>BLKR01001244.1:0-318420 GCA_011170035.1 Teleogryllus occipitalis
AAGATCCTGCTTCCTGAGAATTTTAAGCTCGCTTCACGGGCATTCATTCTATCACGCTCTCACCACGTGTGGAAGGTATCACGCTCTCACCACGTGTGGTTTATTCACAATATGTACAAGTAATTAATTAAACGGTGGTCATAGCTCTGATAGACTTTCACTTCCTCGATCGCAGGAGCGATCCTTAACAATGCAATGTCTGACTAGTGGCCCGCGCCATTCCTCAGCGAGCCTACGCACACAGCATACAGCTCCGGCGACCTCAGTCACCCGTGAAAGCAGTGTTCCACCACAGCGTCCCAACACATGGGTTGCCGTACGAGCCTAGCTCGTCTCTGCACCGCCCTGGGCGCAAGGTTTGTGCGTTCGCACGAGGTTCCCACTCAGCTCGAAATCCGCCCCCGCGCTCTGTGTTCGCGCTTATATAGCTCCCAACCACGTGACCTGAAACGTCACCGTGGTTTTGCACGCGGACTTATTGCCGCGCTCTTGTCGCGTTGTCAGGCATTTTGGACATCCATTTCCATGGATTCTAAGAAATTTGCACGCGGCACTACGCGGCAAAAATGCGAATGCGCTGTCCCGCCTTTTGGGCATCCCTTTCCCTAGATTCATAGAAATTCCCAAAATACTTCGGAGTGTCTCCGCTTCTGCCAGTTGCCTCTTTGTTCTGTCATCCTGCATGCCTCCATTCTAATCCCCTATGACGCGGCGTGCACCGCCGGTCGTTCTGTGTAGCAGTACAATAAATTAGTTCTAGTTACAGTAAATAGTTCTTTTTTCATATTACGCACCATATGATGGGTTATATATGATTATTTATTCACAATGAGTGAATGGTATGTACAACAATACTCAGATACGGACACGACTTCTAGATCATATTCCATACGAAAAAATTACCAGCATGAGAAGCATATTAGAAAGACACGCGTACGAAAACTTTATACGCATCTATATGAAGTACTCTTGACTTCCGAGACTGTATGATTATCCTTTTTATATCGTTCCATCTTGATAGGAATATTCTGAAGAACTGTCCTACCTCCCTATTGGTTAGGTTTTTAACTAATCTATTGTACATATTAACTCGTAAGACTTGTTTAGTTTTATTTAAAAAGTGAAGTGTAGAAACACGTTTTCAATTCAATAAACAAAATATAATTTACTAATAAATACTTCATTGGCTCATAAGGAATATTCAGGTGAATAGTACACAATAGCACATTATTAAACGACGATGCAATGATGGGTATGAATACACAGTGTGATATTACGATACGAGTGAGGTACAAGTGAGTATCGTAAACTTCACAAGAGTGTATTAATTAATACCCATCACATCGAGTTTCATATGATACTTTTTCTACGACTTCTGGTAACTTTTATAAGTTAAACTTTTACATGGGTTTACATTTATGAACATCTCCACTAAAAATTCTAATTGGTGGAGAAATTCATACTTCTAACAGAATATAAGAATCTTCAGGTTTTTTGTAGTACTTTTAACTTTGCATATTTGGAGGGCTTGGTTCAGCCCAACGATTATCAAAAAAGTACCCCAAAATTTATACACTGCGGCCCCTTCGCGTCTACATAAGATCCACCATTATGACGCAGATGTTTATTTGGTTTCTGTTCATATAGCAAAGTTTACGAGTCATTTAAGCTTAAAAAGAATATTTGAACTTAATACATTCATTTCTAGATCAAATGCAGTCCTCGTGTCTTGTTTACATTTCCGGTGTTTATATTAACCAAATTTTTAAGCGATTAATTTTCAAAAATGTTATGAACTGAAACTAGTCGTTATTGAATCTCCTTTTAAAAGTGAGGAATACCAAAAAGTATTAATTCATTGCTGATAAGAATCTTCATTTTCCTCCAATGTTTTATATTAATGTATTTCTGTTATTGCTCTTCTTGATATCTTTTATTTTTTCTCGGTTGATTTTTTGCTGCAGCTCAGTTTACTCTTCTTACTTTATTCCCCTCTAATAATCATCGCTGCAGTGTCTTCCACTTCCGAGGTCTGCTCGCGTTGAGTTGCCGTACAACTCCACTTTTTGCAGTCCTCCTTGCACTCAAGGACATCGCTTTCACAGCCCGACACATCCGTGCACTGCGCAAGAAAACTGCTTTATTTATGATCTCTATTACGTATTAACTGATTGGCATCAGTCGCTAATTATTTTGTAACGCGATCAAAGAACATATATTTCGTACGATACTAAGAAGCCAAAACGACAGTAGCATCTAGTTGCGTGTAAATACAAATAAAGCGTATTCTCCAAACTTCAAAACTTAATAAATTGGAAAAGTTAAAATTAGGTCAATTGGAAGTATGTAAAGATCCATTAGGGGAGCGTGCGTAGCTTGGTTTCTAAATAAAAAGACTTCGAGATAATCCCCTTTTATTTACTTTCGTCATTTGATACTTTGTTTTAATCTCTTCTCCTTTGTAAACTCTGTGTCCTTCTTCTCTATAGTTTTTTTATTCGGTAAATTACAATTACCCCACACAATTCATTGTTTCTGAAATCATGATTTATCCGAGTACTTGTCTTCTCAATCGTGTTTTCGCAATTGTCTCTGTTCGTCGATTCTCTAGCTAAAGTGTAGCTAGCCATCTCTCTTACTAGATGCTCTAACGTTCCTCTTGCTAGTAGCTCTAGCATTGCTCTGTAGCCATCGTTTCTCAAGTAAATTATCTCTCTAACAAACATCTCGTTACTCTCTAGTTCTCCATTAAATCGCCTCTGAAACAGAATTTCTTTTTAGACTGTTGCCATCTTTACTTCTGCCATCGTCTGTTTAGCTATCATCTTAGTCGCATACAGGAGATTTCGTACCTACCATCGCCTTGCAGCATGCATTGTTATTAGACGCCTCCATAGGCGTCGAGTTCCTTTTACCCTTCATCTAATCGTCCGCTTACGTCGACCCTCTGGCCTTCATCAGTGCTATTAACTCTCTAGCCAATACCTTAGTCGCAAATCCTCAGCCTTCAGCAATTAACTCATTGCTCATAACATCTGCCTCCTAGCCACCCATTGACTCTCAAGCGTAATCTCTGAAGTCTTCGTAACACCAGTCATCTTATCTATAATGGCGACGTGTCTGTTATCGTCATCCGTCTACTGTGTGGGCTTTGAAATCCCTTTCCTGCCCAACATCATCATTGTCGAATCTCACTCTTTCCATCATCCGTCATGAATTAACCTCAGTTATCACCATTTTTTGTCATCGCATTTTACCCGCTATCATTTTTCATTTTCTCAATAATTGTCCATCATTTCCCAGCTATCGACTCTCAGCATAATATCCGTTGTCATATCAAACATCGTTAATAAAACCGCCACGTCACAGCCATCGTCATTGGGCTGCCCAGAAGGCATAGAATCCCCTTTTTCCCACCTTGTAGACTCTCAAGCACAATCTCCTTGCCATCAAAATATCAGTCATGAAATCCACGATCGGTTTTTAGCCTTCGTCATCTATAGTGTTCTTAAGCATCGATTCTCTTTCCTTTTCTTATCTTATTTTGAGGTTCCTCTAACCCCTGATTCTCTTGCCAAAGTCTTTTTCTCATCGACTTTCTAGCCATAACATTAGTCGCAATTTCTCAGCCATTACCGATCATTTTATCAACTATCACCTTGCATTTTCCGGCTATCGTTCTCAAGCTTGATCTGCCGGGAGCGGTAGCTCAGTGCATCAACTGATGTCACTGCAGCTCCACTGACCGGGAGGTCCTAGGTTCGAGTCCTGACGGCGGCAGAATTTTCGACACTAGCTTTTCAGGTCGAATTCAGCCACTGTCTGGAGGAGTATTCTAGCGGCCGGCTACTCTGATCGGTAGTTTTCCGTGGTTTCTCCGATCAACACCAAGCGAATGCCGGAGCTGTAGCATACCAAACGGGCCAAGGACCGCGCGCGATCTTTCCTTCCTCTTCCTTGTCCTATCCTCTCCCCTTACACACACACTTACACTAACATGCACTACACTACCACAAATTCCGGGAGATCTTGTCCCGGCTTGGGTGGTGCCGCGCTAGAAGGAGAGTCCTGTTTAGGGGGAAATCCCACTAGCTATCCAGCGGGAGAAGATCACCGCCATCTCTCTCTCTCTCTCTCTCTCTCTCTCTCTCTCTCTCTCTCTCTCTCTCTCTCTCAAGAGAGAGAGAGAGACATGCACTACACTTACGGAACTAATGACCAAAGCAGTTGACGCGCCCGGAAACACGAAAAAATCAATCGATCAAAAAGCTTGATCTCTGTAGTCTCAGCCATCGCCATCCTCCTGTTCCTCAGACCTGGAGTCCCCTTTCTTTTCCTTCCCCACCTTGTCGCGCCCCCGCAGCGCTCACGTCGTCGCGTCCTCGGGCGGGTGTTGCCCCTGGGTGGTGCCCGCGGGCAACGACTCGCCTCGAACCCGCCCCCCCCCCGCTTCGCCACTCGCCGCCCGCCCGCCCGCGCGGCCGGCCGACCGGCCGACCGACCAGCGCAGCAAGGAGGGAAGGCGCGCCAGGCGCATGCGCGATTTCCATGCCGCCGCGCGCGAGGATAGTCACCTGCATCGCGTGATTCCGAAGGAGGTTGTCGGACGCGTAATAACAACACGGGAGGAGGACGGGGACGGTCGCCTCTTGTGTCCTCGCTGAGTGGAGGGAAATTGTGAGAAAATGACGGCGAATTTGCTTGAAATTGGTGTTTAGTATTATCATCTTGGATTAATAAGCATCTCTCTCTTGGGATTCACGTCCTTTTCATCATTTAAATATTTCAATTCAATTTATTGTGTTTTATGTTTGTGTGTTGTTAACTTATATTTTTACACCTTTTTTACGAGTTGCAAACATAAAGAACAATACATTAAATTAAAGCATTTGAATGCGTTATAACAAGACGGGAGGAAGATGGAGATGGTCGTCTCTTGCATCCTCCCTGCGTGAAGGAAAACGCCTTGGAAATTGAAAGAAAAAGACGGTGAATACGCTTGAAATTGATGTTTGGGAGCTTCATCATTCTGGTGTATTAATTTAATGTATTGTGATTTGTATTGTAACTTATTATCACAAAATTATTATTATTATTATTATTATTATTATTATCATTATCACGAAAAATGTTTCTTTCAATCTACTTCTATGTCTAGTGAATAGCAACATTTAAAATGTTTACTTTTCAAATAGTGCAACGTTTATATTTATTTATCTTCTAAATTATTAAAGTACGACAATTTTGCAAAATAGACGTTGAAAACAAACTTTTCTTATTCAAGAAAGTAAAAGCAATAATTATATCGTATGTTTCAATTTAATTTCTAAACGTAAATTATGACAGCTACGATGCATGAATGCCATATTATGTATTTGAAGTTTAGGTGAGGATCAGTTCAGATTTATGCCAAGAATGTTTTGTGTAAAGTGTTTATTTGTGTAAAAACTTCATTTACAAACCAACCAGTTCTATAGAAATCAAATCTCTTGAAAAACAATCGCAATGCGGAACAACTACTCCTTTGGGAATATCGCGCAGTTCACGGCCCATGAAACAGTCGCCACGGCACTCCTTAATCACTCCGAGCAACATAAACTCACCGTTCCAGAGCCTTTTCGAATCCGAAACTCTAATACAGATTCTCTCCTCCAAGCATGAACGTCGCCCAGACGCTGTGAATCACTCAGTTGTCGGGCAGGAAGGATATAAGCGGCGAAGTCGTGAATTCAAACATTACGAGTTGTTTGGATGTTCTCCGCGTAGAGTGGTGTCGGAGAAACCGCCACGAGCGCCCTACGACTCCGAGAGTAAACAAAAGCACTTGTCTGGGCGCAGTGAGTACGGTAATGGATGTAGGCGCGCGCGTGTATTCAACTGCATGAGTGGCCTTTGGACCTTCGCCAACGCTAAGGAGGAGAACAGAGAGAGGCTGTGCCTGTAGGAAGGACTACAAGTCCCCCTAGTCTGTGGCATTGAACTTGTAAACTTCTTGGTTTCTTTTAGGGAATTAGACCCCTCGTTTTTCTTTTATCGGTTTTGTTTTTTGCGTGACAGCAATTAGAATGAGATACGAGGGGTGTTGAACATTTTAAATTTAAACCGTTTCAATGTACACTCTATGTCAAATTGCCATCGTTATTACAAATCCGTTTATGGCGGTTTGTAAATGATTTATGAGTATTGATATGAGCTAGAATTCGTGAACTATAATTTGTTGATAAGTGGCCAAAGAAACTTACGAAACAAAACTGAACATTTTAATTCGAATTTATTTAAGGATAATATTTTGACATCAGGTACTGATTATGAAATATCGTAGGACACGTTTCAAAAGAGGCCCAAAACAATGCAATAAACTTATTAAAGCAAATGGAATGGAAAGGAAAACCAAAGAAAATATTCAAATTAACATATACATAAGTACAAAAGGAGTAAATTCCACATTACCCCTCCATTACACCCCCTTCTGCGCATTAAATACACATCGGGTGCTTGCATGTAACAAGTAAGTGCACTTCGAATTCAATTATATATGCTGTTAAATCTAAGTGCTTAATAAGATAGAAGACATGAGAACCAGAGCGGTTTAGCAGATAACGATCCAAGGAGAAAATTCGTAGCATGCACAAACTCAGAGGATTAAAGAATCGTCCGACTCCGAACGTGGAGACGAGAGCTGCAGGATAAAAGGGCGCAGGGCACGTGTGTATTCACCTCGTAAAACAGGCGTGCAACGTAAAGCAATGCACCACGTTTTTCATCAAATCGCCCATTCATCACCATCATCCATTATTCAATACGATCGTCCAGGTGCGACCATAAAGGAAAGGGGAAGACTGGAGAAGGAAAGACATATCCTTGATTTTTAGGGCTTGCAGCCAAATACGTTGACGGCTCAAATTTTCAAGAAAGAAAATGGAAAGAAAACATTATTAAAAGTTTACAAAATACAACATTGCTACTGAAATGCATAAATTAATAAACATAATCTTTGTTGCAAAGAAAATGTATTTCTATTATTTTAATTTTATTTAATTATATTAGATTATTTTATTATCTTATATTACATTATTAAATGTTATAGTATAATAATTTTACTTAATACTTGTTCATGATTAAATTTGAATGGGAACATCAAATGATGATCGTGTCGTAGTTAAATCCGAACGTAATTAAACGATTTTCATTGTTGCAAGGTGTAATCAAATTCACGTACATATTGAATCAAACACCTATCATTCAACAATTATTTTCAAAAATTGCATGGCCATTTGCAGTTGAGATGATGGTTAGAAATGTAAAATAATTTGTTAAGACCTTTGCTTGATAACATTTGTATTAAAAGTAATCATATTCTTAATATTTTATTTTGGAAGCTCTTGTAACATAATAATAGGTATTTATGTGTTAGGACGTATGTAAATTACTTGCAGCACTGGGAATACGTACATTCTGTACTGGCATAATATTAATACTTAGTAAATTTTTGAAGTAAAATATTTATGTTATACATTGGGACATTCGTCGCTCCATCTCTTCGTCTTGAGAAAGAGACCATCGGACCAAAAGCTACTTTTATACCAAGAGTTGCCGTGTCGCGGAAACAATGGTAAGCAAGCGCGCTCTCCTCTCAATCCCTGCTGCGTCTTTTGCCTCATAAAACGCGACGCGGCTACTCTCATCTCCACGGCGAGATTTCTTGTCTCTTGTCTCGTGTCGCGCGGGCGAAACGCGCTCCCCGCCTGCCTCTCCCGCCACCCCGCCCCGCCCCGCGCCGCGCCGGGCATCGAACAAAGGGCTCGCGCGTGCAGCTGCCGCGGGTCGCCGCTTCGAGCCGCGGCGTGCGCGCAGGTCAAGGCCGGCGCCCCGCCCCCGCCCCCACCTCCACCCCCGCCTCTGCCCGCCGCCCAGCGCCGCGCAGCCTGATCGCGCGCCGGGGACTAGCTCCAAGCGATCGGGAACGCCGCGACGCCATGCCACCAGCGATTGGTCGATAGGGTAATCCTAATATCGATAGTTCTCGATAAATTCGATAGTCTCTATATCCATTTCCCAATCTCTATTTCTATACACCTATCTATTATGCATAATCTTGTATTCTGATCTATTCTTTGTGCGTATATATATATATATATATATATATATATATATATATATATATATATATATATATATAATAGAGAGAGAGAGAGAGAGAGAGAGAGAGAGAGAGAGAGACAGAGACAGAGACAGAGAGACAGTGATTCACACACACAGACATATCTCTATTTACATACCTATCTTTCCATCGATATTTCATTAACACACTATATCAATAGAGATATCAGTAGGAAAATTCATGCGTATTATTATTATTATTGTTATTATTATTATTATTATTATTATTATTATTATTATTATTATGCGTATTATTATATCCCTGTCCTTTACAGTGAATTGTTTTTTAAAAAGTTCACTTACAAATATTTTGGTATTCCGTTTAGGTAGGCGCCATGCTATCGGATTGTGTGGTTTTGGAAGATAGTAATGAATGATAATAGGCTCTGTCTAAAATCTAATACCAAAAAAAAAAACATTGTTCTCCTTCCGGCAGGATTTGTGCTCAGTTACTGAAGTTTTGAATACAATGTTTCTGAATAATGTTGTTGGCAAATTAATTTTAAAATAAACCGGCTTTAAAACAATTAACATCCATTTTATAATATAGAGACTGTTCCGAATTATGGGTTGAGGTAAAGGTAGGCTGGATAATAAAAAGTATTTATATGAGACACTGTTTTGGAATATTAAATATGACTTCCTCCTTAGGACCATAAGATACAAACAAATAACACTACTGTTAATACTGATAGGTACAAAGTACATGCACACCATCCTGATAAAAATACTTAATTATTTTCATACTCTAACGGAAAGTAAGAATCATACTTATGAAACCTATTCTTATAGTTTATTTCAGTTGATATCATTCAATCATATCATGTATTTGCGAAGTACATGATTGATAAACTACCTATAGCAAGAATGGGAGTTATTACGACGGTAATAATGAAAAATTATTGATATTTTAATATCATAGAATTTATTTTAAAAATATTGAATTGTTCCAGTGGATTAGACAGATTGAATTGTTCCACTGGATAGACGTTTAATTGCAGTTTATCATCACTCCAAGTATTTAGTATTGTACACTGGAAGTGTTTCTTCGACAACTTGAACTCGAACAAGAATGCACGGTAGCGTTACTTTAAACGTGTATTGGGGCAATTCAATCTACAAATGTTGAATATTGGATATATGGAGTTTTAAGTGCAGATTATGAGAAACATTTAATGCAAAAATGACATTATTTATGAGATGCTGTCAATACATTTGTCTTCGAGATTTATTCGTCTTCCTCTTTTCTTCCGATTCAAATCTCTTCTACGTTGGACCCTTGCCTTCTACAGTCACTACTCTCTGCATGAGGGCCATACTAAAGCTGTAAATCTGTGTGGATATGTCCACAGTTACAATGCGCGTATATTCTGTTGCGCATGGCAATCCTGCTTTTTATTTCTCCTTGCATGTGCGTCGTCTAACAGCATTGTAATACTTCTATGGGCGAGACATTCCTTCGAGTAACGTTTTAATAGAGAACATTTGCTGTGATGGCTTCGTATTTTCTGTCTGTCATTTGTAACATAGTGCCTACAAACCTATAAGACGAGCAGGAGATGTGAGAATACTTTATAAAAGCCAAGCTTATTGAATTTTTCCCTGCGATAATTTATTAGAAAATGGAATACTTACTTGCAAGAGGAATAGGTACTATTTCAGTTCTATTGTTCAAAAATGACGTTGTTTTCATCTTATTTCATATTTGCATTTCTAATAATATTTTCCGTGCCCATCAAAAAATCTTCTCAATTGTGTTGAACTCTCAGAAGTTCACTGAAGACCTACGATGGACAACATTCTACTATGTTGTCCATCGTAGTATACAGTTGTCCTCTGCTGCACTATTTACTATTCAGTCTTGAATGTGTATACTGTATGTCTACGAATAAATATCGGTGTCCGTGATAAATTAATTACCTCATAAGACACGATGGTTCTCTTAATTGAAAATTGAAAAGTTGCGAAGAAAGCAAAGGACAAGGAATGCACGTAAAGGAACACTAGGTTTTTATAAATAAAAGTATGATGAAGTGTGTGTGATGATATTGATGAAGTGTAGCCACCATGTTAGAACATTTGTAAAGCGTCACGTTCAAGCATAAATTATAGTTATTTCAATTAAGATTTACTTTTGTTTGTTCTATTTATATTACATTCATTTTGTTGATTACGATGTTTCATCTATACATTTTTTCATCAAAGTATTTATCTGCCCTAACAAAAATCAAGTTGGTAGATTTACTGCATGTTGCAAGTCCCATGTTGGTAGATTTACTGCATGTAAAAGATCCTCAAGCCTAAATCAAGCCTCTGAGCTAAATTCAAATTACCTGTTTCGTCGCCCAAGTAATACCTTCTTCCTCCCCTAGTAGATAAAAGGAGCGTAACGAAATTTGCGTTGTCAGACGGAAGAGCAGGCCTAATGGCCTGAGTCTCACCACGTAAAATATGTCATTCATTCATTCATTCATTCATTCAAGAGTTAAATTTTCTTCAAATATATGATGAAATGCAAAATTGAGATTTCCTTTACTGAAACTCAACCACATCACTTGCCCATTTTCCTCGCATTAAAATGTAATTTTCATTCCTAGTTAACGAAATTTATCACATTTTGACATGGTTTTCAAATCAGTATTAAGAAACGGCATGGGCTTGATTGCCTACATTGTGTGTTAGTTTCCTGAAGTGTATATTTACACTTGTAACACTAACTTTCAGGGACCTGCTCTAATGGGGTTTTATGAGTGAGGGAAAGAATGCGCAGACAACCCGATTTAGTAAGATAATACAAATACGGTTTTGGGCTGAGAAAAAAACTTCTTTTTTTCATCTTCATCATCACCATCACCATCACCATCACCATCACCATCACCACCACCATCATCATCACATACATCATCATCACCAGCATCATGACCATCATCATCGTCACCATCGGCATCTCCATCACCATCATCATCTCAGCACCCTCCTCCATCTCTTTCCCCTTCGCCTTCTTACTGTGATTGCTCTGGAGCAACACCGTTGCCTCTGCAAGGAGGCAACGGCAATGGCAGACAGTGCTACGCATGGGAAGACAGGGCGATCGCCCGAGACCCCGCACCGGGAGCGGAGGCTCATTGCAACAACTGATGTCACTGGAGTGCCTCTGACGGGGAGGTTCTAGGTTCGAGTCCCAACGGCGGCAGTATTTTCGACACTAGCTATCCAGATAGGTCGAATTCAGTCGCTGCCTGGAGGAGAATTCTAGCAGCCAGCTGCTCTGATCGGTAGTTTTCCATGGCTTCTTCGATCAACACCAGGTGAATGTCGGAGCAGTACCCGCACGCGATCTTTCCTTCCTCTTCCTTGTCCTATCTTCACCCCCCCACACACACACACAACACTAACATGCACTATACACTTGCCGGGAGACCGGTCGGGGACTTAGAACTTGTTCCGGCTGGGGCGGTGCCCCGCTGGTGGGAGATACCTTCTAGAGGAAAACTCCGATAGTCGACGGTAGGTCGGCACCGGATCTCATCATCTAGTGGGAGAAGGTCATCGCCACCTCTACACTTACGGGACTTATGACCTCAGTAGTTGACGCGCCCGGAATCACTATCAATCAACCGAGACCCCGCAAGTCAAGGAGCCCGTTCACGAGGCTGATAGGAAAAAATAGTAAGAAATTGAGAAAGAAAGTAAAACTCGAGAAAATCGTTAACGTAATTTTTTGATAAGTTACGGTACAGTAGTCTGATATTTCATAAAATTTTCAATTACTTGTGGGGTAGGACTACGAAAAAAATCAAGTGACGCTAATATTAAAATAGGTTCTACTGAAATTTATATTTATTTCATGTATTTAACAAGTAATTTTATTAAACACTAACAAAACACAACAATTGTATTAGAGTTTTAAACTCATCGCGGAAATAATACTATTTGATCACTACATACTTTTACTTAAAAATATTATTTAAAATATATTTCCAAAATCTTTTTCTAGCTTAAATGTAATTTTTATTTGTTGAAATAAAATAACTCGTACAGTATCTTGATAAATCTTTCACTTTTTTTGGGGGGAGGTCTACGTTTCAGCGTTGTCCGGGGCCCAAAATTGTCTAGATTCGACACTGTTCTGCAGCATCGTTGCGAACATCGGGAGATCCTAAGGTTTGAGTCCCGATTGTGGATTTTCGAAGTACTAGTTGACTTCATTTCAACAATTCAATAGACTTCTAGTGCTCTGTTGCCCTGATCGTTAGTATTTCATGATTTATCTTATCAATACCAGACAAATGCCGGAGCAATACTCTATCAAAAGGGCCATGAACCCAATGCAATCATTCTTCCCTCCTCTTTCCGCGCGCGACTTTCTTCCCCCCTTACTCACACACACACTTACATGCAGTACACTCCCACACATGCCGGGGGACCAGTCGGGAGCTAGAGCTTGTGCCAACTGGGACGGTGCCCGGCAGGAGGGAGATACCTGGTTGGGGAAAACCCCGCAAGCCGGCTTGTATGTCGATGCCGGATCTCTCCATCCAGCGCGGGGCTAATGACCTTAGCAGCTGACGCACTCGGAAACACTAATCAATCATTCAGTTTCGTCCGTCTCGCAACTAAAATCTTTCAGTTTTTTGTTGAATCTTCACTTTATATCAGCGCGAATTATCTACTTTACGTCATTCTCGTGCAGATTCACTTCAGCGTTTTCCTAGTCGTGAATGCATTGTGCATGTTTGGCTTTATGCCTGAATCTGTGCGTGTGTAGTGCCACGTCCTTCAGATCACGTACTCAAGTCGTGACATAGGAACTGAAGACGTCTTCCGATTCCATCGCAGATGACTTCTTAATATTCAAGAACACAAGTACAAAGAGCGGGGACTGTTCTGGAGGCAGTACCGCTTTCCTTTTGAATTCGAAGGGTTGAAAGATTCACCATCGCGCATGCTTCCATTCTACAACTTTTAAATAATGGAAGACTGTAATAAAAATATCCAAATCGACTTTTTTGAAATCGAATATTATTGCCTAGTATATTTTGATACTGTGCCTCGATTCTGATATTGCCTAACGATTTTTCTTTCTCACATACTTCAATTCCAAAATTGTTTATTTAATCAAAGTCAAATCAAAATATCCAAACAGACTTTTCGAAATTGAAAATTATTACCTCGCATATTCCTATATTGTCTCTTGACTTTCAATATCATAGTTTGTATTTTATTATTTCATTCCAAATGTGATACGGTACCACATTTTTAAAACACGAAAAGTGAAGCATGATCGTCACAAAAAACTATCAAAGCTAGATAAATGCATGTACAAAATATTGCTTAACAGGAGATCAGTATAAATTCAACATAGATTTTTAATAGGCGACTGCAACCATAATATCGATTTTGTTTTTAAAGTGATATGCTGTGATGGATTTTCTTCATTTTAGTTTGTCATATTACATGTTCATGTTGGATTCATCAGTGGAGATGATGAAGTAGCATTGAAGGAACCTCTGATTTACATACTTTTTATTTGTATATGATTCTCTGTAGTTCAAGATAACTGGTTTTGTTTTAATGAACAATGGATCTGAGTAAGGAAAGTTGGGAAGCGCTCAATTGACTGTCCTTTGGGTGAAATACACTTCCTGGGACATACATTCATATGCATAATCATTCTCACATTGATTATCCTTCATCTATCATCATTAACTCTCATGATCTCCTTTTCTCCCCTCATGAGCCATAATTCGGTGCAAAGAAGATTCTCCTCTATGATCACCTAAGAGGTGTAAAGAGGTGATGAACTCGTAATCGTTGTAACTCGCCAGTGATTAAAAGAGGTCATGACGCTCGTGATTATGGTTATATCAAAAGGTATTTCTTTCCCAGATGCTTAAAAAACTATTTACAAAGATAGTTTTTACCAATTTTCTATAGTAATGAAAGTTATTCAATTTTTCGATTTAATAGTCATAAATAACTATATATTACAAAATAAAAATAAATTTTAAATTCTGCGTAAGAGAACATTCTTTATTAGAAACCAAAGTCCGTTGGACCCAGCACCTACACCCATCCTTTTGGAGAAAACATGGTTGTGCCACTAATATAAAAATCGATTTTGTGCTATCGATCTCACATTAGGTTCTATTCCATTTACACACTGATATAAAGAATTTTTGCACAGCGTACCATAAAGTAACATTGTGACCGATACGGTGTGAGTTCGAAAAAAATGATTTTGCACAAAGTTTAAGTCAAAATGTAAGATATTACGAACTGTGGCGAGAAAGTATGTTCTAACTTACCACAACGCCACATTATCTTGATTTATATTTGTTAAACTACAGCTGACTATTAGCTACTGATTTGTGTATAAATTTATTATTAAATATAACTAATATGGTAGGTGGCGATACATGTAAATACAGAGAACTGCCATAGTATGATGTTGGACCATGGGAATACAGAGTTGGCAGTACACTCTGCTACCAAAGTTGGGAACAGTTGGGAATGACCGAGCGATCCATTATTAGTTGACATAAGCCGCCCACTAAATCCGGTGGAATATCGGGCACCGCTATCATTTAGTTTCACATGCGCAGTGGCTGAAAACTGGTGTAAGCTAAGGTGCTTTACGCCATGCAAAAGCCTCTTTTCAGGTGGAGAGTTCGAGGGGCGGGCGCATAGCTGCCAGGGCCGCGGCGCGCGCCAGAATTCCGACAATGCGGCGACGCGGTGCGACGCGGTGCGACGCCGCCGGAGACAATGCGCCCGCGGCCCATTGTCTTCCCTCCAACGCGACGCCCCGGGCATACGCACGGCACCGCCCCTCCCCGCCCCTCCCCGCCCCTCTCCGCCACTCCCCGCCCCATCTCGTCCCGCCCCCCGCTGCGACCCGCCCACCCCAACCTTTCCTCCCTCCCCACCAAGTCCCGCCACCTCCCTCGCTCTTCCGCATCCCATTCCGCCCCCTTCCCGTTCCGCCCCGCCACGCCCAGGCCCACCCCCTCGCTACCTGCCCTTCCCGCCCCGCCCCTCCCCTCCTTCCTCGCCACGCCCTGCCCTGCGCCGCCCTGCCACCACCCGCCGGTCCGCCCCGCTCCTCCGCGTACCGGCTCCGCGCCGCCCCATTCTGCCCCCCTAGCCTCGCTCTACCCCTCCTTTGCCTCCACCCCCCCCCCGCAATTGCACACGACGCTCTCTCCGCCGGCAACAGTCTCTGCCCTTTGGGTTTCCCCTTCTTCCTTTCGCAAGAAAAGGTGCGGATGGATTTTAAAATATACGCAAGTCAAGGAATAGGTCAAAATACCACTCTGGAGGTAGGATCAGTTCGCGACACATGCGGGGGGTCTTAAATTTTAATTTATATTTTTTGGATTAAACACTTAAGCAAACCATTATATACAAAGTAATCAACACATGAACAATTTGCAGTGGCTTACTAGGAGGATGTTCCCTTTGGGATTCTATACAATCACCTAGCAATACAGATTTATTTCCCTTTTCTTCTTCATCTTCTTTTTGTTCTCCTTCTTTATAAGAATAGGAATGTTAGGATATGTTGGTTGTAAGTTTCAGCTTCAGCTTGGAGTTGCTTTGTTTAAGTTTAATCCCTGTCTATCACAAACGCCTACATACGGTGCAAATTACGTACATTGAATAAATTAACTGTAGCATTGTCATCTCTAATGAAAGGAATTTGAGAAAAATGCTTTCCCTGAAATTGCTTCTTTTTTCCTTCTTGCTAGTCTTTTCGGTCTTCCTTTCCCATAAGGGAGTTAATAAATATCTTTTTTTTCCTTGCTTGAATGCCTTGTTTCATTTATTGCTTTTAATTACGAGAGAGCCGGTCCGGTGGCTGAGATAGTTATGGCAGTAGTGTCATAGTGATCTCGGACCGAAGGGTCGCGGGTTCCAGTCCCGCTTTGGGCATGGTTGTATTTGTGTTCGCCTTTTTACCCCTTATCATCACCATTTCGTTTCATCTTCATAGTTACCATAACGATTACTCCAATAGTGGTCGCTAATGACGTAACTGTTGATGCGACCTTAACTAAAAAGATAATAATAATAAAAGATACGAGAGTGGTATATCTTTTCTCCTTTATTGCTTTCTGTTTATTTCAGACTGTATTTTTTTCTTTGTCGTTATTTGAGCATGAAGTTGGAGAGAGATTTAGATTCGAATATAACATTATACTTTCTAATTACGAATATTTGGGACCAGGGCTTACAATATCTGTTATATCGAATGTGGAAATATTTTTCACTTGCTGTGATCTGGAAAGCTGGAAATCAATTATACACTTACCAACTGCACCTACTTCGAACAAATGATTACCAACTACATCTAGTTTAACGCAATGAAATAAATTACCCTCTCCTGAAGCACTCCTTTTCATTAACTTCACTTCAATTTAGAAAAAGATGTCATTATTTACCACATTCGTAAATGAATGTTTACAGTTTTTAACAAACTTCAAGAATAGTTTCAATGCGTTTTTTCACATTGCATCGTTCGACCGAAACCTCTCAATGTTTTAAAGTCCACTTAAACAGTATTTCCCCCCGCAAAAGCGCATTCAAGACGTCAATAGGCGTATAAGTTTCAAGAAAGATACTATTGCTTGTCAGTGTGAATATACTGACTGCTTTATCGCGATTTTCATCTTATAATTTTAATCATGATAAAAAAACATTAAACATTAAATATTGCATTTGTCTATCTACTCAATTCAATAGTTCTAACGTACAGATAGTAATACCCCTAAAATTCCGTAACCAGCTGAGCCTGCTGAGAACGACGCAAATCCACGTGACGGGGGAAAAGACCTCGTCACTCGTCCACCCGCCTCTGTCGCCCGCCATCGCCCGCCATCGCCCGCCCTCTCCGCGCGCCGCGCTGCTCGGACGGGGGTGTATTTTTAACGGCTGCAAAAAGCGGACTCGCTTTTCGCAGCATCACGCGCCCCGCCCCGCCCCTCCCCGCCCCGCCCCGCCCCGCCCCGCCCCGCCCCGCCCCGCTCCGCTCCGCGAGGAGAGCCTGCCCCAACACGCAGGCCCGCGCCCGCGGTCGGGAAAACTGCACACGCCGCCTCCACCGCCACCGCGCGGCGACGCCCGCAAGCAGCGTCGGGGCGCTGCAACGCCGCCGCGACGCCCTGCGTCGGCGCGGGCGCGGGCGCGACCGAGGGACACGTCGTAAATAACGAAGCGAAGAGCAACGCGCGTGCGCGCACGCGTGTGTGCGTGAGTAAGCGAGCGTGCGTCCGCGCGAAGCGAACCCTACACGGGCGTTTTTGTCATCCTACTACTCCTACTACGTCTACTACTACGGAGTCCCGATTTTTTTCGAGCGGAGAACACGAGAGCTGGCGGAGGGGGAGGGGGCGGGCGAGGAGCGGGCGGACCGGTTGGCGCGGCGGGCGGCTGCTGGTGCGGCGGTGGCGGCGGCGAGGGGTCACGGGGGACAGATCCCGAGGCGGGCCTGGTCATCCACCCCTCAGCTGGGCCCGGGGAGCGGCGTTGCCGGCACGGCGCGGGCTCCGCGGGCCCAGCCTCCTTCAAGGCCAAGCGGCCGCCCCGCCCACCGCCGCCAAGTGTAAACACGGAGGGCGCTGGCAACGCTGTCGCTCAGCTGATGCGCTCGCTCGCTCGCTCGCTCGCCCGCTCGCCCGCTCCGCCCCGCACGCCCCGCACGCCCCGCACGCCCTGCTCGCCCCGCACGCCCGCCGCTCGCCTGTTCTTCCACACACCTGCAGTGCCTCGCGGCGACACAGCCTGTGCGACAAGTCGCGTGCCCACAACAGCAGTTTGTTTACATCGCCAGGGTCCAACTGAGGACGCCGCTTGCCAGGACCTAATATTGGATGGTTTGAAGATGGTAGGATGATGGCACGCTTGGTCATTTTTCCAAACATTACGGTATTCACGGGTTTTGGTCGTGAAATCCTGCAGAACTGGACGTGGATACCCAGTAAAAGAACCTCTTTGGGTAAATAGCTTTGGTTTGTGAGGATTAGCGTGTAAAGATTCAGTAGAATCCAATTCAACGATGGAGAAAGCGCGGTGAATTTTTAAGTTCGTAAGGTCAAATTATGGATGATTCTACGAAAGCAGATGAATGCTGTACTAAGTAACTCTGAACTTCACTGCAACAGAAGCATGATATGTATTTCCTTGTGTTTTCCAGAGTTAGATAATACGCTCTCTTAAATTAGTTCTCACTACAGATGTCTCACACATGATTTATTTAAAAGTTAGAAAAAGTAGTTAATAATGTTTGCGATTCCCACTTCTTAATAACTAAGTTTGAATTTCGATCTTTTCTATGATACTGTAAGGAAACTTCACGTAAATCCACAGTTCGTATACTAGTGCAATTGAAGAAATGTATCCATACTCGTAACTCATTTCTCTAGAACGCTCTACCAGCACAGTTATTTTAAAAGAAAATACCCAGAATTAAAATGAACATCTACGAGAAAGATTACGTAAAACAATAGAAGTTTATTCGTATTCATTTGTGGCAGCAAAATCAGGAGTCACTTCTACAAGCAAATTGAACAGATAACACGACTTCTGTTTTCGTTTTAGTAGAAAAATTAATTATGATTTGTTTTTTTATTGTATCATGTATTTGTTACAGTACACGGAGCTTCATTGCGCTATGTGATTCTGTCAAATGCTGCTTTTCCATACGAATAATCCTCCTTGTATATCGGAGGAGACTTTCTAATAGCAACAGAAGTTCGTACTCTGAAACCTCATATCCGAACAAGTCTGTTCAGAACTCAGTTATTGCAAACATCATTGCCGCTTGATGTCCGGTACTCAGGGTCACATATCGGTTTCTTTGTAAGTTGTGATAGTGGGGAATCGAATTCGCAATTACTACTTCACATCGTACTACAGTTTCACGGTCTCTCGCTTCCCGACGCACCGCTCTCCGCTCTTTCCAGATTAATCACCGCCCTCCAAGCGGAGGGCAAAATCGCTCTGCAGCCTCTTCAAGATATCCTGGATTAGAGTCTGGGTATAAAGGCCAGATAATACACGAGAAAAATTCTTGCTCGAAATTTTTGTAATTGTTGCTGCAATTGTATGATTTGGATAGTGAAAAATATGTTCTCTATTTATAACTTTTCTTACAAATATTTTTTGTATACTAACATTATAAATTACCTTTTCTGTTACAAGAAATAGTTCGTAATCGGTTATTTTACGGTACAAATGATGACGTATTAGATTTTACGGAACGAGTGATTGCGTCATCGCACATTCAGCCAATCGCAGCGAGAGAATCGCGAGGAGGTAGCGGTAAACGAAACAGGCGATCACAGTTTCCTCGCACAGATGTCAAGCACCCCAGACGTCACAAGAACGTTGTTTCGCTAAATTATGTCTGTTTCTCTTATAAATTTATAATGCTGTTATACAAAAAGTAGCGTATGCAACTCGTTTATAATGTTGCTTTACTGCATTCGTACAAATTTGAAAATTCGATCCTAACGTCGCTCGTTTTCGAAACACGTACTCATACAATGAAGCTTAACATTATAAACTAATTGCATAAACTACTATTAGTTCCCTGTAAAATCTTTCTCTCGTTTACCCGACCTGCGTCTACCGCAGAAAGGATTCGTCCATAGCGTTCACCCTTCTTTTTCTTTGTTTATGGTATCCGCTTTCGCGCCTTCCACACCTTTCACCTGAAAACTGGTCCGAACCAGTTCTCTTCTGAAGTATCGATTCTCCTGGCTACACTCGCTCCCTGCGAGATGGTCTGGGCACGAGCTGGTCCGTGCAGGAGCAGACGTGACCTTAACTAGACGGCCAGCGACTCCAGACGATGACGTAACACGTTTAGTGCTATTGGTTATTAACATAGCATTGGTTCATACATTATAAAACATTTCAATAGACACTATCACTTTCGTAAAAAAAAAGTTTCGAGAGTTTGCTTACAATATGAACGGCCAAAAAGAAACGAAAAGATCAGAGGAGTCTCTGCCTCCTTACTTTTTTTCTATTTTTTCTGAAACACTGTGACGAATGTCTTCGAATTGCCGATATGGTTTTCAACCTCTGGAATGTTTTATAGAAAATTACATATTTATGAAACATTGTATTATATCAAGTTACGGAACAATTCTTTCAATATTGGATTTCATACATTTAATTTGCGAGGTAAAGGGAACGCAATCCAACTAATTGTATATTCAGTAATCCGTGCAATAACTTATTAATTGAATGACTAGTATCGAAGAGTTTTAAGGGAGGCTTCCAAGCATTGCTTTAACGAAGACTGCAGAGCTGTCACTTCCCTCCAACCTCAGACGAAAGAGGCCAAGATCGTGGAGAGAGCGGGGCAGATGCCAATGCCGTTCCAATGCTTCGTTTACTGCGGTTACGGACATGAGTAATCACGCGGACCAGCCACCCGGAAAGATTCGATCGCTTCCCGGTAGGAGCGCCTCGATCGCGGCGCGGGGAGCTGCCAGCTCTCGTTACGTAACAGCGACACCTAATACGGCACGGGCAACCCCGGCAAGCCGCATCTCGCGACCTTCAACTCGGAGGCGGCGGCGGCGGCGGCTGCGGGGACGCACTCGACATATGGCGAATACGGGGAATATTTTTCCTTTGTTTTTGTGTCGTTCCACGTTTCTCGGAAACGCGATGAGTGGAACGTGTCAGTCGTCGTTTTCTGTGATGTTCGTTGACAACGAGATTTCGAGACGCTAAACCAAACGGTTGGGACCGTTTGTCTTGCCGTGCAAATCTCAGATGCATTTTTGTTTTAGCAATTTCGGAAATAAAAAATTGATTATCTTTTGTGTCTTACAGCAATAGTACATTGTCTACGAGAATGGGTTCAATTCAGAATATTTGGTGATGTCAGGTTCCGTTTCCTTGGCTTATCATTTTTATTCCAAACTCCCAAATTCATCGCGAGCTCAATATATTGCCACTAAACGAACACATAAGTAAAATAGCCGACCATTTCTTTAAAAATCTTTACTCTTCTCCCTGTTCCACAATATTTAATCTGGATCGTCGTGCTTCATGGTCCCGTATTAAATCAAGGTTCCGTAAGGATAGACTTAGACCACCGTACCTTGTTTTTTACACCTTTCCTAGCGCTACCCTAACTTCCAACATGACACCTCAGACAAACCCTTAAAGCCTGAACATCCTTCAAAAATAGATCATGTTCACGAGTAGGAATGAATACTCCTTGCTATGGATGGCCATATCCAAAATGTTATAGGTATATGTACTATTATCAAACTCCTCGAGAGACAGAAATGTCGAACGAGAAGAAATAAACAAAGAAAAATTGGCTTATCATTTCAGAGGTACTTCTAATTTCATGACCACAAACTGGAATACAGAGTTAGATTTAATTTAATTTGTGCTTGATGATAAGAGTTCACTTTTCCAAATGATTCTTTACCACCCCAAAGCGTAGTTGAGAACAATTGAAACTGTTTGAGTATTCTGTGTTTTTGAGCTGTACTACAGTTTCTAATAATAACGAACGTATATGTGTATATATTTATTCCTCCACACGTGGGCTCCATATTAAGAAGAACTTCTTTGATGTGTAATAATGGCAAATGTTGAAAAGTTATTATAACTTCACACACGTGTCATCTTAGAAGTATTCAATATTAAAGCTCTAAGAAACTCTACCGGCGTAAGAAGTATTTCACGGGTGACCTTAATTCACCACTACATAAACAAATAGTTAACGGCCTAGTTTACAAGTTTCGTTGTTTGTGCAGAGGAAAGGAGCGAAATGACAAGAAACAGTGCAAGTAAGATGATAGCACAGAAATGCTTGTGAACCAATTACTAATAATGGATGTTGGTTATGAATCTTATTTGTGGGAAGAGTGTGAAATTAGGACTAGTATTAATAGTGTCGTTAAATAAATCTGAAATGTTTGAATAGAAGAATTTGTTTTAGAGGGAATTTTCAATCTTTTGCTGATTTGTATACAGATCATGAAATATTTCGTCACTGGTGGTAAGACAGTTAAGGAAGTGTTTGCTTGACAGTTAAGGAAGTGACACGCTTGAGTAAAAATGCCTGATCGATTATTTCATCTTTCCGACGCGTCAGCACCTCTGGTTATTAGTCTCGAATCTAGTGCAAGTTTTTATCACGGCTGTGTTCTTCCCCCTCGGGTCACGGCGCCGACCTATACATCTGTTTGCGAGGGCTTCCCCTTCAAGGTATTCTCCACCAGAGCCCCCTCCCCTCCCCCGCGACCGAGTCAAGCTCTAAATTCCTGATTGGTCTCGCGATGCATGTAGTAGTTTAGTGCATATAAGTGGAAGTATGTGTAATTAAGGTTAGAACAAGGAAGAAGGATAGATCGCGTGCGGGCCATGGCCCGTTTGTTAGATGCTGCTCCGGCATTCACCTGTTGTTGATCGGAGAAACCACGGAAAACTACCAATCAAAGCAGTCGACCGCTAGAATTTTACAGACAGCGGCTGAATTCGATCTAGCTATCTGACTAGTGTCAAAACTCCGCCACCGTCGAGTCGAATCTAGGACTTCCCGGTCAGAGGCACTCCAGAGACATCGGTCTGAACCACCTCAGTCGGTATGAGTGTGCGTTTTTGAGCCCGGGGAATCAATTAATTAATTAATTAGATGATTGTCCCCGGAATTCGCATACGATTGAACGGAGAAACTACAGATAACTACAGATCAGAACAGCTGGCTGTTTGATAGAATTCTCTTCTAGAAAGCGGCTGAATCCAACTATATACTATATACAGTCAGCGGCTGAATCCGATATATAGATAGTGTCGAAAATCCGCCAACGTCAATTCTTGACTTGTAGGACCAGCCGATCAATGCTGCAGAAGCAACCCGTAATGCTTGTATTTGGAGTTTGTTGGTCGGAGAAAGGCATAGATGTTGCATGTTTTATTTTGTTTTTTTCTTGGGGATGAGAACTCAACATCCCCCACTGCGTCCTACTTCAGGTCTGGCTTTCATGTCACGGCCTTCCCAGATAACTCGCAAATGAAGTTTGTTTACAAAGTTGCCGCTTCGCCTCCGATGCGCTAATTATAGAGAGTGTAAATTCTCATCCTCTCTACCACTTGGAGAGGAGCCAGCAGCATATGAAGAGAGACTTCCTGACTGTAATGCAGATTGTACTGTCTGAGCAGATTGTACTGTCTGTGCAGACTGAACTGTGTACAGATTGAACTGTCTGTGCAGAGTGGACTGTCTGTGCGGATTGAACTGTCTGTGCGGGTTGAACTGTCTGTGCGGGTTGAACTGACTGTGCGGGTTGAACTGTCTGTGCGGGTTGAACTGTCTGTGCGGGTTGAACTGTCTGTGCGGGTTGAACTGTCTGTGCGGGTTGAACTGTCTGTGCGGGTTGAACTGTCTGTGCGGGTTGAACTGTCAGGGTATAAAGTGTTCTCAAATACATGTTTCTGACTTCTCCATAATTGCATTATGCCTTACGTCAAGTTAAGTACCTGAGTCATAAAATAATTGGTATCAAATTGTAACACTTTTAGCGAGACGGAGGGACAATGGGAAAACTCGTAACAAAATGCTACGGGGCGAGATGAGATGGTGGGATGGTGATGCAGGGTGGGGAGATGTGAGAAGGGTGAGACCGAACAAGACCGGGCAAGGATGACAAGGGCGAAATGGAGCGGGATGATACAAGACAGGTCGAAGTACGCCCGATTGATTGATTATTCCGGACGCGCCAACTTCTAAGATCGTTACTCCCGTAAGTGCAGCACATGTTTTTACCGCGGGAGGTGTCGGTGATCTTCCCCGTTAGATGACGAGATCTGGCGCCGTCCTATCCGTCGGCTTGCAGAGGTTATCGCCAACCAGGTACTATCTTCCATCAATGAGGCACCACCAGAGCCGAGACAGCTCTAAGCTCCAGACAGGTCTGCTGACATGTGTGGGCATGTAGTGCATGTATGTGTGTATGTACTTAAGGGGTGAGGATAGAACAAGGAAGTGGAATCTAGGATCGCACGCGAATGGATTGGAGAAACCACAGAAAACTACCGATCAAAGCAGCTGGCCGCTAGAATTCTCCTCCAGACAGCGGCTGGACTCGACCTAGCTATGTAACTAGCGTAGAAAATCCTGCCATCGCCTAGGAGCTCCTAGTCAGAGACACTGAACTGACATCACTTGATGCCCTGAGCCACCTAAGCCGGAATAGAGAGGGCCGAAGAGTGTCGGGATGTTGAGGTCGAAGAAGAGGAGAGGCGGTGTAGGTGTGACACGACGGGCTCGGGCCGCCACCCTGCGCGTGAAACTAGGCGGGGGGGGGAGGAACACTAGCATAGATCGGGCGTCGGCGCGGCGCACCCGGTGTGCCTACACGGGCGCCGTCCGATGGCGAGGATAAGTGTGAAGTATCGCCACGCTCTTCCCTCTCTCCGCGACAAGGCGACGCGGAGTTTTTCCCGATTGAAACACCGGTTTGGACGATAGCAGCGACGCGGGACGGCGGGCGCGGCGCGGCGCGGCGCGGCGCGGAGCCACGCCACGGCGCCACATAACCTGCCCCGCAAGTCTCGCCACGCGCCGGTTTGTTTACATGGGAAGTCCCCAAAGTAGCCGGAGAGGAAAGAAATGGTTCCGCCGCGGGCGGGATTGATTAGAGGCGTCAGCGTTCCTTGGCCTCCGCAGTTGCGCGGTCACTGCGGTCTGTTCCGTATCACGCTCATCCACGGCAGGGCCACGGAGGGTAAAGAGAAGTTGTCGATGTCAATGGTCGTCTTCGAACCGATGTACATTTCAGCTATGTATACTTCAGCCTCCCTTCGTCATCTGTTTGTAGACAGCTTTAGATTGTTCAATACGCTGCTAACGACACTGTCAACAAAGCCTTTGATAATACAACTAAACACCTTCCTAAATATAAATATAAGCTTAAGCTTCATTCCAAGATGTTCGCATTACCGATTGACTATAATTTCTCTAGAGAAATAAGCAATTCTTACCGTTACTACCAGTGTTATCTATACTAATATTCCCTAGATGAGAATAATTGTCATCCATCCAGGAATCGTTTTACAGTTGTCATCACTGACTCCGCTTTTGACTCTAGATTCCTCACCGCTCTGTGAATATTGCTCAACAATCCCTATCCTCGGCTATCCATTGAATATTTCATACTTTCGCTGCGTTAACCGGTAGTAGATTTTCGTGACATCTGAATCGTCCTTATGATGGAATGGTCGTAGTCCCCGCTTTTATTTAGCGCTTTTTGTGTTTTAGACTAAATTCTAATTCCAAACTGGTAATAAAATTAATGTAATACAAATTCATCTTTTAAGTCACTAGCGAGATTAATTGAAATACTGATGATGAACCCAACATTTATGACACTTTTGCTGTCTTCTTGGTCTGTGTATTTTAACTTTCCCGCCTTTTATTTTCCGCTTATACTCTACTTCCAGTCACTGCCTCCAGCTGCATATTCGCTGTTCAAAAAAATTAAATTAATGTCTACTGCCCCTTCTTGTGAACTAGTTGCTTCTCTTTGTTATGTTCTGTATATTCCTTTCAAATCTAACATTATCTCCTTCGCACATGTTTCTCATTTTCTCTTTCATACGAGCGTACTCAATCGCTTGGAGAACAATGCCGTCACAATCTCCAACATCAGGAAAAACATCTTGCTTTCATTGCCTCCGCCACCGCCGCCGCTGCCGCAACCGCTACCGCCCCTCCACCTCCATACCTCCATCTCCATCTCCGCCTCCGCCACCGTCAGTGTCACCGACAGCGTCACCATCAACATCACCACCGTCACCGTCACGACCGTCAACGTCACGACCGTCAACATCACCACCGTCAACGTCACGACCGTCAACGTCACGACCGTCAACGTCACGACCGTCAACGTCACGACCGTCAACGTCACCACCGTCAATGTCACTACCATCAATGTCACGACAGTCACCATCACCGTCACCGACACCGACATCGCGACCCCCATCTCCACCTCCACTGCCACTGCCATTGGCACTGCCACCGCCACCATCACCACCACCACCACCACCACCACCTCGACCTCCATCTCCACCGCCTCCGTCACCACCGCTCTGCCACCTGCGACTTCCACGTCCAGGCCGAGTCTATTCCCAGAAGCGGAGGAGGTCCTCGGCTGCGTCAAGGATGAGCAGCGAGGCCTGTCGCGGCTATAATCAGCGCGAGTGAGTTAGTGGCCGTACGCACGAAAGAAGTAGCTGATTGCTAGGATTGCACGTGCTGCTGTCGCACTCGAAATACGACGGCGGCGGCGGCGCGGGGCTCCGCCCGGGAGCCTCGCATCGCGCATGCGAGCCGCTCCCACCGGCGGCTGCTCGCCAATTAGCGAACAGCGAAGATCACTCATTTGCTATTGGCACAAGTATTGATGAAATTTCGATAAGCACATGGCATTCATTCTTTCTGATCTCGCTGTCATCTTGTTTCCTGTCGAATACGCACCCTGTTTCCTTCTGGAAAGCACTATATTTACCCCTTTACCTCTTCAATAGAATTTAAATTCAACATTCCATCCCGAGAATTTGTACCCAAGCCATTTTCATCCTAATCCCTAAGGAAGATCCAACAATGCCCTGATTTTAACGTTCAATCTTTCCCACCAATTGCATCAAAGCTCTTCAATCTGATGGTAAAATCTCTGGCCCCTTGGTCCTCTCTTTGGTCTGGCTACTTGAACAAAGGAACTTTCCAACATTGTCCACTTCAGAAGTTGTGGGACAATTTTGAACCACCGCTGTATTTTGAACCACCACTGTAGCTACATAGATCTCCAATTCCTTCTTGCTACAACACTTCGTAGGCGACTTCTTTAATTTTGAGAAAGGACCCCCCACCAGGAGGTACAGCATTCTTCGCACTTGTTCACATTCTTGGAGACTCAAGGGGCGACTCCCTCGTTCCTGGTAGATTTCGTGAGTTCAAGGCCTTTCCATGTCTTCATTGATAAAGTCGTTTTCCTGTCACCAGTTAGAAATGGTGTCCCTCAAGGACCAATTCTGTACCTCACCATTGGCCATAGAAATACACGGTATAGTGTCAGTGATAAATGGCCTTGAGGAATATAAGAGATGTCTTTTATACGTGCCAAAAAATGTTTGGCCGAAGGTTTTGCGCACACCCTCTAAAATTTTTACCTTTGATAAGGCTAATTGAGTCACAATTTCGAGCCAACATTAATGTGACATTACACATGAAAACTACTATATTTTGACACAAATGTGCATGACCTTATTTAAAGATTAGGATAAATACTATAGTAGTAGGAAGTAGGGGAAAAAATTAACTTATGCAATTTTCTTATTTTCAGAGTTTAACAAAAATCGGGCCTGCGCCGTTTTTATAAGCTTACTCTTTTCTATTCGATTAAAAATATAACAGAAAATTTGGAAGCATGTTTGAGTAAACAATAGAAATGTACTTGAGGTTTCATATAAAGTATCCTTAAAATTAAAATATGTTTCAAATTCAAGGAGCATCAATCACATCAGTTGAGTAATATCAATTTTGGCGAAAATCTTTCGTAAAGATTGGTTGTTAGTAGGACAGACGGACGGACCGACGGACAGACAGACGTTTTGCCGTAAACCACTTTTTCGGTATCCAGGACCCACAAAACGTGGATTCTGATTACACGAGTTAGAGGAAGAACTTCAATACTTATAGTATCAAGAATTATCTACCCGTTCGGTACATAAAATACAGGGTCCTAAATACGAATTTTCCACCCTACAATCATTTTTCGCTGCAGCATTACAAACATTTTTCTACACCACTTATATGTAGTATGCGAGAAAGTAAAAGAATTAAAGGATAGGAATCGGAAGAACCAAACAATTCTTTTAAAAAGTCTTGAAATTACACGTTACTTAAGTAGGGGCATAATAACATATACAAAATTAAATGAAATAATAAAGAATGGCAATAGGAAAATTCATTTTTGTAAATAGGACGATTGTTGACTTGAATATTTAACCAGAAGAGGTAGCTAGTGACTTTCTAGAAGCAAGCAAGTTTTGCATTGAGGATTCTCTAGACTGTAAGTACAGAGTACAGTGTTGTGCAGTGTCTTTTTCAGAAAAAGGAAAGGCCAACACAAGTGTGGGGATGTGTCAAGCGTATTTACTTACTTTTTTTGTGGAAATTGTTGAAGAGAAGAGAACAGAAGTGTTGTGAGTGCAATAAAAAAGAGGCTAATAGTTTACATATTACCTAACTTTTCTATTTTTGATTTAGTTTAGTATGATGGTTTTAGTTTTTTAAATTATATATTTGTTTTGATATATTTTTATGCATTGTTTTTTAATTTTATATTTGTATTTGTCCATTTGTTGCTAAACTACCGACCGAGTGTATGTTTGCATGCAGAAATAAATTCTTATATAGATATTGTTATTCATTGTTTTTAGGCATTTTATTTCCTATTTTAAAAGTATTTTAGCCCTTCACTGTCACCGTGGATATGTTCTTAAGACGTTGGTGCTAATGACCTTCGTTGTTCCATCACTCTTACGCGTTCATCAACACCATCAGCATCATTTACAGTAAGTGTGGTGGTGTGGTCACGACGTGTAATCACTTTCTAGGAACTATTTTCAAAATGCAAAAGCAAAACCATTTTAATTAGATCGTTGGTAATATGATACCTTCTTATATAAGTGTAAATAAAAGATGTCTGGTATCAATAATACATATCAATAATATTATTGATACCAGACAACATCTTTCATTTATACGCAAAACCATATATTTCAACTCACTCAAAGGAATCTTACAATATCTGGAAGTCACAGTTCTCTTTGTTACGATGTTGATACCTGGAAATGCAGGCAATAGATTATATGTGTCTGACACCTGACATTAGCCGAACGAAACGCGGATCACTGGAGTGAAAGGGTCTCATTGTGATGTGCTGTTGCTTCTTGTTAAGAGATGTCCAGAGTTCGATTCCTGGAGATCTCAGAGGTTGTCAAGACTTTCCTGCGGTTTTCCTCTTTGCTTCCAGGAAAACTCGTAAGGCTGGCTCTCTTTCCGACGTTGTCTTGAGGCTTTTATACTCTTAACTTTGTTTCATTATCTGTATAGTGCCACCGTTTTTTAAGGGAAGAGAATTGGGAAACGAAAGAAGAGTAAGTTGTTTTGATATACCCATCAGCCCGGGAGGAAAATATTGACGGTATATACTGTGGATTTAATTTCACTGTAAAATATGTCAATTCCATGTATTCAATTTTATCTTTATTGTATCTTTTGTATCTTTTATTTTATTTTTCGTAGTATTTTTTTTGTAGTAAAAAATGGCAAATTTTCAAATTTGAGCAGTGATATGGATAATATGTAATTTTTCTGTAAGTTTCATCGATGTAGTTGAACACTCAGCATAGCTGCATTGTTGAAATATGATTTCTCCCACTTAATTGTAGCAATTATGGGTGGTAACTTTACCTGCATGTTCATTCCTGCTTCCACTTTATTCATTTTTAATTTTAGTTTCCTTGTAAATCTGGCTTCTCGTGCACTCTCACTGATAATGTTTTACTCAACATTGAATAAATTTTTACCACAAATCTCCAAGTGTACAAGAGTCACAAACGTATGTTATTACTTCTAATCTGCATTTTTTCTTAGATGACTGAAAACATTATTCTTTGAGCACGATTGTTGTGAAACTCAATCAGATATAAAAGTACTAATAACAAACAGTGGTACATTATAAACATCACTCAATTTATTCGTCTATGATCCAACTTTCTTATTTTTATCGTAGGCAATTTTTTTGTCTGAAGATGTAAAATTGAAATCTGTCAACAATCATAGAAGCGCTCTTCTAACCCGCAACTCAAGAAATCGAGGAAGATCTGAGAATAGTAGCTAGGAAGTGCATGGGAATAGAATGTGCGTCAGGGAAACAACTGAGTTCATGGTCGGACTGAGAGCGTTGCTCTCCCAAGCATGCAACAACACACCGTACATACGCTCAGAATAAACAGAACTCGTAACCCTTGCTAGAACGAATACAAACATGCGCTGCACGTTACTTCCCTATGCGCATGGGCTATCTTTGTACTAACACGCGTGCTTAGCGAAACGGCTCCGCACCATAAAGTATTGCATCAACACCGCCTTTACTGAATCTCCTTGAGAAGCAGTTTCTGCGCTCTGAGAAAGTCATGATTAACGTAAGATGTGGAAAACGAGAATTGTAAATGTCAATGAGAATATCAAAGAAACTGTCTTGATAATAAAACTGATTTGAAACGTTTAATCATTAACCTTTTATTTAGTATCGTTTCTCCGTCTCCGATAGACTTTTGTTGGACGTTGAGTTGTTCAATGGCGGTTCTTTAAAATATTCGAAGAAGTCTTGATAGAGTTAAATATTAGAAACTAATGGTAATATAGAATGGCACCAACATTCTCATAGTAGATAAATCCATTTTCACTTGAATCGAGGCTGCATTTTCGGTTTTGCTGTACCCCCTTCAAGGCTGCCGACTACCACTGCTTAAAGGACCTACCATGGGTTACCGATGTATCTTGGAACAATTCCCAGTGATATCATTGGAACAGTTCGCAGTAGAAGGTTCCCTCTCCTCCAAACAACATACTAAGGTAGCCTTTGGGCCCCTCCTATACTCTGACCAGTGGGGCATCGCCCCTGCCGGGACAAGCTCAAAACTCGCAACTGGATTAGTAGCGTCATAGAGAAATAATATACCTCCTAAGTCTATTGTAGTGTGGTGCATTTAAGTATGTATATGTGTGTGTGTGTGTGTGTGTGTGTGTGTGTGTGTGAGAGAGAGAGAGAGAGAGAGAGAGAGAGAGAGAGAGAGAGAGAGAGAGAGTAAGTGGAGAGAAGGGTTCAAGGATGAAAAAGAAGCAAAAGGAGGGAGTAAAAGGAGGGAGGAAAAAGAGCAAAAGGAAGGAGCAAAAGGTTAAGTTTGCCGGTTTGTAAGGGGTTCTTCTTTAACATTCGTCTGGTATTGATCCAAGAAACAACGCAAAACTGCATGTCAAAGCGGCCAGCCGTTAGATCTCTACTCCACAATATTCTTGAGTTCAACCCAGCTATTTAGCTTGTGTCGAAGATCCTCCAGCGTCGGGATTCGAACCCTAAAGTATCCTCTGTTACTAACTTGCCACTGAGCTACAGTAGCCGGTTGGATGTGAGCGAAGTGTCGGAAGTATTGAAGTAGAAGACGTGGTCAAAGTGGAAGAGGTGGTCAAAGTGGAAGAGGAGGTCAAAGTGGAAAGAGGTGGTCAAAGTGGAAAGCGGCGGTCAAAGTGGAAGAGGTGGTCAAAGTGGAAAGAGGTGGTCAAAGTGGAAAGAGGCGGTCAAAGTGGAAGAGGGGGTCGAAATGGAAAAAGGTGGTCAAAGTGGAAAGAGGTGGTCAAAGTGGAAAGAGAAGGTTAAAGTGGAAAGAGGTGGTCAAAGTGGAAGAGGTGGTCAAAGTGGAAAGAGGAGGTTAAAGTGGAAAGAGGTGGTCAAAGTGGAAAGAGACGGTCGAAGTGGAAAAGGTGGTCGAAGTTGGAGCAGTGGTGGGCGTGGCGCGGTGGCGTGTGCAGCTGGAGGGACCGTGCTGCACAGGGCGCGCCCCCGTCTCTCGTTCGCCGGTCGCGCAGCGCGGGGCTCCGCACGTGCGCCCAGAGCAGCCCAAGGCCATCGCCCCACGCCCGAACCCCGCCCCTCCCCGCCTCGCCCCACCGCACCCCGCCACCACGGCGCACGGCGTGCGAGATTGGCACTGCCGGCATGGAATTGGGCTCAACGAGGTGCGATAGCCGCCTGGAGAGTTGGAGTTTAAAACGATCGAAACGCCCGAATGCGATTCGAAACTTGCAACTTAAGAGCTTATCAACCTTAGATCGCAGTACGGTCTAAATGGGTAACGTCGTAGCCTGATTTCCTTCACGTCGCGGCGCAAGGCGAACATATTTTTTGAAGATAAACCTTGGTGCTAATTGAGACGATATGTAAATATGTTTCTCTACATTTTCTGTTAAGTTATTTAAATTTAAGGATTTTTTTTCAAATGAGTGAGAGATTGTTGAGAGTGAGAGAACTCTGTTGACACTGTTGCGCTGGTAACGAATGGAATCGAATGAAATTGAGATAAATGTATTGACCGTTTCAGAGCACATTACTGTGCACGTATGCATCAGAAAGTACAATTTTTGCTTGCAAACGTGTTTTAGCAGATACTAGATAATACGGTTGGTGAGCTGTATCAAGCAGTTTAAGAGACATTTGCAGTGCTGGGTAGACGTTCAAAGATTGTAATTAATAATTATTATTTTACATAACCGATACAAATAAGACAGTAAAGTCAGTCGATCATGACACAGGAGTTCGGGGCAAGAGCGCCTGAAACTCCGACACAAGAATGTGTGTTCGAATACCGCTCCAGGCATATACGTTTTCGTTTTCAATTGTTTTTGTCGCATCGTGAAGAGGGAAGGCATTCCCAGTCCCTCATAGACTATTTTGTGTCCCCTAATCCGTCATAAATCCCTTGTCATGACCAGTAACTCTGAGATCTAACTCTGCAAAACTGATCTCTCTTGGTGAAACTACAGATAGGTGAGTAAAGAACTATCGTGAACGTGGTTTCAGAAGTTTCCCTCAAGTATTGTTCAAGTATTGTGTGTAAACCTTCTAGGATTTCGATATTTTACTCCATCTATTATAATATCTCGCTTGTTGATCAAAACGTTTGAATGATGAACGTGAGTTATCCTTGCAGTATGTATATTAGTGTAACACGATGTAATTACCGATATCAAAACCTAAGAAGTCAGATCAGAAAATAAGCACATTTTTATCTCGTTATAAAAATTATATTTTATTAAAAACACAAGGCAATAGTAATTGCTTTTGTGATAAATACTTAGCAATTAATGCGCCTCAGTGAATGAGTTGTTAGCTTACCAACCTCTGAACCTCCAGGACGCGGGTTCGAATACGGCTGAGGTGCCTGAATTTTCGATAGGCAGGAATTACACAGAGGTCATGTCATGCTTGTGGCATGGAAAAGACCCCTGGCAGGTGCCCGGCAAAATTAAATATCTCCGACAATTTCCCGCCTTAAGGAGATCTCATATCCTCCCAACCAGAAATCTCGGGCATAGTTAACCGAGATTGTCATCTGGTGGAGAAAATTAGGATCCCACCGAGGCGTTTAAGGGGCTTCCCATGGGGTGAAGAAGAGAGTCCCCTAGACCCGCGCCGGGGGGAGGTTTCAAAGGAAGCCTGTGTCGAATATACGGATGCGGAACTATGACCAATTGCCGTCTCCCCTTAAAAAAGAAACACTTACGATAAAGTAATAGCTATTAAATAGCTAAAAATTATCCAATATGTTTCATGTGTATGCCGTCTCCCCAATTGCCGTCTCCCCTTAAAAAAGAAACCCTTACGATAAATTAATACTTATTAAATAGCTAAAAAATGTAAAATATGTTTCATGTGTATGCCGTCTCCCCAATTGCCGTCTCCCCTTAAAAAATCCTTACGATAAATTAATCCTTTTAAATAGCTAAAAATTGTCCAATATGTTTCGTGTGTATGAAAATCGGAAGGCACGAATGTTTTGATACATTGACTATGAAGCTAAAAAACTCTTGTTTTAAAAAATATGTTGTAATTAAAAATGATTTTGTAGTATTTAATTAGCAATTAAAGAGCCAAGAAATACATATTTGTTGTCGTGAAATAGATGTTCAGACCAAAGGAATATTTTGCGTCTTGATAATATGATATAAAGATGTTTGTGTTTCCGTTAAAACTATGTAACGAATTAATATTGGAATAACTAATTAGTAATTAAGGAACCAAAAATATCGAATAGGTTTCATTGGAATTTGCTGACAGATGAGTTACTACTCTATACAGCTGAAACCTCCACCATTGCGAATCGTGTAAAAATAAAATCGCGAGAATCGGCCAAAGAGCCCATCGATAGGTAGTCGATTGATTGATTAAAGATTCCGGGCGCGTCAGCTGCTAATGTCAATAGTCTCGTAAGTGTAGTGTATTTGTTATCATGGGAGGGGGCAGTGATCTTTCCCCTCTGAATGGCGACATCCAACGCCGACATACATATTGACATGCGAAATTTTCCCCAACTCGATATCTCCGACCAGCGGGGCACTGCCCCAGCCGGAACAAGCTGTAAGCCAGCGACTGGCCTCCCGTCATATGTGTGATAGTGTAGTGCGTGTAAGGAAAAGGTCAGGATTGGGCAAGGAAGGAAATATCGCGTGCGGTCCGTGGTCGGTTTGTTAGGATACTGCTCCGTCATTCGCCTTGTATTGTCTGGAGGAACCACGCAATCAGAGCAGCCAGCCGTTCGCATCTCCTGTAGTTGGTGGCATCCTGAGCCACCTAAGCCGGTTTAGTGTAATGTGTTTAGTTTAATGTGTTTAGTGTACAAAAATAGTTACGAGAACTGAAAAATGGGGGAAAAAAAGTGTTTACGAGACAATCCCTCAAATGAACGCCTCGCGAGTCTGGAGGGAGTGTCCGTCCGGCGTCTCCGAGGGTGGAGGGTGAGGGCGGGGGCGGGGGTGGGGCAGAGGTCGCCGGGCGATGCCTTGCGCCCCTCGGAGGATTTCATCATTTACGCCGCTTCGCTTTTCCTCTGCGGCGGCGGCCGGCGCTCCGAGGCAGGACAGCGCGCGGGCGACGAACGGGGGATGTGCCGGGCACCTGCCGCCGCTCCTACCTACTGACTGATACGATATCGAACCTGCGAGTTTAAGGGTAGTTACAACACGGGATAATTGCTTTTCTTACTCTTTAAAATTGATGGGAAACGTTTTCTGACTGAAAGTTGTTTATACAGTAAACATTCGTTAGCACGCACTCGCTTAACACGAATTTCACAGTAACTCGAACAAAACTTAGGTTCCGGCGAGGGATTACGGTAATATGGCCATTTATAATACTCGGATAACACGAATTTTTATAACACAAACACCGATTATTTCGGTTCCTTGGAATTCGTGTTAATGAGGGTGTACTGTTCACCAAATTAATGTGGCTTCCCGTACTAATCGAAATGAAAATACGCAGATTTAATCGAATGGATTTCATCTTTTGAGCAGTAAGGGACTTGAAGTATTAATTATCGATATTTGTGTGTACACAGTTATCAAACAATACTTGAATATGAATTTCGAATGTAGCAGCATTTCTGCTCTGCGAAACATTAGTCGACCCCCCCCCAATCATTTTCAGTCGACTATTATTATAATTAGAAATATCACACCTACACTGAATTCCGTGGTTTCTCCGAACAACACTAGGCGAATGCTGGAGCACGGGCCCAGGCCCGCGCGCGAACTTTCCTTCCTCTTCCTTATCCTATCCTCGCCTCTTACACACAAACTAACATGCACTACACTATCACACATGCCAGAGGACCGGTTGGGGGCTTAGAACTTGTCCCGGGCAGCTGGAGCGGTGCCCCGTTGGTGGGAGATACCTGATTGAGGAACCCCGTTAATGGACGGTAGATCGGCGCCGAATCTCACTATCCAGGGAGGTAAGATCACCGCCGCCTCCTGATGAAAAACATGCACTACACGTACGGGACTAGTACCCTCAGTAGTTGACCCGTCTGGAATCAATAACAATCAATCAATGTGACTAAAAGTTAGACATTTGGTGCAATCGATTTTCGCCGAAAATTTTCGTTTTCGAGTAAACTCAGAATGTTTGATCCTTCCGACCACTCAGTTCAAGTTCTCTACACTGGGCGTTCGCCCGCGCTGCGTTGAGTGGTTGTGGACAGATGAGGTCAGCAGGGGTGGTATGGTTTTCCCGCGAGTCCTGCGCCCCCCCCCAAGCCCCCACTAAGGAGTTAGATCACTATTGACTTCACCTCTCCCTGGCGCTCGACGCATCCCAGTTGCAGCGCGTTTTATGAATAAAGCGCAGTGTATTTGATTTCCGCGCCGTAACCAGCAAATAAACTGCATTTTCCTGAAAATGAATATTTTCGGTAAGAAAACGATTACCTAGAACGTCCTAAAATAAGACTTCATGGTTTTCTGTTGGACATCCATCCTGTTCGTATTGGTCAAAATACTACCGTTGTTAAAAGCACTTCTGTTTTTTGAATTCATGAAAATCATTTTATCTACTAAAAAAAATTGCAAGGTTCATACAAATTTAACGACAAGGTTCATACATTTAAATTTTTCGCTGTACATTACTCGTAAATTTCGAGAAGATCACTTCATTTCTATCATGTAGTTCATTATATAGTAACAGGAATTACTTACATTGATCTCCTTTATTTCGATATATTTGTAGTGGAATGGTGTTTTATTTATTTTCCTCTTTTTCTACCACCACTGTCTGCAGGGTGAGAGTTAGCTGTACTTTGATACTACGATAAACTAGACAAATAATTCTTTACCTTAATCAGAAAACATAGATTGGACTTCGCAGCTCTAAATAAGAGTTATTATTGAGGACGGCATGAAGCAGAACAAATATAATTTAGCAATATCATTACTTCATAATTAGAAGTGAACCAAAGTTCTGCGCCAAGGCAGCAAATACAAATAGGAACGTATTTATATTTGATATATATTTGCAGTTCGTTTGATATCACAAGTTTTATCTACTTAAACTTTTAACTACTTAATTTTCTAATTACTCGTAGTAAGGCTTGAAGGTAACTTTAACTTCCAAAGAAGTTATAGTAAATTAGCTTTGTGAACAAATAAAAATCTTCAAAAACTAATGATCATAATATTTGCCATTGTCTCTAAATCTAATATTTCAATATCAAAAGGTTTGTGAGCCGAGGAAGATACACGAAATTCGATATATTAATCTAGCAATCGAGCGTTGCAATCCATCGGGAAGCTATCCAGCCTACCAAGTCAAATGTGTTTCTTTTGTAATGCTGACATAACATTTATACCGACATGAAAAAAACTAACACGATAATATTCTCTATTTTAACACGTTCTATAATTTATTTACCAGAACGTCTGATATTTTAATACAATTATTATTTTATTGCAGCAATTAAACTCTGCAAACAAACTCTAGAAACCTAATGGGATCAAAATTAAATTTGAGAGAATAAAATAATTACATTTTTCATAAAGAACGGGATATATAAAAGTATATATTAATCTTAATTTGTACGAGTGGATAAGATTCGTAGGTCATTCAATAATTAAAGAGACAAATTGGTCTAGTGAAGAAATAGTTGGAAGGAAAAGTTTGATAATTTTAGGACTTTAAGTTGGCGTCACTGGGATGAACTCAGACCATCTGAAGAATCAGCATTGTTGTGTTCATAACCTCAACATTAAGTTGAATGATGGCGAGTGTACTTGAAAATTTCTTATTGGTTGAACAACTTTCTGTGATTCGTTTTATTGTTGATGAAGGAGTAAGAACCGTGAAAATTTTAACCAATGGGTAGTGCAGTACAAAAGTGGACGAGGCTCAGTAACTGACAAACACGGTTCTGGCCGCATCAGTAGGAAAAGTCATGTTGACTGTGTTTGGGGACGCTGTAGGTGCGTTTGTTGAGATTTTCTCGAAGAACAGCATATAATAAACGTTAATACTTCTCAGATATGCTTTTGAACAAGGTGAAACCAGTCATGAGAGAGAAATGTCGTGGATCTCACAGGAGATGTGTGATTCTCCAGCAAAACAACGCACGTCCTCACACTACTCAACAAAGCTGTAAAACCAAGAACAAAATGGGTTGGGTGGTTCTACCTCATCCCCTTTACACTTCCGATTTAGCACAATCTGATTTCCATTTGTTTGGTCCACTGTAGGAAGCATTACGTGGGAAGAAGTTCCAAGATAACGAGGTTGTGAAAGAAATGTGTGGGAAATTTGTTCAAACACCAAGATTTCTTTGCGGCCGCTATAAAAAAGCTGGTAGCCCTTTGGGACCAGTGCATAAATGTTGGCGGGGATTATATTAAAAAGTAGGAAAAGTCCTGTTTTGTAACAATTAACGTTTATTTATCCAAACCCATTTGTCTCTTTAATTATTGAATGCCCCTCGTATATGCATATTTAATTTTATTTATTGAGTAAACCAGTGTGCATAATGATGCCCTTACATTTTCGTAGGTTGTCTGTTGCGAATGTATTGCAATTTCATTCTTTGGTGACAAGTTAGATACTTTGTCAAGGTTAGGTTCAATTTTTCTTGCCATCGGTTGGGATTTAAAAGAATTACGAAAGTGTGAACAGTGGTCTGAACAGTGTTCAAGGAGTGCAATTGCAAGAAAATCTGGTCTGAAGGGGGAATCAACAATCCTGTGAAGTCCTGGTGTCACGTCTGAGAGGCCGATATAGTACGTCATATTAGATGGTAAAGAAGAAACACCGTCGTCTTCTCAAATAGATAAAAAAGTATTTCTTCGGTAATTTTCCTTACTTCATAGCACTTTCTTAACGATTTCTCTTTTTCTATAACGTTCAGAATATTTTGCTTCATCACTGAGGATATTACTGAGGTTGAAATCACGGAGGATATTTCTAAGTATTCCCGAAGAAAAAACCTAATTTTTTTTACATAAAAGGAGAAAATTACTTACTTTTGAATTGACGGAATAGGTATGCATTTACTCCTGTATTGCGCGTGGAACAGCGATTGCGCCCGATTTAAGGGCGTCAGAACCTAAGCCCGCCAGCAGGCCGTCAGAATTGCAGTGCACTCACTGTTCGCAAATGACGACCGTGACCTCTCGAGCATACAACTGCGCATTGAGTCTTGGCAATGGGCATACAGTTACGGTGATACACATGATAGGACGAAATGAGAAAATAAAAAAAGAAGAAAAAAATATAGAAGGTATATGAGAATATTAAGAGGGACGCACTAGTGTTTTTTTGTTCACCTGAAATGTCTCAGCCTGTATATATTAGTCGGCAGCCGGTGCATCGGCCGGCGTGGAGTGTGGCGTGGCGTGGTGCGGCGCGGCGCGGGCGCGGAGGTAGACACCGGTAGCGGCGTCCAGCACAGCGGCGAGGAGAGCGTTGGCCCCTGGCGCGCGGAGGCGGCCACGCGGGAGGGGGGGTGAAAGGGGGGAGAGGGGAAGGGCGAGGGCGAGAGGCGCGGAGCGTGGAGATTACATCAGACGCTACTGCACTGCCCGCGGACGCCCGCTCGCCCGGCCCGCCCGCTCCGCCCCGCCCGCTCCGCCCCGCCCGCTCCGCCCCGCCCGCTCCGCCCCACCCGCTCCGCCCCGTCCGCTCCGACCCGTACCCGAGCCCCGCGTGACCGCCGCCCGCCTCGGCTTGCGCTACCGCTCAATTTGCTGCTGACTTCTTCTCCCGCTTTCTCCGTCTTCGTCTTATTCTTTGGCACTCCTTTGTTTACCTCTTCATCTTATAGTATTGCCATAGTCAAGGACTTTTCTCCATTGCATTGCTTTGAGTGTCACACGTTCTGAACGATTGTAATCATTTTAATATTTTTTTTGTTAGTTTCTTCGATAATTTTATTTATTTCGTCTCTTTCCTCTCTCCTGTTTGTTTCTATTTCTACCTTTCTTTCTATCAATTTTCAATTGTTTGATGTCTTTCTATGTGCCGTTCTTCGCGACTTTCTTTCTGCTTTCCACAAGTTTTGCTAGCCGTCGTGGTTAGTTTACTTCTTCACTTCGGAGACAGAAGCACGTCGTCGTGATTCGGTCTCCGTTTCCTACATCTCCTTTTATCCCTGCCATTTTTCCTCCTTTTTTGCTCATTTAACAATTTTGAGGAACTTTCGACATTTTCCTGGAGGTTAACCATATTCTTCTCTTTTTTCGTTGAACTGCTACTGTTCGAAACTTTACAAACTCCCTATTTTTTGTTTCCTGATTTTTTCACTGCTGGATCATCATAAATTAATTTGCTGGAAATCTCAAAACACTAGTATTTTACTTTTCAATCGTGTATATACGCTGACTTGTTTCTCTTCAATTGCATTTTAAACTTAATAAATTTGTCTTAGTTCCTTTTTGGCATGTAACTCCATTGTTTAGGAACTACTTTCTTCTTCATCGATAAGAAGTACTTGACAATACACTTGTGTTAACATTCTTCTCTCTTTGTGTTTCTATATCTTCAAGCTATTTTAACATTGTAATTTCCATCTCTTTTTGTCACTTTCCTTATGTTTACATTTTCTTTCCGGTGCTCTCGATCACCCACTTTCATCGGTTACTTACATCTTCACACCCCTCACGAATTTCGTACTCCCCTTGCCTTCCCTTTCCCGTGTACTTCCCTCATCGCCAACAGTAATATTAATTTCCTCCTCCTTTATCGTCTGGCCCGTTACGCTCTGCTTTTTTCTTTTTCTTTTCTTCCGCGCGCCGTTTTTTGCCCCGCCTTCTTCGCCCCGCCGCTGCGGGCACGCGCCGCTCGAGGCCGGGCGCTGCGGGCGCTCCTCCGGGCGTTACTCCCCGGACTCGGCGCGGCTCCGGGCGCGGCAGGTCGCAGCCCTGCCGCCGCCGCCGCCTCTGCCTCCGGCCCTTCCCTCGCGCGGACAAAGCAATATTAGCGGAGCGCGGCGAGGGGGGAGGGGCCCGGGCGGTGCTCCAAATGACAAGTAGATCGACGTAAAAAGGAGCCTGGAGAGCCCGCGCGCGGCCGGCGCGGCGGAGAGCCTACGCGGGGGGAGGGGGGAGAGGAGGCAAGAGCGCGGAGGAGGTGGAGCTCCCCCTACCCCCCTGCGCGACGGTGTGAGGAGTGGCCGCGCGCGATGAGGAAGGGGAAAACGGACGAGTTCCAGGATTAAGAATACGTGGAGATAATAGTGAAATACAAATATGCTTCTTGAAGTAAATATGAACATTTGTTAAGCCAATACGATGATTCTACTAATCAAATATATTCGGAAGCCAATACGACGATATCACTAATCAAACAGTGTGATGACAAATAACGACCTGGGCTCTCGCATTGGGATGTTGTTTACGTCTATTAGAGAAATAGGAAATTATGAAATAGGAATCGTGTTCATAAGTGACTGATTATTTTGATGAGAAAAGAGTCAATAAGGCATATACAGTTAACAGGATGAAGAGGAGTAGTTGAGGTGAGTAATTTGTTGGGAAAACCCCAAGTGGAATCACGGAATACGCTACGAAGTTGGAAGAGGTAGAGGCCGTCCGAAACGAGTCTTGCGAGGATCTCGAAACCAGACAAGATGGACACGCCCCCTCTCCCGCTATCGCCACCACCGCCGCTTCGACGCCGCTGCCACCCCACCGTTACAGCCTCCTCTGCACCATCACCACTACCACTCCACGGCCACCTTCTCGGTTCCCTCACCACGACCGCCTTTGCCTTTCGTATCTGCTCTGGCGTCAGCTCTGGGTCCACCTTACTTCTGGCGTCTGCTTCCCCTCCGTCTCCATAGTCGCTGTCGCCACCGTCGCCATTGCAACCGCCACTGTTTCCACCGCCACCATTTCCATCGCCCATCACCCGCCCCGCCACCGCCACCGCCACTGCTTCCGCCACCGCCACCGAAGCATTTGCCTCTGTAGCCTCCAGCATCGTCACCACCGCCACCGCCTCCGCGTCCGCCAGCGTCTCCGCCTCCGCCGCAACGCGCTCCGACACGAGCAACAAGACCTCCGGGCGGGGGGCGGGGCGCGGGTTCTCGGCAGACGCGAGGACGAGCAGACGTGGCGCAGCCGCGGAGGCGGCGGCGGCGGCGGCGGCGGGGGTGGGGCGCGGAGGAGCCGGCGTAGTAGTCGTAGTACGAGTAGTAGGAGGCGGAGGAGAAGGGAGATACGCGCGGTCGTCACGTGGCGCGCACGTGGCAACGCTGCTGCGCCGGCGGCTGAGCGCAGGCGGAGACGGCGGCGGCGGCGAGGCGGGGACACGCTGGCGACACGCGCGTGCGGGCGAGCGGAGCGGAGCGGGCGGCACGCCCCGCAGCCTTGACAGCGCGAGCCCGCGCCGCCCCGCGTCACCCCGCTCCAGCCTTAGGAGAAGGGCGACTGGGAACCGCGAGAGCCCTACTGGCCCTACACGTGTGCTGTCAGCGGTCCACAACCGAACCGCAGAGAAAAATGTGGTGGCCCCTAAAGATAATCTGGTCATTCTTTGCATGTTTTAAATTTTGTTAAGAAACAGAGCTCAAAAACACGAAAACATTTTGAAAATTAGGAACAAATATCACACTATAATGTGTATTACTAAAATAAGCTCAAATTATTTGGGATGATGAAGAAATTTTAATATCTATTTATAATTAAATCGGCTTTAAAGATTTATTAATAAGTTAACTTTTAAAATTTTTAGTTATTAGATAAGTTATGGTCACATTAGGAAAATGGAAAGATCAGTAGTTTTGAAAATATTGTATTTATATTCTTAAAATTTATATTACTACCCTACGAGATTTAAAATTACGAATCCAGCGACCGATGAGATCCGAAAAGTGACAACCTAATCTGTGACCTCAGTTGTGGATCTTTTGGCTTAGCGATGAGTTCGGCTTAGCGTGTTTTTAAATCGATGCATTGCCTATCTCGGAGGCTTGGAACAACGGCTGAGTATGCGGAGACTTCGAGTCTCTCCCAAGAAATCGCAGTTCTCCACCAGTGGTTGAGAATGTTTGGTTGCGTGTGCCACAAACTTTACTATCTGAAAAACCATCCCATGCAAAATAATCTGTAATCATTAATAGACACCCCACCGCCTTTCAAATTGTGGAAGGCAAAAGGAACTTTGATCACTTCTGAGGAAATCGAGATCATAAAAGTGTAAGACTCAGCATTTGCTTGTGCTCAGATCTTGACTCTGAGACTGTCACTGCCGTTATCGTAAAAGAACATCTTGAAAAAAGTGAGGTTCTGCATAATGGTGTCTCGATTATGTGAATTATTTTCATGTCAATTCTAATATCACTCATGTGCTACATTCTTAAAAGTGTATTTTTTATAGAATGTCAACTTGTAGTCACGAAACTGGAAGAAATTGTTGGCAGAATTGTCGTAAACTCTTATATCCAAAATTATTAGTAAGGAAGAATTATTATACCGATAAATAATAATATTTAGTAAGTAGTATGGAGTGACGTAGTATAGAGAAAATGCTACGGCCAAAAACAGAAATTTTTCGATAGAAAAACTCAATGTGTGGGGCTCTGATATCAAAAATATTCCTGTGTGTAGTGAATTAATTAATCTGAAACTTTATGTAGTCAGAATCCACGTTTTATTTATCGTTGATACCTAAAAATTGGTTGACGACAAACATTCAACTTTGTTCACCGAAAGGGGCTAAACTGTTCAGATATTACTTTTAAAATTGATATTCCTGGATCCATCTGACCGAAGTCAAGGTCTTGCAAATATGAAAGAGATATTTAAATTTTGAGTGTACCTTACAGGAAGTTTTAACAAAATTTTCTCAAAAATTACTCCAAAGAACGTTTTTGCTGTTGAACAGCGCTATTTTCATTTCTAATGCAGTGTTTCTCGTTGAAGGCGCTGTATACATTATAAAAACCATTGATTTTTTTCTTTTTATCCCTTATGTCTTTGTGACTAGAACTTACTTCCCGACCACTTTAGGAGAGCTACCTCAAAAAGTAGGGGAACGTTTTTTCCTCACGAAAATGAGATTCAAGAAGGGCATTTTGAAAAATGTAATTTTAATATTGCAGTAGACTCTATGGTAAAGTTTACTGAATGAATGGTTGAAAAACATGAGTCCCTGAAATAAGTTCAGAAGAAAAAATGTAGTCTTGACAAATGGACTTAAACCTGCCATAACTGTAGCTACGGAGATAAACGTTCCTAAGATATTCTCTGCGCCTGGCGGTAGAGAGTTTGAAGACGAAGACAGACACATGCGTATTACATTTTTTTCTAGAAGCTATAGAGGTAATGAGAGCTAGAAGATGAAGCAAGAAGATTTAGGTCCTAGATCATCGTTTCATATTTACTCAGAAAGGCAAATATCTGCGATTGCGCCTGGTGACATCCTTCAATTGATTTATTGATTGATTAGTGATTCCGGGCGCGTCAACTGCTTAGATCATTAGTCTCGTAAGTGTAATACATGTTCTCTCCCTCTCTCGCTGAATCGTGAGACCTGCGACTAGCGGGGTTTTCCCCAACGAGATATCACCCACCACTGGGGCACCACCCCAACTGAAACAAGCTCTAAGTTCCCGACCGCCCTAAGTTTTGCCATGTATGTGTGTTTATGTCGTACATTTTTTCTCGGGAGGTGGAGGTGATGTTCCCTATATAAGGACAAGAAAGAGGAAGGAAAGATTACGCACGGTCCGTGGCCCGTTTGTTAATTTACTGCCCCGGCATTCGGCTGTTGTTAATCGAAGAAATCTTAGAAAACAACCGAACAGAGAAATCGAATGCTAGAAATCTCCAGACAGCGACTCGATCTAGGTAGAGTCGAAAATCCGCCATCGTCGGAACTCGAACCTAGGACCTCCCAGTCATAGGCAGTGAAGTGACATCAGTTGTCACCCTGAACCACCTCTCCCGGTGACAGTCTCAGATTTGGGATCCTGCAGGTGTTGTGATTAATAGTTGCCATAAGATTCGCGGCCCCCTTGGAAGCGTGCTGGGAGGATGGAGAGCGCTGGAGCGCGCGGCGGTCAGTGGCGACCCCGCATCCTCCTCGGCCGCGGCCGTTCCGCGAACAGCCCGGGCAAAAACGCTGCGGCGACGGGGACGGCTGCGGCTGCGGCTGCGTGCCGGTAATTGTCGCCCGGGCACCCGCTCCCCCCGCCACGCTGCCACGGCGCCGCCCGCTACTCCGCCCCGCCCCGCCCCGCCGCCCGGCTTCGCCTTGCTACTTTGCCCCGCCGTCACTCCGCCACGCCAACCCCCGCAACCCCGCTATCCCTGCTAATTCGCCTCGCCGCTCCCCGCTGCCACTCGCTACACCATCCCGCCTCCCATCGCTCCGCTACCTCGTCGTCCCGACTCACAGTCTCCCCGCTTCCCCGTCATCTCACCGTCCCATATTCCTACTTTCCCACCGCCCCGCCAACCCTGGACTCCCCGCAACAACCCCCTCCCTCGCTCCCTTCCCGTCCTTCCGCCACTCTACCAACGCCCCGCCGCCACCCGCTCCTCACTGCCTCCCCGCTTCCACGCCTTCTCGGCGTCCCACCTTCCACCCAAGGCCCCGCCCCCGCTGCCCACATCGCCGCGTGACGGCCCGGGCGCGGGCAAGTCCCTCGAGGAGGCGCCCGCTCCGCGTCTATTTCTGACCTCGGCCGCTCGCGAGCGCCTACTCCCCCCCCCGGCCCCCGCGCACCCAGCGGCCGACGCACCCGCGCCCGGCGCCCGCGGCGGGACGCGCGCTCTCCCCAGCGCCTCCACGCAACCGCAGCTCCCGACAGCCCCAGCGGCCGACGCGCACGGTCGCATCTTTTACGTGTTTTTTTTTTCGTATCTTCACCAGGCGAATGCCCGAGCAGTACCCTTACAAACGGGCCACGGACCGCGCGTGATCTTTCCTTCCTCTTCCTTGTCCTATCCTCTTCCTTTACTTACACTAAGATGCACTACACCACCACATATGTCGGAAGACTAGTCGGCAGCTTAGAGCTTGTCCCGGCTGGGGCGGTGCACTGCTGGTGGGAGATTCCTGATTGGGGAAATGCCCGCGAGCCGACGTAGGTCGGCCCCGGATTTCGCCATAAAATGCGATAAAAACATATGTATCGCGAAGATCACCACAATAACGTGTCCTACACTTACGGGATGATCTTAACAGTTGACGTTTCCAGAATCTCGAATCAATCTAGCATCCTGACCCGATCGGTACTTTTCCGTGGTTTCTCCCTTCATTCTCAAGTCAATGCCGGAGCAGTAACCTGATAAACGGGCCAGAGGCCGTGCGCGATCTTTCCTTCGTCTTCCTTGCCCTATCCTCTCCCCTTACTTATACACACATTTACATCCCAACACTGCTATACATTCCCGGAGACCAGTGTAGAGCTTCCCCAGGCGGGACGGTGCTCCGTTGGGGGAGATAAGTGGAGCACGAAAACCCGCAAACCGTCCGTACCTGATCTCGTGTTCCAACTCCGCTGCCGTCCGGCTACCCTGTACGTACAGAACTATAGAGAAATGTATGAGCAATTGCACACATGTGCACTACTGCTCACATGCTCTGCACTTACGGAACTGAAGAGAAATGTACGAGTAATTGGCGCGCCAAGAAACCCGAAACACTCACCCATAACTCTTTAACAACCCAGACATCAGCGGCATCATGGGAATGGGATCCAAGACGCTCCCTTTTATCTATAATTTTATTTAAATTTTTGGTGTATGGAAATGAGGCGTTGACACGAGGTAAGGTAAAACAAAATTGAAAAAATGTGCTTAATAATGGATGAGGTACTAGTGAGTGCTCGTGAAGCGGGGATGAATCAGTAGGTTGCTGTAAAAAATAGTTAAGATTTTGCCCATTGCACCTTAGCGCCTTAATCGTTAGACCTTTTGCACAAACATTTTCTGCCTGTTCTGTAAAAACTTACTTTTTACGTTTTCCTATCTGAACGCCTCAAATGTCTTAATAGTATGCCCTTCTTATTCAAGACACGACTTATACTTGTATATTGCATAATAAATAATAATTGCACAGTATTTATTTTTATATAACGGAAGGTAATTTACAGAAACCGCAAATGAAGCTGTTCAAGAAAAAAAGCCCTTGCTCTGCATGAGCCGTCCTCGTAGACAGTTCCTGGAAACGTTCCTGGTCATCATCGTCTTACTACCGACATTATTTCTCAATGACACAATCACTATCAGAATAATCACTATAGTAATTAAACAAGTACAATCACCATCCGAGTTACTGTTGCAGACAACCACAACCCCACAATTAACATCACCGTCCTCATCTCTAAGACAACGTACATCAACACCACATCATTTTCAATTCTAACACCACCATTCCATGAAAATTACAACGCCCTCATAAAACCTTTACTAGAAATGTCTGTATGATGTTTCAGTACAATTGCAATGCCAGAGTACATATGTATCGTTGCCTGGATCGTATTTTTTTTATATTAGCAAATAGGCAATCATTGAGAAACAAATTTCAGAAGTTTCAAATTGGTTTCGTAATACTAAATGAATAGTCAACGAAGGAAAAACGGTTAAATGCATTTTTGCATTTCAAATCGGCCAACGCTCCAGAAAATGTAAAATATGCAATTAGCTGATGTTAAAGTAACACAATTTCTAAGACTTTCAATTCAGTCAAATCTCAAACGGAATGTACATATATCACAATTAAACACTGAATTAAATTCATTATGTTACGCATTCAGAATTCTTTCAAATTCTGTCAGCCTTCATGCAGCTCGTTGCGTGTATTTTGCAAGTGTAGATTCTCACCTGAGATATGGCATAATATTCCGGGGAAGCTCATCCTGTAGTACCCAGACCTTTAGATTGCAAAAGAAAATTATTCGAATAATGCAAAAATGCCATCCACGTGATCCCTGCAAGCCTCTTTTCATTGAGCTTGGAATTTCACCATTGCTTTGCCTATTTATTTACAAATCTGTGTAATTTGTCAAAACTGACTTGCTTAACGGTGGGAACATATTTTCATGTAATACTGATATTTATAATTACAACACACGCCATAGAAATCATGTTCATCAAGTGTTAGAATCAACAGCTCACTACAAGAAATTAACTTACAAAATATGTACGTTACTTTACAGCTCATTGGCAGATGACATTAAAAAATTAAAAAAGGTACTCAAATTTAAGTTAAAAGTAAAATATTTTTTGCTGCACAACTGTTTCTACGCAATTAGAGACTATACTGATCATCAAAAAGAAAGATAATGCTTATTTTAACAAAACAGTGGTATATAATGAATTAGTTTACATTTGTATTGTATAATTTTTAAGGAAGACTTAATATGCCTGTAACAAGTAATGTACTTCAGCTTTCGGGTCAATGACGCCATCTCGATCAGGTTTTTGTCCAGTTTCCCTGGTCCTTTGAGCAAATGCTGAGATGGCCCCTTGTTTTGCTTCTGGACATACATGTAGCTTCATTATGCGCACGTTTTGTTGAGTCTCCTTTTGCTTGTAGTATGTCTCCTTTTGTTTGTAGTGATAGGCGTAAAGCTGAGAGTGAGTTACTGTGTTATTAGCAATGCAGAAAAATCCAATCTGCAGTTCGTTTAGCGTTGCAATTTTTTTTTCATAACTCGGGAACGAAAATGTCTAGTTTTTCAAATGTTACCAAACTCGCGCTTTTAAAATTATTATTATTATTATTATTATTATTATTATTATTATTATTATTATTATTATTATTATTATTTAATTTCATTCATATTTCAACTGGTACTCAAGAAAACGTGCGCAGATAATACGTCATATATAGGTTTTACTGTTTGTTTGTTTTTTGATCAAATAAATAAATTAAATGCAGGTCAACTCCAGTTAAATTCGGAACCGAAACATTCTCATGAGACAACATTGTTGGGTCTCCTTGGTCATCATGTTATATGTAACATCATGAAATATACCAGGAGCTATGGGGCAGACAATCAACGCTTGAAGAGACATCTTGTGGCATATGTTGTTCAGTGACCGCAGTTATATTCCCCTTATATGCTGGAGTGTATTTGAGTGAATCTGTTCGTAGAAAGGAAAACGACAATTAGTGAATCCACGAATAGAAATTTGCCATGTGAACTGACATTAATTTAGCCCCATCCTCTTGCCATCTATCGCCGCCCAAAGTACATATTTTTGATATTTTTTCATTTTTCCTAGCAGTAGAAGCAAAATATTACTTTAAGAATGTTAAAGAAAAGTGAAACCTCGTTCTAAATAGCAATATAATTGAAAGAATTGTAGCCGTTTTTATGAAAATGGCGTTTAAGCGTTGCAGTAAATGCGGAACTTTTGAGTTCGTCTTAATAGAAAACTGTTGAATTTTCGACAAACTTCATCACACATTTTTTAAAGCACATGTACTCATAAATACAGTAATGTGAACAAATTGCTGCTAATGTAAATAATAACGACACAAGAGACAAGGCAATAAATTATTTTTTTTTTAACTTTTGAAAAAAACAAGCGATAGAGCAATATGGCGTTTATGTCACCTTATAGAGTGAATTATGCACTATCTCTATCAAAAGTTTGAAGAAAAAATAGGAGCCTTTTTTGAGAAAATTTTGTTTTTGTAATTCGCGCGTCAAATTGTATCACCGGATTATTGTAGATTGGTGCCGCTAGAGCGCACTGTGGTCGAAAAAATCAATTTGTCAGCTCCATAGGTTTTGTCGCCCGGATTTCTCCAGTACCACCAGCACCACAGCATAGCACAAGTACCTCATATCCATCAGAACAATCACCGAGTAACTGATGTTAGATAACAATACCAGTGCCTCTTCAGCCATGAACTACTATCTCGATGATTACTATTACATTCACAGACAGTGCAAGTAACAATGCAATCCTCATCAATGTCGCAGTCACCACTTCCTTTTTTTGTCAAAAAGAAAGATTATTACGTCTTGTCCGGCATTTCTGCCTTTCAAGGGCGTTTATACATGATTTCAGTAACTCCATGATGAACCATCCTCAGGTCTAAAAGTCAATAAGAAAATAATGAGCTTGGAAAGTTATGTTTTGTGAATATGAGTGTGTGTGTGTGTGGTGTGGTGTGTGTGTGTGTGTGTGTGTGTGTGTGTGGTGTGTGTGTGTGTGTGTGAGTGAGTGAGTGAGTGAGTGAGTGAGTGAGTGTGTGTGTGTGTGTGTGTGAGAGAGAGAGAGAGAGAGAGAGAGAGAGAGAGAGAGAGAGAGACGGACGGACGGATAGTCAGACACACACACACACACACACAAATTTTATATTTTCTGATATTTAAGGAAGCTTGAAAATGTTCTTAGGATAGCGTGGGTGGATTCTCTGTGGTTGTCTGTAATTCTTACCTGCAAGGTAAGTTGCTGTAGCTGGCGATTCTGGTAGTGTATTATAAAGGTTTTTTGAAATTTTCATAATATAGTTCTGAATTAATAATATTTTTAATTCTCTTTGTAATTGTTCATTGCTTATAAACCATAGAGATTTAGTAATATTTCTGAGGCACTTATTTTGTATAATTTGAAGTTTGTTAATGTGGCTATGAGCTGCTTTTATCCAAACGGGGCTTGCATAGGTTAGTGGGGGTCTGATTAACGATTCATAGATTATTTTACCGCATTCAATGCTAAGTGAAAATTTGTAATTTAATAATTAATTATATAGAGTTTTATAATTTTTGAGTATGTTTTGTTTACTGTGTTTGTGATATATGCTTTCCAGGTTCATTTTGTGTCCATTGTTAGTCCTAGGTACTTAACTGGTGTTTGGTTTGGTGACCATGGTATGGGTTAGTTTTGAATGAGTAAAGGAGGAGGTAATTTTGGCTTATGAAGGGTGAAAATCTTTGCTTGTGATTTTGAAGTATTAATTTTAATTCTCCATTTTTCAGTCCATTTCGAAAATTTAACCAAGTCATTTTGTAATTGATCGTGTGCGCATAAGATATCGTCGTGTGATGTGAAAAGTGCTGTTTCATCAGCAAATAAAGCTTTTTCTGAGGTGTCTTGTTGAGGAATATCTGATAAATAGATATTGAAGTGGGGAGGAGAGAGACAGGATCCTTGTGGGCCCCTGCGTCTATTGTATGTTGTGTTGAAAGTGTTTTGTTTATTTTAACTTTCAAATTTCTGTTGGTAAAAAAGCTATGAATGATGTTAAATAGATATTGAGGAGTTCTCAGTCGCTGTAACTTGTATAGGAGACCAGTATGCCAAACTGTGTCGAAGGCCTTTTCTATGTTCAAGAAAATTGCTAGTGTGTGTTTTCGTTGGTGAAATGCTGTGGCTGTAGATTCAGTTAGGCGCAGTAGTTGGTGGTTGAGTATTTGGATCGGATGCCAAACTGGAAGTCAGGTGGTGTTTTGCTATTTTAAAACAAATTACTTAGTCTACTTAGTAATAATTTTCCAAAAACAAGGATGGGTGGAAGAAGATTGGTCTATAATTTGATGGGTTTCTTGCATCTTTTCCTGGTGTGCAGAAGGGTAAAATTATGACTGTTTTCCAACTTTGTGAGAAATATTGTAGTCTTAAAGCTGCATTAAATAGTTCAGTTAGTGCGGCTTAACATTTGTTTGCTTAATTCTTTAAGTGCTTTGTTGGAGATATTGTCGTAACCCGTTGATTTTTTGCTTGTTTTAATTTGGGTGATATTTTTGGTGGTTTCTGAGGGAGAAATAAAGTTGCTATCGGTACTGTTTGCATTGTTTGGTTAAATCGTTAATTATATGATTGAATGAGTGTATGTCTTAAATGGGATTATGTGTGAATGTGCTTTTGAAATATTCAGCTATTGCCTCGGCTTTGTCGGAGTCGGTGAGTTGATTTCAGCCGTTGTATTTTAAGGTTAGTATGGTAGATTTCTGTTTACATAGTTTTTTAATTGTGGTCCATAATGGTCTACTGTTTGGATGAATTTGTTTGATTATGTTTTGAAATTCGTTGATTTTGTAGTCTCGTAATTTAAGTTTAATTATTTTTGATGTTTTATTTAGTTTCTTTTAATGTCTGGTCTTCTTGAGTTTTGCCACAGACTTCTAATAGTGTGCTTACTTTTAATTAAGTTTAGTATTCTAATTGGAATGCGTTTGTGGTTTTTTGTAATTAATACTCTATAAGGTATAGTTGATAGCTTAATCGATTTTTGTATAGTATCAACGAGAGTTTGTATTTGGTTGTCTAAATCTGCAGTTGTTTAAATGTTTTTAGGAAATAAAGGATTTAAATCCCTTTCCTGAACTTCCAGAATACGACTATAAATTGACTTTCAATTGTTTGCATTATTTTTTTTTCATCAAGAAGGCAGTGTTTGGTTGGGAAGCCTGCAACTGTTATTCGCTTTATCTTCTTATGTTTCTTTTCAATTTTGATGCAGCATCAGCTGGATAGATGGACCAAAAGTTGTAAAATCCTGTTTCGTTCAGTCTTGTAATGTTTGTTTTGCTAATGCTAATCGAGAGTATAGCTAGAAATCTCGCAACTTTTCTTGATCAATGGCTTGAAGAATTGTGGGTAGAGTGGGAGTTTAAGTTAAAACTCGGCCACTACAGCTTTGGAAGCGGTGCGAACCTCTACAAAATCCAATTGAAGCCTACATTTCAATACAATACATTGCTGGTAGTTTTCTTGACCTGGGAAGCATATAAACTTTGTTTGCCAAAAGATACGAATCTTTTCGAATTTATAATGAATGGTTTCTTATGAACTGTGTCAGTCGAAATGATAACTAACAAGACCAACTTATTAAAGACTTAAAAAACCGTAAATCAGCTTCTCACTTGGAAAATCTGTGGAAAGTTGGTGAAAATATGTAAATAAAATAGTTTCACAGAGAATGATTAATTTGTGTTTTTGAATACTACTATTTTTAGTAGGTGTTCTTCGGGAATTAAAAGGATTATTGACTCTTGTAATCTTTTATTCTCCGAATCGTCAAAATTCTTGTTTCAGTGTACGCAGAAGGTCCCCGGTCCAAAGCATTACATAAGAATACATCAAAATCTTGTTCCATTTTCTCATACTTAAAGAAATTGAGAGCTGAATTTTTAGACCTCTTCAGTCACGAGACCCGAGGCGTGCGCGTCTGCCACTTTTCGGAAATTCGCCACTTTACCTCCTCCATTACAATCATCCATCACTCATCATTCTCAGAACAATCATCGTAATTTCTTTAACATTATAATTACAGGTATCTTAATCACCAATATTACCAGATGTCTAATAGTCTTTCATCTTCACTTTCAGTACAATTTCGTTGCCTGGACAAAGTTACCTGGATTAGATATCTAATTTTTTTACGGAATCGAAAAATGTAGGAAATCTATGGGAATGAAATATAAATTAACTTTCATATGAGTCGATTAAAGTTTCAAAGGATTTTCCCTGGGAAAAACTATATCTATATTAACGAGGGAAAATTGAATTTTCAACGTACCATAAATCTTGTGCAAATTCTATTTTCATTCGGCATATTTCAATAGAAAAATAGACTATTTATTGTACAGCATTGATGTTAAACTTCTGAACGAATTGTATGATATTGAACATCATTATAATTATTTTAAATATAACTAACTTCTACGAAAATTGCGCTACTGTTTGGAAATATTCCACAACTCACCCCATGAAACTGCCGCAAAATATAATTTCGAGTTATTATTTGCAAAATTACGACCTGACATCACCATTAGTTTATTTAAAATGTATCGGACACTATAGTACCTATTTCTACTCTAAATTTCCAAATTAAAAACATAGGTTATGATGTATAATTAGCACATCTAAAATACGTTGACTCGACTGAATACAAGGGCATAGATACTCTATGTTAACAAAAACTTGTTACACTATAATTTGACCAAATTGTTCGTATTTTGAGTCCTATTTCAGAACAAAAATAAATCCATAAAAGAGGACAAAAACGTCCTGGGCTGATGGGCCGTCGTGTGTCGTATCTATATCGCTCCAAGGTCGTGTGTTCCTATCGACCCAAACAGCAGCTGTGTGCCCATGGAGGGAGCTCGGGCCCGAAAAACTGTTTGGGGAGATGCTGCCGCAGGTTCACCCAAGGACGCGGGCGGGGCGACCCGGCGCCCACGCAGCAGGGCTTTCAGAGGGAGCTGTTGTCCTTAGCACCCTCACCCTCCCCCCTCTCCACCTCGCCCAACACCCTTTTCCTACATCGCCACGAAGTACCCTGAGCTTCACAGTCTTCCTTTCTTCCGCTTCCTCTGTCTATCCTCAAGTAGAATTTCCCATTTCGTCAACTCCGCTAATATCAGATATGCAGACAACGACATCGTGTTGCAGGCTAACAATAATTCAAAATTTAAATTCTCTTCTACGTTGACATCTCAGCATCCATTTCGGACGTTTCGGGACCTCTCGCACGCTGATTATCCAAAGTTGGTTATTAAGACGCGCGTGATCCCTTCAACCTCAACCAGAAGATTTCTTAACGTTCACCTTTTAGAAAACGATAAGAGCGAAGAAAATAGACATGTAGGTTTTCAGACATGTTAATATTCAATTAAACAATACTCAAAGATTAATACACTAAATTTCAGTTGGAAGAATTGTTGCAAATATCTCACTACTTTGCATCCCAATTCCAAAAGCAGATACTCCGTTACATCAATATTTATTATTGTCTGGATAAACTGAATATTTGACAAAGTACATTTTTGAATTTTATGTAGCTGTTCACTTTTTCCGATTCAGAACTCCCATGTAATACTTGTACATCTCCCCCATGAAGCCATCCAACTAGCAACAGAACAACAAATCTTTTTTTTTTAAATGTATAGTACATGATTCTTACTCAGCTAATACCGGAATTTGGTTTTCATGTGTCTTTTTGTCAGAAATAATATTATTACTGTTCTTCTTATTTAGCTGCGATTTGAATGTTTGATAGCGGCCTAGCAGACCTCCCTTCACTGTCCACTTTTCAGTTGCCAGTACATATCGCATTTCTTGTTGTTCATTATTTTTTGATTGCGACTATTTCAAAAACAAAATTAAATTTCATATAATAACCTCGTTTGTAATCTTATAAACCTACCATTAGTTCTTCTGCCCCATTGTTTGAAACATACCCTTTGTACGTTCATCTGTCTCATTATACCAAAACGTATATTATTCCTTATTACAATTTTAATGATGATCTGTTACAGTTGTATTGATAACAAGATTCCAGACGATCAGAAATTTATTGGGAAAACAGCCACATTAATTTAAGTTACAATTTGAATAAAGCATAAAACTTAGTTTATTTTTCACATTTTATTCTTGAGCCACAATTAGTAGATCGATGCTTCTTCATCTTCAGGTATATGCAGTTACTCTAAGAAGGAACCACTTTGACAGCTCGAGAAACAAGTGTGTCATGCAATGCGATGACATTGCAAGAGTTAGTGATGACACCATTTACAAATGAGCTACCTGTAAACGAACGCACTGACAAAATGAGTGCATGGACGTAACTTGAAGTAACTATATATTGGCAGTTGTACCCAAGCTTTAGCTGTCAAAGCGATCCATTCTCAAAGTAATCTCTCTATATGTTGTGGCTTTCGTAACTTGTAATTCGAAATTTTGTTAAATATGGGCTTAAAACCATAAATTTTAAGTAGAATAGACTTTAGGATTGATTAAAATGAATCGTCGTCATTATCTTCCACAGGTTAGTATTCCCATCGTTAAAATTTACATACACTCTGGATTTGGTTTTAGAGGATTCGATGGCCACGTACCACTGCTTTAATTAATGTGACTGTTTTCCAATAAAATTCTGATTGTCAAAAAACAATTGGAATCTTTTTAACAATGTTTCTTGTTCCTCCCTATTCATATTGTATTATTGTGTAACTACTGATTAGCTTTTCGAAAATTGGAGGTGGAAGAAAAAAGCTGTTTTGGAGGCGTGTCCTTGGGGTTGTCTCCGCAGAATCCGCTCCACTCCGCCATGCACCGCCCCAACGCGCGTGATTTATCTGCACTCTCGTCGCCGACCGACGGCCACCGCGCAGGGGAGGGGGCGTGTCCCGGAGGGTGGGGGCGGGGCGGCCAGCGCGGCGGGAGGCCACAGCGGCGGGGACGTGGCGAAGCGCGGCAAATTATCCGATAAAGAAGGCGGCGCAGATGCGCAGACCACCCGTCCCGGGTGTGCTGAAGACGTCAATGTTGTGAGTTCTTCTTCGCTTGTGTCGAGGCCGCCGGCTCCCAAGGGACGAGCGGGCTTCGCCTTTGATGCTGCACTGCCCTACTCCCACAGTGTCTGCCCCCGTCGCAGCCACCATCATTACCACCGTCTCCCCCACCCTAGGGACACAAGACGGCTAAGGCGGACGCACCTTAGAAATCCGAATTTGAAGGGTATCGAGTTCGAATCCCGCTTCGACCATGGATGAGTTATGAGACATGGTAGGGCTCTTCCAACCACCGTGTATCGCCTTTCAACTCCCTTTCTTCGATTCGTGGTGTCTCTTATATATGCAAATATTCTAACAGCATGTGTACCGAAGACATGGCAGGGCTCTTCCAACCACCGTGTATCCCCTTTCGACTCCTTTCCTTCGATTTGTGGTGTATCTTATGTATGCAAATATTCAAACAGCATTTGTACCAACTATTAACTGCAAACTTAATTGTAAATTAAATAGTTAATTATTTAGGAAGACAAAAAAATTTTGAAAGGTAGATATCATTATATTGAAACATTTCCAGATCTAACCAAGGGGGTTCTACCTTTCAACCCAACCTTTTGCTTCAGCTCCTGATCACGACCGCTGTTTGTAGTCTGTTCAAGTGAGAAACTTTGTGAAAAACTGTGACAAACAAATGTGACAATTCTGGTAGCTACTACTGCGGCAAATATCTGTATATATAATATCTCAAAGCAACACTCTGGAACCTAACTGCTTGTGGAATAAATAAAAAAAATGACTAAATTCACGAAACCAAGAATTATAATAGGTAAACAACCCACAAGAGCAAACTCTGTCATCGTTTTATATCTTAATTTTATAGCATGATAAAAAAGTCTTGTCTTCTCTTCCATTCGTGTCGGAACGATTTCTCAAATATTTATATTGCAACATGTAACCCTAGCATATAAATAATGGTCAAAATTTTCACAGGATATTTTCAAAGTTGCAAAGTTTTGGTTCGCAAAGAGTTCTAACAGCTCAATGTATTAGTTACGTTGAATCGTATACACTGATTCAAAAATTTCAGCCTCCCAACAGCACCCATGTTTCGTACAAACATGCCTTTCCCAAGTCCTAAACACAAGATGTTTTCTTAGGATGCTTCTATATTACCGGCCATAAATTTCACGAGAACCGTCTTCCGATTTCCCGCTTCGCAAAAGCCCTTTTTCTTCCAAACTCTCGATCATTGTACACATCTTTCTGCCGCCCTTCGCCGTCCCTTGAACCCCCTACCCCCACCCACATCTCGGGACCTACCGCAACCTCGCAACCGCCAGAGCACCGCAACCGTCGCAGTAGGGACCGCCCATAAACAAGACCTCGACAGACAATGGCGACGCTTTCTCCCATCCGTCTTCACGCGGGACAGCCGCCCGCCAAATGTTTCCACCCTCGCTCCCTGCATGGATCCACCCTCCGCCAGTCGGTGCCATCCCTCGCCGCCCGGCCCCGCCACGCCCCTTCCCGCTTCGATTTACACGCCGCCTCGACAATAGCGAACGCGGCCATCAGCGCGCCGCCCATAATTGGCGTAAACGCGGTCGTCTTCAGCGTCGATTTGCGTCCAAAGAGTTGCTAGGCTTTGACACTGCGCCGCCGCCGGCCCATAAATATTTTGGCGAGATTGAAACGTCCGCCGCGCCCCCGGCATCAAAGCGCGTCGGCGCGCCTCAAACGCGGCGCCCGCCGCACTCCGCCGCGGGGATGATTCTGTCAGCTACCCTCTGTCGCCGCCGCCCGCCACCGCGCGCGTTCTCTGTGCTTTTGTCGCTAAGCCTGTAAGCGCTCCCCGCGGGTGGCGGGCAGACGGGCCTTGAACTTGTTTCGGAAGTTCTAGTCTTTTTGGGTTTTGAGTACGAAAATATTTACGGCTTTGGGACTGTGGGACAGTTTACAATACCGACCGTCCCCAGTTGTGTAGTGGATGCAATCGCAGCCTTGCACACTGCGACCGACACATCAGCACCAATATTGCGTACGGATAATGCATATATACAGACCAGATACCAAAGTAAATACAGTCGACTCCGGTTATAGTGCACTTCTGGGGACTAACATGTTTGGTTCACTATATCAGAGGTTCACTACATCCGATGGTCACTACATTAAATGTATTTTCTCCATAATAATTGTTTTTATTAATAAACAGCAAAATTCATTAACAGCACGAACTGAAAATTTCAATATCGTTATTTGGATGTAAAAACTCGTTTAAAAATTATTTTCAATTGTTTGCTTCGTACATTTTTCTTTAGATTCTTATCCAGAGTTAGTGCTCTCTCCATCCTTGTTTCTGCAGTCCTCTGTCTCTAAGTATCGTAATGCAGTCTTGGCACCTTTCAATGCATTTTGTACTGTTGGAACACTATCCCACTCTCCAAAGGCCCTTACCAACGCCTAATAACATACGAGATTCAATTAATTTCCAGAACTTGTTTCAGGTTCACTATAACAAAGTCTTCTTATGCTTATTTTTAATGTAAGTGAAACGAGACCAATGACTTACGTTCACTATAACCGAGGATTCGCTATATCAGAGTTCACTATAACCGGAGTCGACTGTACTACACAACAGTCACATCTACCATTGACCTGTTAGGAGTAAAAGCATGAGGCTGGAGCCTAACATGCTACCTACACATGATCTACATGTGTGAGATCGCCTTTAGCGTAGCGACCGTAGCGCTTGTAAGCAAGAGTGCGTATCGAGATTGAAATTTCGAGACAATCTCAGGGCTTTTGATGGTGGATATGTTCTTTCGCAGATTTCGTCATATTCTTCCGTTTCTCGTATCATTTCACAATTAAAGCTTATTTATATTGAAATCCAATTGTAATCGTAAAACCTTGTCTGTGAACGTAAAAACTAAGTAGTATTATTTGATGAATCGTTCAGAACTGTGAATATCAACGTCTATGTGAATATAAACATAAGACGTGATCGGAAAAGTTCGGAAGCTTAAAGCTTCACGTTCACGTTAAAGTGATCTTGCGAACGATACAGTATTCAGCAACAAGATATAAAGAACTAGTATTTTTATTTGACAGAACAAATGATGTATATAAGACAATACGTAGCTATTTATCATTGCTCATGAAACGTTTATTCTTTGTGCTCGTGAATACAAAATAATTACCATCCTAGCATGATAACTTCCATTTACTTTAACGTCGTTTAATTTTACGGGTGTAAGAAAACTCTTCAGCAAAACTTCAGACATGGATTCTACAAACACAGAGAAGAGAGAAAGTTCAGTACAATGTAGGACTAGAAATGCTTAATGAAAATGTTTTCAGAAATGTTATTAATGCGAGTCATCGAGCTTTCATTCACCTTAGCAACCCTAGGGGGACGACTGAGCTGTGCAGCATAATTGAGTGTTTTTGTTAGGTTTACAGTTTTTTTAACAAGCTGAAAATAATTGATATTGTTGACGATGTCATTTTCATTCCAAATATTATGCAATTTGACACAAGTGTTTGTTAGAATTTGAGACATCACAGCGTCTTTGACTCTTGATAAAAAAATCGGGACTGTTTACTCGGAGACTGAAACTTCAGAAAAAATCAGAATATACGAGTACTTCTGGAAATAAGTATACAAATGAAAATTGGTCAAATTCTCACGTGAATATTTTTAGAGCCTAAAATTAAATTATTTAGACCACACAAATCAGTTCAAAAAATGGCAATCAAAGGAAAAAATCCAAGAGTTTTGAAACTTCGCATTGTTTGATTATTGTTTGCTGGTATTTACTGCATAACATAATAAAAATCCTAAAGTGTGCGGGATGAGCCGGGGGCGGGGTGGCCGTTTGAAGGTGCTTTTTTCGACGTTTTATGCATATACTTGTATCTCCATAACTATCTGTGCCAAATAAACTTATGTTCCACAAAATTAAGTAGATAAAATTTCATACAAAAAAATTATCATAATATTTTGTTGTAAAATTAACCATTTTAGTGTTATAAGCTTGAAAAGATCTTGTTTTTATTTACGACAAGGCCCTAGTTATGTCTCTTATAAAAATGATGTTATGATATGCTCAATACACAGAAGTAATTCAATTTTTGTTCAACATTTATCAACAATATGTATTTACATACTTTGCGCAATCAATAAAAACATTGAATTGGTTGCCTCAGTAACTTAGTGGTTAGAGCAATTGGGCGTAAACTAGGAGGCCCGAGTTCGAATTCCGGTTGGGGCGACAATTCTTTGAACAAATTTAATAATGTTTCTATACATCGATGCTCAAAGTTAAAACATCGATGTAAACAAAACATCGACCTCAAACCATCGATGTTGTTGTTTAATTCATCTATGTTTTAAAAAGTAAATTAATAACCATTTAAGTTTACGCGGCGGCGGGAGCGTAAATTTTAAAGTGGTCTAGTTTCTTATTTTTTAATTTAATTTAACTTAAACCAAAAACATTATCAGGACAATTAACAAAACTTGGATTATCTGATTCGATAATTCAAAAAATATATATTTTATAAAAACATCGGCATCAATGTTGCATATCTATTAGCGTAGCGGTCTTAGCAGAACTTTTTCGCGGCTGGGTCCTCGCACTGAAATACTAAGTATACAACACATTCACTTTCTACAGATTGAACATATATTTTCTACTGATTCTCTCAGTTGTCGTCCCCCTTATTTCACAATACATCAACGCCATCGTCATTAGCATTCATATCTTTAAATCATGAATTATATATTTGATCATGAGTTATAAATCGTCTATTCATCAAATTAGTGTACATAGAGCGAGAGAACAGGTCCCTGAAATATTAATATTGAAAGACGTGTCGGAGAGTATAGGCCTACAAGACGGATTCGATATGTGAGGTGTATATGAGTAATTACGCAAATTACGATCAGAGACGATCTTCACGACCATAAATTTTAGGGCATTTGCAATACATCGGTGTATATCTTCACAATTCTCCCCTTTTTATAACATTTATGCCATTCAAATCAGAGGTAAGAAATATATTTTTTTCTCTATTGCAGAATTACAAAGAATTCAAATGAAGTATCTTAGTCTGTCTTGCTTTTTCATATCAATACCCATAAAATAGATATTAATCTTTAATTTTCCATTCACTTGTATTGATACCGGTAATTTCGATAGGAAAAAAGTAATAAATATCCCATCTCAAAAAATTGGCTTCACAGATGTTGAAAAGGCACAAGGTTTACTGAAAACGGCTTTAATTACTACTACGTAAATATAACGTTTGTATTTTCTTCGGCATTTGTTAAAGAAACAACTTGATAATTTTCTAGACTATTGCAACTTACCACTTTCTAATTCTACATCCATTTACAAGTTTATTAGTTATTCAAAGACAATCGTATTCAGATACATATTTGCTTTTATTTTGGATATAATTTTCGGTCCTTTGGTGGCAGTGTTCTCGTCAGAACCATCAAGTACGAAAATGCTTATGCAGTATTTGCAATGTTCGTACTAATCAGTCCAGTATTTTTATGTCCAGAGTTTACATATACACGATATTATGTTATAAATTATTGTCTTCATATAGTTGAAAAATGTCCTCTATGTATAGATGTTGACCATAATATAGTTCTGTAGTGCAATGAAATTGTAGTATCACCGCAATATTCTGATTTTTAGTACCTTTTGATTGACCGCAACTTCTGTTTTGTAGAATAAAATACAGCACCTGCATACATATAGGACAGGGAAAATGCAGATATTTTAAAAGCGGGATGCAAAGAATTGAAAGAAATGGGAATTTTCGGTATTAAGATTTCAGATTTTTTCAGAATTTCAAGGTTTAAATTCCTCCATCTTTATCGTATGTTTATTGCATTTAAATCAACGCTTTGTTTCTATCTCTGCAAGTTCTCCCTCACGTGCAGCTGCAGCTAATGCATGACAAGGACCTTCACCGTGGCCGTGAGCTAAGGCCTCATGTGCAATTGACTTTGAAGTTGCCGGTCATTAATGTGTGCTTTGAGCTTGAGTAATACACCGCACTCCTGATTATATAAGCGGAAGTGATTCCGAACATGTTCAGAAAATCCCACTTGACAAACGCAATTTGAGTGAATTATTTTGCAAGTTAGCGCGATTTTTTGTTATCCTTTGCAAAAAGAAAATTTCAGCGTGGTGTCAGCGATAAGGAGTCTAAATAAATCATTTACTCTCATTTAATGTGAAATTAAGGTAATTTGTAATAAACATGATCGTCAATTTGCAATAGTCATCGAAACAAAAAAAGAAAATGAACTTTTTACATTTCTTTTTCTAGTGACTGATTATTTCGCGTTTCCGGATGCGTCAGTTGCGATGTTCTTTAGTCCCGTAAGTGTAGTAAATGTTTTTTATTCCGAGAGGTCGCGGTGTTCTTCCCCACTGCAACGTAAGATTGGGCGTTGATCTACACGTCGACTGACAGGGATTATCTTAAACGTCCTTCACACTACCCACCAAAAAAATAATTAAAAGCGATGAAGCCATTATTTGAAAATTTGAAAAATGTCCCAGGGGCTTCATATAATGTACCCCCCAAAAGTTAAAATATCGAATTCAACTTCAAGGGGTCGCGACATCAGTCAGATCGATTGAGGAATATCAATTTCGAACCAAACTAAGTCAAACTCTAAGATCGCGACTATTCTCCCGACGTGTGTGCTAGTATATAGCACGGAAGTGTGTGTTATTAAGAGGTCAGGGTGTAATAAAGAAGAGAGGAAAAGATCGCGCTCGGTCCGAGACTCTTTTGTTAGCGTATTACTCCATTTGTCTGGTGTTAATCGGAGAAACACAGAAAACTACCAACCGGTACTAAAAGTACCAAACTCAGCCGTTTCTTTTGTACTAGTAAATAAGGACTGTAATCGGTGTTCAGACAAAGTTATATAACGCTCCAAAAGTTGATTTCGAAATTGCGATAGAAATACATTTTCATGATGCCAAGTGTTTTTATCATTAGTTTTGTGAATCACACCCTCCGCAAACTGTACACAGAATTTTCCCCAATATGAGCACTCCTCGATCAATCTGGCCGAACACAAAGCCAAGCCAATTTGAATCGGTATTTTAATTTTTGGAGTTACTGTACATGAATCTCGCGACATTTTCTAACATTTATCAAACTTCACTCCTGTTCGCCTAAACAGCAAACTTTCGGCAGAAAACTCTTATTACAACGTCCTCTTATCGAAAAAGTGGATAAATATAGTTGCTAAATTTAGAAAAAATCTCCAACACGTGGTGTAGCCAGAATCCATGTTTTGTGGGTCTTTGATACCGAAAAATTGAATGACATCAAAACGTCTGTCTGTCCGTCCGTTGAACAACGCTAGCGGTTAAACCGTTCAGCCTATTTTCTTCGAAATTAATATTCCCCAATTGATCTGACTGATGTCACGACCCCTTGAAGTTGAATTCGATATTTTAACTTTTGGGGGGGTACATTATATGAAGCCCCTGGAACATTTTTCAAATTTTCAAAAGAAGGCTTCATCGCTTTTAATTATTTTTTTGGTGGATAGTGTGAAGGACGTTTAAGAGAATGGTGCTCAAATGTCTCATGTTCGTTGGAAACCCTGATTTTTTGAAAATTGGAAATGTTAAAAAATGTTCGGAGTCTTCATACAACTAAAATATTAAAGATAAAGAGATTTTGTCCCTTAACGAAATCTGTTCCTTAAAAATATATTTTGGAATAAGGTCATGTACAATTTTTCGAAAATTTGAGTACTTTTCGCGTCATTTTGCGTGCAAATACTGTCGAAAAAAATACCTGCCGTTTTAGCACCACAAGTTTTCTTGTGAAGAGAGGAAAGCGCTTGTATATTACTACTCGTATATAAGCGGCAGAGTGGACTAACCTACAAAATTGTCAGTAACTTGTAAACTTTTTTTGGCCGAAGTGCAATAAAGGTAGACCTAACAACTGCACAGTGGACTAAGCAGCCTTTTGCAATAGATCACCAAATGGCACCACAGTAACTGCTTTTGCCATCTCGCATTTGACGCACTCTGTTGGAAGCAAAGTGGACTAACCTGAGGTTATTCCACTTTGTTGCTAACGAGAGTACGCGACATTATATTCACCAGTGTTCCGATTGTGCCGCTGTAAACTGTCGATGCTGTGTAATTACATTTGTGCATTTCCAGATTGAGTGTGAATGAAATAAATCGTAAAATATCTGGTAAGAGGCTACTCATACCGTCTTTGTCAGCAAGATATTGGTCTAATAGAAAAGGGGAAAAATTCATCCACATTTTTGTGCCCACTGATTAGTACTCAGTAATACAAAATGCTAGGAAGAAAAATCCGTTCACACTTTCATAGAAGAAAATTTTCACACTAGAACTCCACATTGAAATATGTATAGTAGCATATATTATATTTTATCTTCATTTTAATTCTCTTATATTTTAAAATAATTCTGTTACCTCTTTTCCTATAAAATAAATCATATACGAACGTAGAGTGGCTTTATTAAATTTTATCAAATATTATGTAAAGTCTCTTTCTCTCACTGAGAAAACTCGATTGTAATTGCGATAGTGAAGGTTTGCAACAAATGCACTGACATGGAATAAGAAACAGAGTGTCGGTTAAAGAGATGAAGGGATGATGACATTGTAGATCTGAAGAGCATCAGAATGTATGTCCTGATGGTGAGAGCGGTGGCGGCGGAGCGGTAGCAATGGAAGTGGTGGTGGAGATGATGGTGACGGTGGTAGCGGGGGCAATGACGATAGTGGCAATAGCCTGTATGTGAAGAAGGTAATATTAATCGCAGCGGCGTCGGCTATGGTGGAGCCAGTGGTGGCGATGGTTGTGCTGACGACAACGAAGGCATCGTCAACTTCAGCGGTGACGGCGATAGTTTTCTCCGTGGCGGTGATGAAGAGAATGGTGGCGATGGTTGTGAGAACGGCTGTGGTGATGACGAGGTAACGTCAATGTCGGCGGCGATGGCGATAGCTTTATCCATGGCGGTGGTGATGGTGGAGAGATTGGTGAGGATGGTTGTGCCGACGGCTGTGGCGATGACAACGAAGGTATAGTCAACGTCGGCGGCGGCATTGGCTGCGACAGCGACGGTGGCGATGGTGGAGGCCGTGGTGGGGATGGTATGGCCAAGGGCTGCGGCGATGGCAACGAAGTTGTCGGTGACATTCACGGCAGGACCGGTGTCGGCACTGTGTGTACGCGGAGGCGGCGCTGGGGCAAGGCGGGGCTGGGGCGTGGAGGCGGCGGGGCGGTGGCGCCAGTAACTTTCCGCGCTCCGTTGTTCTTGGGAGCAGCGCGGCGCGGCGCGGCGTGGCGTGGCGCAGCGCGTTGTGTTTCAGCGCCGCGAGCGGCGGGCGTCTGGCCGGGGGAGGAGGAGGGGGAGCGGGAAGAAGCTGAGCGGAGTTGCCTGCCCCTGAGCGAACCGCAGCGCCCGCCCGCACCTGCGCCGAGAGGGTTGCCTACTCGCTTTACCTCACGGCGAAACTCACCTGACTCAATCCGTTTGCTTTTCGTAGACTAATTAACGCGAATTTAATCGTTATTTTTCAACTCGATAATTCGTACTAGATGTCTCTTAACACGTTTTCTCTTTCTGAATAATGTGTACTCATGGAAAACGCCTTTTGTAGCAATATTGCACTATTGCACCCTATCAACTTGTCTGAAAAAGTAAACTACAGTAATTACTTCACGGGGTATAAAAACGAGAAGTAGGAAATGCACATTGAGAATTTATATGAATGGCATTGCTAATCATTATTGTTTAAGAAAACAACTATAAGACTATTTTTTTCAAATATCTATAATTTTAACAACACAATCTTAATCGCAATAAACGCCTCTAGTGTGAGAATGTATGTGGAGTACGTGATGTGACGCTCCACTGTTACCCATTCAATAATATAGTTTTCTCATAATTAATTTGTAAGACGGTTAATTTCAAAGACGGAAAGGGAGGTGGTGACATAATGATTTTAACAAATATCTTCCACCGCTGGGGTCTGGATTCAGTCTTCGGCGGATCCAAGTGAAAATTGTGTTGGAGAAATCAAAATATCGGAAGGGTCTCTCCGGGTTCTTCTATTTACTCAAGATCTTATTTCACCAGTGCTTCATCTGATCATTTTTGCTACAATCTACTCATTAATTTCTTCTGCTCCTCAATGATGTGAGCAGTTAAAAGACCCCTAAATCCAAACAAATAAATAAATAAATAAATAAGTAAATAAAATAAATAAATAGATAAATAAATAAATGGGTAAATTAATACAGAGTGGAGTGAACATTCAGCATTAAAAAATCAAAAATAATTGTACAACACCTCAACAATTTAAATATGTAGCAAACAATAATATAATAATTATAATAATAATTCATCAAATGAGAGGCAGTCATGTAAATCTTTGTCGTGGATATTATGGACCTAGCTCGGTAGAGACACCCGAAAGAAAATTTTGACTTTTTAAAGTTGGTAACCTTTTACACGCGTGACTGCCGATTGACTTCGCATATTCCCAAGCCACGTTTCTCACGGTGTTCGCCGCCGTCGCCCAAGCACTCGTCCGAGGAGGCTGCGCAAGCCTTTATTTACCCACGCGCTCCGCGGGGAGCCCGTCGAGCGAGGGGCTTCGAGTACCGAGTCAGGTACTCGCCGAGTACCCTTGCTCGTCTCGACGCGGCGGGTGGTGGCGCACGCAATCCCCGGGGACTCCCCGGGGACGGACGGCCCGGCCGTCACGTGACCCTGCGACACGCGACCGCGTAATTAAGGGCCGACAGTGTCGCGGCGGTCACGTGTCGCACCGCTTGTCCCCTTGCCCTTGAGGACACGTCCCGACTGCTGCTTCTTTCCACCCTTTCGCGTCCGCTCGCGTCCCTTTGTGGGGTGGCCCTTCGAGGGATGGCGTTGACAACAATCGAACTGCGGAGTTTGAATAACGCGGCATTCGTTTAGCCGCTCGAGTGGTCGTGTTAGCGCTGGCAGTGAAGTTGTTGGAAGTTCGGGGGATAATGATGATACTGTTATTTCGTTGGTGAATTTCGTTTGATCTTGGCTTTTGAGATTACATCCTTTAATTATCTGGTGCTGCTACAATTTCTTTATGTGGCACGTGTTAATTAAATTTGCTTTTCTGAACTGCTTTTCACTGTTTCAGCAACTTAGAAGTGTCACGCTACCGATTGCTTTTCATTAACTCTATTTCATCACTAATGAAGTAAATGCCAAACTTTATATTTAAATGCAGTGTATGTACAGCGATCACACATCTATGAGATGTTTCGTAGTTGATAAATATTAATTGCTTGAATGAATAACATGATACATATTACATTAAATTATTATGTAAGAGCTTGATATCTGTTGTGTCTCTTGTTTATACCGGCTGTTTCTAAAAAAAAAAATCTATTACCTACCACTGTTTACAAATAATGTTGCCTAACCTCCTACGACCCGAATCATCATCTTAAAATATCTTAAACCATCGCCTTGTAACTTGTGAAACATTCTTTTGAATATCACTATCAGAACTTCACTGAACAATTTAAAAATAATCAGAACATATTGACTCTTCCCCTCCACCCTTCCTCGCAAATCTCTTTATAATATGAAGAGCTCAGCGGTATATCGTTTTTTCTAAAAATACACATTTTGCGTACAACTGCAATGTGAAACAAACGAGCGAATTTTCACTGTCATTTGTTGCTCGTTCCATCTTCATTAAGATGAATAATCTCAATTTCGTCCAAAATGTCATGTATCTTATTTACGCCCGACGGACCTAATTAGGTAATAAAATGCCAAGTAACGAAGAATTGGATACTAGTTCGACATTCTTAGGTACGTAATAATCTTACAATATACGACACACAAAGGTGAAATAATTTTTGAGTTTGTTCAGTTGTAGTTGTGATGTGTTGTGGCCTTTTCTAAGCATGCATCAGCTGCGAAGATCAATTGATCCAGCCAGGGGCAATTCCTGAAAGAGGCGGCGGCGCAGGTCGCCGCTGGGTGCGCTGCTGTCGGCCGTTGCCTGTCGCGCACCATGGACTCGCCCACTCACCGCCCACCCCTCCCCCCGCGACGGGCGAATGGGCTCGCCCCGGCGCGCCCCGCCGCACGGCACCACTCTCCGCCAAACCTCTCGCGCCCCGCGCCACCCGCCCCGCACCCCGCGCCCGGCGCTACGCGCCCTCCGCCCCGCACCCCGCGCCCGGCGCTACGCGCCCTCCGCCCCGCACCCCGCGCCCGACGCCACGCGCCCCGCACCTCCCGCCCCGCATACCCGCGCCCGGAGCTCCACGCCCCGCGCTCCCCGCCCCGCACACCACACCCGCCGCTTCACGCCCGCACCCGCGCCCCGTGACGCGCGCCGTACGCTCCCCGCCCCGCACCCTGCGCCCCGCAGCTACGCGTATCGCACCTCGCCCCCCGCGCCCTGGACCCTCGCTTCGCACCCAGCTCCCAGCTCCCCGCACCAAACTCCCCGCACCAAGCTCCCACACGCGCCCCGCGCCTCGCGCCTGGCGTTCCACGTACCGCACTCCGCTCCCCGCAATCCGTGTCCCCCGACCGCTCGCTTCGCAATTCGCTCCCCGCGTCTGCTCTCCGCGCCACACACTTCTCGACCCGCATACCCCCCTTCCAGCGCCACGTCCCGACCACCATGATGCCCAGGTCTCTACTCCCCGCGTCGCGCTCCCCCCCCCCTGCGCCCCGCACGGTCCAGCGGCGCCGCCGGGCCTCAGCGGAAATGTCATCGCCTGGCGGGGATTGCCTCGCGCAGGTATCGACGCCGCTGCCACGCCGGCGTCACGCGAACAGCCGGATTGTAATAGACGTGTCTCGGCCGGCAGGACACCTGCAATATGTTGCTCGTAATGCGGCGTAATGCAATACGTTTTTTCTTGTGACAATCCTCATATATAGCTGGGAACGGATGTTTTAATGTTCGTACATCAATATTTATAAATTTAGAATGTGGTGGATTCGCTTGCATTATAAATCGAAGATAAGTTGTCGCATATTCCGTTATAGTAAGACTCGAAACTACAAGTTTTTCAATCGAGGCTCTTCGGGTCTTCTGTGTTTGGTTTTATAACTCCGGGTGAACACGGCATCATCCTGTTAGGATTAGTACAAGTACTTCATTATAAAAATGCACGCAGATAATGTGAGGGATGAATTCACGTACTTCATTATAGATATTTATTAATTATGAAAAATGTGCCCTACTAAAGTTTATTTTTACATTTTAAGGCACGGGGAAATCTAGTAAATATCTAATGTAATAAATCTAGTATATGTAATCCTAAAGTTGCAGTAAGCAAGGGGGAGCTATGAATAAATAAAATCACAAGAAATGTGATTCCAAGTAAACCGAGCCCCTCTAATGTTTCATTTTCCTATTTATAAAGTACTATTTGTAAATATACCTAAGGGAAACGTTATTGACAGGAGAGATTGCAAAAACAAGCATGGTCTTGATCACATTGCTTTTGAATTTTTCCTTCTATTGATTTTCCAATCAAAGGGATCGTTTTGCTGATGTAACTGTGTAAATGTGTAAGGGCGATAGCAGATAGAGCAGAAATAGCTCTTGATCAATACGGCAATGTGGCTTCCAATGAAGAAATATGATTTGAAATTCCATATTGCAGGCATAAGCACATATTGGAGACAATTAAAAAAGTTAGGAGTGGCACTATTTAAGTTTCCATTCTTCGATCAATAAAACGGTACTTCACAGGATGAAATGCAGACGTCGTCTTGGCTCCGCACTGTGAAGCACCGAGAGCGACTGCCCTCCCCACCCCAATCCCACCCTCGCGAGATCCACGTGCTCCATTCCGGGCTGCAATTCCCTGGCGGTAGCCGCCACTCGAAGCGTCAATCGCTCAACAGCTGGCGGTCGACACGTCGCCCGCCTCGCTCCCCCCCCCACTTTTAGCTCTCCTCGCCCTCCTCCTCGCCCTCCTCCTCGCCCTCCTCCTCACCCTCCTACCGGGAGCGGTAGCTCAGTACATCAACTGATGCCACTGCAGCGCCTCTGACCGGGAGGCCCTAGGTTCGAGTCCTGACGGCGGCAGGATTTTCGATACTAGCTTTTCAGCTAAGTCGAATTCAGTCGCTGTCTGGAGGAGAATTATAGCGGCCGGCTGCTCTGATCGGTAGTTTACCGTGGTTTCTCCGATCAACACCAGGCAAATGTCGAAGCAGTACCTTACCAAACGGGCCACGGACCGCGCGCGATCTGTCCTTCCTCTTCCTTGTCCTATCCTCTCCCCTTACACACACACACACTTACACTCACATGCACTACATTACCACATATTCCGGGAGATCGGTCGTGGGCTTAGAGCTTGTCCCGACTGGGGCGGTGCCCCGCTGGCGGGAGAGTCCTGGTTCGGGGGAAACCCCACTAGCCGACGGTAGGTCGGCGCCGGATCTCGCCATCCAGCGGGGGAAGATCACCGCCAACTCCCGCAAAAAACATGCACTACACTAACGGGATTATGACCAAAGCAGTTGACGCGCCCGGAAACACGAAAAAATCAATCAATCAATCCTCGCCCTTTCTGCCCTTCCCGCCCATTTTGTCCTCTACGGCTGTTTTGTCCTTCACCCCCTTCAGGTCTCCCCCAACCCCAACGCCCTTCCTGGCCGTCCCGCACACCATTCCCCGCCCGTCCCGCCCTTTCCTCCAACCCTCCCAGCCCGTCCCGCCCTCTCTGCCCGTCCCTCCCGTCCTGCCTGTCCCACTCACCAAGCTCTCACCGCTCTCCACGCCTCCCACCCAACACCCTTCGTGGCCGCCCCGTCAGCGTACGATTTCATGCATACAATTTTTATAAAAATGCCTACTTTTAAGAAATAATTTTGTTTATACTTTATATTGTAAATTACTAATTAAACAAACATTTTAAATTGTTAATAGAGGATTTTTCCCTCTCGCTCTCAATTCACTATTATCTGTATTATATACATGCATTGACAATTTACATAATATTCTGTCATGCCTACCTTACTTTGTTTTGGCATTTTTTAAATTAAATGGGTTATTTCGAAAAGACAACATCTCCAATCTTCAAGAAAATTGGTAAATATCATTATTTGATATAGAATTTGATTTTAGCTTTGACACATGTAAAAACACGTTAAATCCGCTACTATGATCTACACAGGGGACATTGCATCGAATAGGCCAATTTGCCGATGTGACGTTTTCCAACAACAAGCGCGCGTCGAGCAATTGATGGAGACATGGCCTTTTATAAATAACTGATTTAATGTATGATTTATGCTATTTTTTATTGGTTCCCCTTTCCTGTTCTTTTTTATCTGCATAAGGAACTGGTCTTCCCATTGCCTTCCACATCTTCATTGACACTTTTATTACCTCGTCACCATTCTAACGACAATCCTAATATGTGCGTGTATTGTATCGCTTCTCACTCCAGAAGCCATTCTCAGCGACTACATTGACGCCACGGCCTCTTTAGTTGCACCGGCCTAGGTGGCTCAGGCATCAACTGATATTACTGCAGTGCCTTTGAAATGTGTGAAAACCTAAGGTTCCAGTGCCGATGGGGGCAGGATTTTCGACACTAGCTAGAAATCTAGGACCAATTCATCCGCAATCTGGAGGAGTATTATAGCGACCGACTGCTCTGTTCTGTAGTTCCGTGATTTCACAAATAAATTCGAGGCGAATGCCGGAGCAATACCCTAACAAAAGGGTCACGGAGCGGGTGCAATGTTTTCTTCCTTATCCTATACTTACCACTTACTTACACACACACGGACATGCACTACATTACCGCACGTGTCGGGAGACTACTCGGGAACGTAGAGCTTGTCCCGGCTGGGGCGGTGCTCCGCTGGTGGGAGATACCTGGTTGGTAAAAATCCCGGTGACCGACGTGTAGGTCACCGCCAGATCTCACCGCCCAGCGGGGGACGATCATCGCCACCTCCCGCAATAAAAACCATGCACAACACTTTCGGGACTAATGACCTTACAAGTCGACGCACAGGGAAACGCAAATGAATGAATAAATCAACCACTTTCATTGCCTTCGCTGTCGCCGATGACACAACAGCTGCTGCTGCCCGTCCGTGATGTCGCCGTGACCGGCGCCCACGCCCACGCCCGCGCGCGTCGCTCGTGGCGACCTCTGCCTCGCCAGACGCCCACCGCGGAGCCGCCTGGCTTTTATTTGCCCGCGAGTGGGCGACGCCGAGACCCAAGTGCGCCGTCCGGGTTTAGACGCGGCAGCGGAGTGGGCGAACAAAGCAGATTCACTCGTTTGATTTATTTCTCACCGTTTTATTTCCCTGTAAATGTCAGGCCTTGGAAGTGAAATAAAAATGGAACAAAAATGCGCGATGACATTTAACTTGATCGAATTGTGTACAATGAAACGTAAATATGGTGCCAAGATTACGGTGTAAGTGGTGAAATATTTACTGAACTCTTTCCAGTAAATATTTCACTAGTCATTTCGTAAAAAGTACATTTCGATTGTGAACTAACCAAAGCATTAATTTTCCTACGAGTTAAATGGATACGACACGCCGTGACTTCACTTATTTAAGTTTTATATTAATAGCAACAGTCGTCATGATATAAATTCTTAAAGAATAATCTGTGATATTTCGTAATTTCAGAGGTGCGAGTACCCTAGAACCATTAAATAAGTTTTCTTTTGTGTTTCGGAAGAAACATAATGCTCTTCCTATGATAGATATTTCAATAAAATCGCAAATTAAAGATATCTATTGGGATATTTGTTGTTTTATTGTTAAAAGTATACTTTTCAATCATATTTTATATATTAAGATAATGATGGACTTCATGTGTACATGTACTAAGTAGTACATGCGACTCTATTTAGTTCTGTAATTCTACAATACTATACAGTCTAATACTAAGTGTCTAAGCCAAAGTCTTTGGGCTAAAGAGACAATTTTATTACCATTATCAATGTAAGACTACCAATGTAATTTTATTACAATTATCAATGTCCTTTTTACCCATAGTCTTCACATTTTCAAATACCTCACAGACCTCAATTTCAGCTTTTAGAGTCATTTCTTTTACTTTTACGACGGCAACTGCATGAACAATTACGTGCTATGAAAATGAAAGGACAGTCCCAAACTCCCAGACTGATAAGGGACTCGAGACCACGACCCTTCGAAGAGACGTAGCTCGAGTCTCCCGTCGATTTCGCTACCGCCATCGTCACCACTTCTCATAATTATTTTAAAGGATTCACAGGTTCAGAAAATAATTATATAAGTGTGGTAACAATACATCATAAGCTTAATTTCAATAATCATCATCCCCCTCTCAAAATTAAGAACACGATTTTCCACCGCCAAATCTCATGAGTACAAAGTTTTGCACTTTTAATTGACGTTAATAATTATCACGTAGTACAGATAATAATATTTACATAAATAAAGCCAAAATATAGAAAGGTAAGATTTGGCAACTGCTTAGCAACGCACGTGTTTCGCGTGATCTCGGACGTTTGCTAAACATAAATTATATTCTCCGTAATTTTATTTTCTCTTTCTTCTTTTCCACCCTCCACATCTTTACTATAGTTTTCTAATTATAAATGTTGCCTTCATAAATCCTCTTAAAATTATTGTTGGTGTCCATTACAACTGTTCTGAAATTGGAAATTTCAATGCTCTAAAAGACATTGTCGATCAGAAAGTAATAGTTTCTTTTAACTTTCTCACTACGGAGTAGAGAGAAAGTTATGTAATGCTGCGCGCTCTCATGTTCCTTGAAAACCTTGATTTTTCGAATATTGCAAAAGTTCAAAATTTTTTCGGTGTCTTCCTTCAACTAAAATATTAAAGAGATTATTTTTTCCCTTAATGAATTCTGTTTCTTAAAGATAGATTTTTATATAAGATCATGTACAATTTTTTGAAAATTTGAGTATTTTTCGCGTAATTGTGCGTGGAAGTACGGGCGAGAAAGTAGGTGCAGTTTTGGCGTCACTGGTTTTAAAAAAGAAAGGTAAGGTTTTGCTGTTGCTTCGTTTTCGCAAAGCACGCGTTTCGCGTGGTCTCGGAGCAGCGTGCGCGGCGCGGAGCGGCGTGGCGCCGCGCGGGGCGGCATGGCGAAGCTCGGCTCGCGGCGTCTGCCGGCGCCGCTGCCCCACGTGTGATTAATTACGAGAATAAAGTCGAGTGGCGCGCTGCGCTGCACGCGTGTTTACGTTCCCGAGATACCGGCACAATGGCGCCCTTCTTTCCAGTTCGGGGAACCCCCGCCCGAGACGACGGGCGGCGCGCGCGGACGAGGCACAGGGGGCGTGTTTGGAAATACGCGACGCGACGCGCGGCCCCGGGGGGCAATTGGGGTCAATGCCGCCGCAGGGCGGCGCCACGGGGCAGGGGGACGGGGGCCCAAGGGGGGTCAAGGGGGACGTCAGGGTCGAAGAAGGAAGGGGGACGGGGAGGGCGAGGGCAAGATAAGAGGGCAGTCACCGCAGCGGTTGAGTTGGGGAACGGGTGATTCAGTCTCGAGTGTGGGGAAAGATGGGGACTTAGAAAAAGGTGACATGGTGAAGGTCAGAGTCAGGATTAAGATTATCTTCATGTGCCATGAATTTAAGTTTTCAATATTATAGCAATGCCACACACTTTGTTATATTGTGCCATTTAAATTGTCTTGCACTTGCAAATATTTCGTGTACCGGCATTTTTCTTTTTAGGTCATTGTCCTTCATTAGATCATTGGCATTAAATACATTCTCATATTCTTGTTGATATATATTGTAATGTAAAAGTATGCAGTAAATGTGATGTCATGCCAAAAAAATTTAAATGAATGACGTATTGAATTTGGCGTATTTCTTTTCAGAGCAATAAGTATAAGATGAGTATAAGAAGTTCATCGATTTGTAATATTACATCTCATTCTCTTTGTTGAGAGAAGTCCTTCGCAAAGTGGTTTATATTAAACGGGCGCCGATTTGAGTTTTTTGAGTATCGATTGTTTCCGTGGGGACAGGGAAAATGGGGACGGAAATAACACAACAAGTCGTTTTCATTTTTGCTAGAGCAGGTTTCGATATTAAATGTTGTAAGTGATAATGTCAGTTTTCGTACCTGTCTTTTGTTTTTAAGTTATTTATTAATAATTGAATAAAACTAAATCACATGAATGTAGTGAAACATGTAATATGGAGTAATGCATACACTGTACATAAGTTTATTTTGAGAAGGTAAAGAAAATTACTCTTAGGGGACAACGTCTTTAATCATTTTATCGCAAGAGGTCTACATTCAAAACAAACTTTAGGAATTTCTTCTTTAGAGTAATAAATCACATTTTTCCTCATTATCCTATGTTCAATATTTACTGGTACTTGTCAGAAAATGTTATCAATATCATTATACAGCTAGGTCGAATTCAGTCGCTGTCTGTAGGAGAATTCTAGCGGCCGGCTGCTCTGATCGGTAGTTTTCCGTGGTTTCTCCGATCAACACCAGGGGAAAGCCGGAGCAGTGACCTAACAAACGGGCCACGGACCGCGCGCGATCTGTCCTTCCCATTCCTTGTCCTATCATCTCCCCCTTACACACACACTTACACTAACATGCACTACACTACCACATATCCCGGGAGACCGGTCGGGAGCTTAGAGCTTGTCCCGGCTGGGGCGGTGCCCCGCTGGTGGGAGAGTCCTGGTTAGGGGGAACCCCACTAGCCGACGGTAGGTCGGCGCCGGATCTCGCCATCCAGTGGGGGAAAGATCACCGCCATCTCCCGAGAAAAAACATGCACTACACTAACGGGACTAATGACCAGAGCAGTTGACGCGCCCGGAAACACGAAAAAATCAATCAATCAATATCATTATATTTGTTACTAAAAACTTCTTGTGAATTTCACATCTTTAGTCTTTGGTACGTTACATTTGGTTTCATGTCTGGTTTTTAGCTGAACTGTTCACTGACTGCAAAAGGTCTAACGAAAAAGAAAATCAAATCAAAATAATGAAAACAACAATATTAACGATCCTTGAGGTTCGTCTTTGTGAGGCTGAGACGACGGGATTTCGACTTTACCACAAGGGAAAACGAGTGAATTGTAAAAGCGCTTTGGAAGGGCAGTGTGATATCCTGAGAGGGTGGTTAAGGAAAGATCGATGGGCCAAGAGCGGAGAGAACGAAATGGGAGAGTGAGCCAAACAGCGGGCCTCGTTCTGTAATCGATCGTTCGGACAACCGATTGGGTAAACGTGATAATCGGGATAATTGAAAGTGCTATTGCATGTTGGAGTGAAACGGAATACGGACCTGAAGGGTTGCTTTCCCAATGAACCAGAGAAGTTGATTACAAAATCAGAGTGGTAAATGTGATGTTATGAGTATGGTCTCATTTTGGTATTAGTATATTGTCAATACAGTAATGCATTATTACATTGTTATAAATTACATTACAGGAAGGCATAAGACTACTTTAGGTAAATGTTAGAACGGAAATCATGATGGTTTGTATACAAACGTTAACTAATTCGAGCAGAATAATTAAGTAGATTCCATTCCATTGTTGCAAATATGTCTGGCAACCGGTAGTATATAGAATAGGTCTGAATTTAATGATGTATACCGACGGATCTCATATGAAGTTTCTATTAAATTATAAGAGTTAAATGAATATAATTAAATAATTTATTATAACTAATCTTTAAAATGTACAATTACTATGTAGAAAATACATAAACAAGAGAAACCTTCAGAAAAATTATTCCCAAAAATGTCTTTGGAATAACAATTACTAGATACAATATACCTGAAAAACAAAATTTAATGTTGTAACATTATTAAGTTCACTTCTCCTGTAATCGAAAATGATTTTTGCGTTTAAAGAATAAACATAAACCATACAGATTTGGAATAGAAAAAAACTGTGATCGGAATTTATCGAGCTGATGAAGACTCCCTTCGAAAAATGGGATTAGAAACAATTTCACTGCGAAGACAGAGAATATTTAGACATATTCTGCAACATTTTTAAACTACTCAAGACGCAGTAAGTAATACACATTTTTAGAATTATTTGCAGTTAGATTAATCCCGAGGCTGAGAAACAATATCAACGTTGAAAGACGATTCATTGGAACACAGCGAAATGCTGGGAAGTGTGAAGTATTATTTTCTGAACACACTTTTATGTACGTACAGTACTGTCGAAGCTCTGCTGTACCGCCTTAAGCGAGAAATAATGTGCTAAGTTAATGATTGAATTACAGAATCACACATTTTTCACTCAAGTCTACAGTTCTATCCTTCTCTTTTTTCTTTTCCTTATCTTTAAGCTCTTTCTCATAACTTCTCATTCTCTTTCTTGTCCTTTTCCTTTTCTCCTCCTCCATCTTCTTCTTCTTCTTCTTCTTCTTCTTCTCGTTTTCATTGTGTTTAGTCACATTCAAGTCCTTTTTTTCTTTTTCGCCTCATTACTTCGTTTTCTACTTCCTTTTTCTTTCTTCTGTTTATTTTAATTTTTCCTCTCCTCCTCCCTCTTTTTCTCCTTCACGCTCTTCTTTTTCTCCTCGGCGACCCAGCAAATGTTCATGTGGCGAAAATAATTGCAAACCGACACGGAGCGTGCAAAGCATAAACGCCAAGCAGGGTTGACTGCGATTCAGACTGGTCTTCTAAATATCATTATAAGAATGAATACGTACATTATAAATATGTGATGTGCCATTCTAATTTCTTTGAGTAGGCGAAGGAGAAGGCTAACGTCTACCTTTCTGCTGTCGTTTTTTCTGACAGGAGATATTAGTATGCGTTTGCCTTCCACGGGTCGGATGTCACTAAGGATTGTGAGAAGTAAAATGATGAAGATTACAATGGGGTGAGGTCTAGATGGGAAACTGATATGGTATGTTTATTCAACCAAGACACAACCACGTGATGAAAGCTCTCATGTAGTATTACACGGGACTCGAACCCGCCATCTCCGACTCTACGTCCATGCATTATGGACTATGGACTTTTTAAGCACCTGATCAGTAGAATCCGTCTTATGAAAATATTCCCTAAAAATCCGTCTCATATTTTTCTAAAAAGAAATGGATTTTTTATCTTGAACACAGAAGAAATAATATTGTAGTATTTTATAATTACAATTTGCAATGAAGCCTGATCTTTACATCCAGATGCTCTTTATGGTCGTTTCTGGACCGCCCGCTGTTCCCACGCGCTGTTAAATGCGTCTGCGGTGACTGCAGTGCAGGTGTTGACAAGATGCCAACTGCTTTTGTTCCCACGTCCAAGAACACACCACTCATCGTAGGGCGTAGGCAGGCGTGGTTCCGAAATAGCCCAAAGCGCCTGGGAGCGCGCTTAAAACGAGGAGGGTGACAAACCGACCCATCTGCCTAATAGCGCCCGCGTATTTTTACATCACAACGCGGTGATTTATTTCCTTCGTTTGTTTCCAAGTAAAAAAGAGGTCGAGTGTCGGAACTTGAGTAATTTAGCGTCGAGTGTTTGTCCACGTTGATGGTGAGGATCTGGTAATTATGGAATGTTGAAACATTTTGAGATGTTTTCCGGTATTCATATATAGCATGTTATTTAAGATTGGATGTGTTTGTGAGCGATGTAAAAATTCCTATCAGACAGAAGATATTTTCATTCTTGGTGTTACATGATGTGTGAGTAGTTAATGATTTCCTGTTAGCTTTAGCTATTCAATAAAATTGAATTTATCAAGTTTTGATTTTGCATTGTTTCTTTTGTGTGTTTATGTTGATCAATATCGTGTTCCTTCCTTCAGTATAAAACAAACCACGTTGTTTGATTTAATCATATTGCTCTATAATGCCTTTCATTTCATGTAAAAAATACTAGCTGAAGAAACCGAGCATTTCCCGGGCAATTATTTATCACTGACATGTAATAGACAGCTGGCACACTTATCATTTTTTTGTAAATGAAATTTAAAAGAAACACCTCACTGAAAAAATTACTGAAAAATGAACACATTTACTAAGAAATTAGTAAAATATATCAATTCTGGATTTTCACTCTGCTCACAAAAGGGAAATAATGTTCATTTCTGAATTCGCTTTAGCATGCAGCTTTCGCTTTTGATAATTCAGAGTAGTATACTGATTCATTTTCCTCCTTCTATTTGGTTTCTTATTTGACACCTAGACATTTTTTGTCTTTTGATCTCTTTCCCATAACCTAACATATTTACTTACAAAATGCATAATTTCGTTTTGAAGCCATACAATTTGGTTAGATACAAAATATTTTTTCCAACTTCAATATTATTTCTGGTAGTTTTACAGAAAGACACCGACTTCCTCGCATTAGTTAGTTTTCTAATGTGTTTAGTCGGCTAGATTTTCGGTATTGCCCCTTCCTCTTCCCAGCTGCTACCTAAAATACATTTTTCCACATTTTCTCAATTTTCTAGCCCCTAATAGTTAAATTGAAATACGACTTTAGGAATTTATGGACGAGTAATACCTGGTCCTATATGCCAATGCATATATGTACCGTGTATACTATGCCAGTGCATAGAGTCCATATATCAGTGAAAAATTTGGACCCGTTTATGAGCAAATGTTGTGCGTTTCTGAAAATGCGGTATTTTGAGCTCATTTTCACCGAAAACTTTAGTTTTCGAGAAACTACATCAGAAATCATTTAAATCACTTGTGTTCCCATATAATGTGCAATAATGTATTAAATGCCCGTAATGCACATATTTACAACGCGAGAGATGTATTAAAAAATGCAATTGTTTATTTAAAAAAATGAATATATCAAAATGAGGTTTGTCATGTTATTCATTGCAGTAGCGTCAACGTAAAAAAATTAAAAAAATTGGATCCGTTTTTGAGAAAACCTGTTTTTAATTTAAGTGATAGGAAAACGCCAAAAATAGTGTAAAGTTAAATAATTTTCAAAAATTCAGATAATTCAACGAAAATGGTATATGCGCCTTCTTCATTAACTTCCTTTCCTCTACCCCATATATTCCAATGTTTCGGTTATTATCCAAAAATTTAGAGCCGTTTTTGCGAAAAATTTGAAAATGACATCAGGATTCAAGAAAAGTTCTCCCAATTAAAAAAAACGCTTCAATTCAAGGGGCTGCAACATCAGCCAAATTGGGTGATATCAGATTTGGTGAAAATCCTATTATGGTTTGGCCGCTAGCGTTTTTCACAGACAAACGCACGGGCGGATGGACGGAAAGAGAAAAATGAGAACGGAAGGACGGACAGCCGGACAGACAAGCGGACGTGCCATGTTTTTGTAAACCAATTTTTCGGTATCATTTCAACCGACAAAATATGTATTCTGACTACACATGGTGTTAGAGGAAGTAACTTTACTACACGTAGGATCAAGAAATACCTACTTTTCCGATATCAGAGTCCTACAATCCGAATTTTTTGCTGAAAAATCGCCGTATGTTGCGGAAGCATTACATAACTTTCTCTATACTATTTATGTACGAGAGTAGTGTGCACGAAAAATAAAAGAGTACTATTATGTGAACCTGGACAATCGTCAGGACGAAACATAAACGTTTTGTGGTAAGAGGGAAATGAGAATAAATGAATACACACAGTGAAAAAAACAAACAAACAACAAGCTATTGATGTTACCAACTAAACACGTAAAAAACTGTTGAGAGGTTAAACTTCCGCGACTAATTGACTCTCAAAGAGACGCCGCGTCGTAGGCACAGGTGCCGCCTAGTCTTCCTCAGGGGGAAATGCATTTTGCTCCGGGGAGGTCGCCGAATGGCGACTGAAATCTTGGCAGCTGTGCTTAGACGCGGCATCTCCCAGTCAGCCAAGGAGTTAATGTAAAACATTTTACTGACAATGAATGGCTTTTCAGTTACACAAAGTTACAGTTTCTTTCCAAATATACGACTACACTGTTAAAGTATATATTATATATTATTGAGGAGAACATGTAAGTTGTTTTGGGATACTTTAGTCAATGCAAGAAATTTTCACAAAAAGTACTCAGGGGGGGTTATGATTATTACCAAATATTGTTCCAATGTATTTTTCTTTTTCAGTACTTTTCTTTATTTCTTCATTAATTAATTATTCTATTTCATGCCACACTCCCACTTAGATGTCTTAAGACAACTTTTAAACGTACGAAGTTTCACTCCCTTTGACCTCGACTTTGCAAACTATCTTACAGTTTTGTATATTTAAATCACGTTTTAATAGTTTTTCTTGATATAACTTTACTCACTTTTCTTGTTGCATTTCAGTGTAAGATTAATTTGATAATTTTGTGAAAAAATTCATTTTGGAGTTACATTTTGAAACGGAACTTCGCTATTTTTAATTATATACCAAGGTTTGCGACTTTTCACATTCTACAAGAAATGTTACCGCAGAACGACTACTTAATGAGAGAATGTTTGCGATTAGATGAACAAATGTGACCATTATGTTAATTCTGTTCTTTGAGAATTCGCGAAAGTGTTTAAAAGCCGTGGAAACAAAATCCAATTTAAATTGCTTCCAGGTGCAAGGTTTTTACGTATGAAAGAAGTATGAAGCACTGAAACTAAAAAGAAATGACACAGAGTGAAATAAAGTTCATAAATGAAAATTCGAGATTTTCGGATGTTTTAAGTGTTTAAGGTTTGTCCCAAAAATCCCATTTTTACGCTATTTTATTTTTGATACTTACGTAACTGTGTGGACGAAAGAAACTCAGTTGCATTCGGGAGATTTGTTTCATTTAAGATCCTCTGCAAAAAAGATACGAATGGTTAAAAAGACTAATCGGGTGACAAGTGAGTCAGTTATATGACAGTGCAGCTGTTCGATTTGGACTCCGCTGCATAGCACGTTTTGGTTGATGTGTTTCATCCAAATGAAAGCAGAACGTTTCAGCATTCATTGACGATTTAGGAAAATAGAAAAAATATCAATTTCCAGAGTGCAGGGAAAGTGTGCCTTGCGTATTCTTTGGGGAGTTCATTTTTCTTCTATAAGTCTCTTAAACAAGCTTAGAATTATATCGCTTAGTAAAGTGCGAGTTAGGGAAGTAGAGTTTCTTTATTCGTGTTAAGATTCACTGGGCCTGCACTTGATAATCGACTCGGCCCAGCCCATCATGGCCAGTTTGGGAACCTACATGTAAGGTTGTGAACATCATGTGGTGAGTTCAATCCCAATACCTTTAATTCTGAGTATGAAGTAAAACTGAGCAAATAGGTGCATTTGTGTAGTTGTACTAGTAGACAAGCACTAAACTGTCAGGTAATTAACATGTCATGTATTTTAAAAAATGCTGTGACAAAAGTTTCATTTCCTATCGCCATGCAAAATTAACACTTTTCATGTATTCTGGTTTCGCAATGATTGATATGATTTACACATCACTGATATGATTTACGATTTAATGAATTAGCATCTTTCTCTAGATTATAATCAAGAACAATGTTTGGATGTTGTTTTTTTCATATCTAGATCACAAAATTAGTCTTTTCGAGTCGCAAGAGAGCTTTTCCAAGCAGAAGCACTTTCTCCAAGAGCCCGAGTGGAAGCGGGGGCGACGGTAGCGCCGCGCGGTGGCGGAGGTAGGCAACCCTTCGGTCTCGGGCGCGCGTCCCGCGGAGCGTCTGCCGGCACGGCGCCTGCGGGGCGCAGCTCCCTGCGAGGGGGGCGGGGCAGGGGAGAGGGAGCCACTTGAGCGGGCGTGTGCGTGGCCCGCGCCGGAGAGCGCGCGTGCGTGCACGTGCGTATTCAGGCGACATTTATTTCATTGTCGGCTATTCACTTGTGGCGCGTCCTTTGTCAACGTGTCCAGAAGCGGTTAGGAAATCGCCGCCTTTTGTGTCGCACGCGAGCGCGCGCCGCCGCCCCCGCCGCCGCCGCCGTCGTCGCCGCCGCCGCCGCCGCCGCCGCCGCCGCCACCACCGCCGCCGCCGCCTGGCGTCTGCCCTCCTGCAGCACTTAATATTGCTCCGAGCATTTTATAAGGGCTGATATTGAACGCATTGTGTGCAGTTAGGTGGTGACCTTTTGATCTGGCGTTTGACATCGCTCTTCGTGTTTTCGGCCTACGAGAGGCCGTCGGGCTGCACTGTCGAGCGACGTTGCTTGTGCAGCGTGGGGCACTGGTTGGATTCAAGCGGAAGGATCGTACATGCATTGGGTTGGTAAAATTCTCTTTTGGTTGCGGTAATGATGATTGTAACGACCCAGTAAAAGGAATTGTCATTCTCATACCCCATTTTTCTGCTGGACAGCCAAGAGAGATGGAGTTTAATGCTTCACTAGACATTTATTTAGGAAAGGCTTAGTATATGTTGGTTTGGGTTTGGTATGTAAGTGACGCTTTGTATGTGCTTTTCATGTTACTTTCATAAGATGAATGGAGCACCTGAAGGAATACTTGAATGCACAGCCGCACTGCAGTGAGTATACAGCTGTGACCATCTGCGTAATTTAGCCGGTAAAGAAGATCCAATTTCTTTACTTAGCAATATATTTTAATTTGATTTAGAAACATCAGTTCAGTCTCAATTTTCAAGTAAATAAATTTAAATATGTTTATTAGTTTGTTGATAGGTTATTGCATCTTATTTCCTTCGAAACGGAGATCGATATACACTCACTGTGTAACTTATCTGGATCAATTGGATTGTGTTTACGAGGGAAATATGAAAACAGTTGAATGATTCCACATGTTCTCTTTTGAATGGAATTGTGAGAGGAAAATATGGGAAATTGGAATTAAAGGAATTATGAGAGGGAAAAGTGAAAAGACAAACCCAGTCTAGTTAACATGTAGTTAATGAGTAAATAAGTAAATCTGAATCTATAAATTTGGTAAAAATAAAACTTGTATGTACCACGGACGTTAACTAGTTCTAATGACATCTTATAACTCCCTTGGTGCAGAAATAACTACATTTATATGTTCGAAACATTACTTGTTCGAAAAATATGTTGGGGAGATTCTTCTCTTTTATTTCAAACACATTTCAGCGTCAGCAGCAAAAGTAAATGCGATATTTAAAATTCTGGCGTTTAGTATAATTAACTCAGGAAAACTTCTTGTGTCGAACACTCTGAGATCAGACCATTGATACACAACCCTTTCTTTGGGTCCCCTGTGCTCGCTCCCGGAGAGGGGAATCCCCATATTAGAAGGCGCGAACTCGACGCTCATCCCCTCTCGTGAACGAAGCGTTTACGCGCGCAGTAATGTGGGGCGATTTGTTGGCTTCTTGCACAGATGCCCGCCCGCCCTCCCCTCCCCTCCCCAAGTCACTTAGAGGCGGCGCCCTGCAGACTTCGCGCCCTCCGCGAGGGGGCAGATGTAAGACGCGAGGATTTGCATAGTGAGCGCAGCGGTTGGGGTGAGGACGAGACTCCGCCGGCGGGAAAGGGTGAAAATGAGGAACCGGAGGAACACAGGGGCTGACAAAGACACTGATAAAGGGTTGCGGAGGTTGAATGAACGCCGGGAAGGAGAAGGGCATTAGGTGCGTCAGTAAAGACCGAGATGTAACTGTGAGGATTCGTAAGTGGATGATGTGGCCGGCCGCGATTGTTATGGTAACGGAGCTAGATGAGGGGCATGATTGTGGATGTGGAAAGGAGATGTGTGGGTAGAACTTGCAAGTTGATTGGTGGGAGGGGAGAAGCGAGGAGTAGATGGTTATCGAGTGAAGCGGTGACTGTGATAGAACACTAAAGCAAGTGTTAATGGGAAATGGTGTTAATCATAAAAACAATTAATTGTAAATAATTTATGAAACACATTTGTACACAGAAAATGCTTAGATTACGAGAAGAAGGTAGAAGAATGCAGACATTCGCGATTATATATTATAGACTAAATTGGTGGTGAATCGAGGTACATCAATGGAGAAAACCGAACATTCGCAATTGAAGCTGAAAGTGAAGAATATAAGGATGCTAAAAGTCAAGGAACTGTAAAGCTGCGACGAAGTACAAATAACGTGTAACGTAGCGTACAAATAACGTGTAACGAGTAACGTAATTTTACGTCTGAGAATCCTTGATATAATATAAACGATGTATTTATATTCATTGTTATATTTTTCTCTTCATGAGTATTTTCGTTTGTTAGAAAATAATGCAGAAAATGATAAAAGACAATTTGTATTTTTAAACTTTTTCTTTTAATCTCTTTTCGAAAAATTTAAACCCTGTTTTCTTACACAAAGTTTCTTGCAAGGGTAGAAATTTTTCATGGTATTATACAGAACAATCAAATAAAATCGTTTGCATTCTAATTCAGATTTCAATTCACACTGGATTATATCATCACCTAAATGTTACAAAATCGTATTTCCATTCATACGTGAACAATTCACACATGAACGATTTAAAACACAGCACCGCTCCGCCACCGAGGGCGGAGCGGCAACCCTTTGGCGACATTTCATCGCGTTGCTCCGCGCCATTGAGCGCGGGGGGGGGGCGGAGGGGGGGTGACCGCAGCGCGGCCATCTGACGCTGATGGAGACGCACGGCCGCGCGCCGAGGGGGGCACGGCGCCTCCGAATTCATTACGCGACTTAAATGCCCCGGCGCGGCGCCCGCCAGCCCCCCGGAGCAACGGGGGCAATCTTCGCCTGAGGGCCAAGGGGGAGAGCGTGTCGTAGAGTGCTCAAGGGATTCTGTAAGCACGCAAATCGTATTTTCTGAGATTTCGGAGACAATATTTTGAGAAACCATTTTGATTGAATATAACAAATGTAAATAAAAATAACACATCTCTTCATTAAAGTGGACCAGTTATCTTTCAGAATTCTGTTTCCTTTCAATGTTCATTTTCGAGGTGAAAGACGTACGAATGTCGTGATTTTGTCACTGAATTTTGTGTAGAAGTGAAAGTTTATCAGGAGTGAACCCTGATAAAAATATTATTTTATTATTCTAAAAGGTCTCATCTGGTATCCATCACTCATGTGGTAAACGGTTTCAAAAGGATTTTTTTTTTCAATTTGCTCACTTATTTATGCTCGTAATTTTATGATAGTAAATTTACACTCATTCATTCGTTTTGCAACAGGCTCATTTGGGATTCTAGAGCTCAAGGAAACGTACACAGATCATACTTCCGTACTTCTCGTCCATATGTCGCATACAGTTTTTACCTTTTTATTACGATAGATAAACCAAATTAAAGGAACCAAAGAACGTGGGATGCATATTCGTAAGCTCGATTATTATGAGTGTTTCCGGGCGCATCAACGTCTTCGGTCATTAGACCGTTAAGTACAGTGCACGTTACATTTCGGGGGGCGAGGAGTTTCTCCTCCGCTGAATGGTAAGATTTGGCGCCTGTCGTTAGCTTGTGCGGTTTTCCCTTCCATATATCTTCCCCAGGAGGGAGGGCACCGCCTCAGCTGAAACAAGCTCTAGGCTCCCGACTAGTCTCCCGACGTGAGTGGTAGTGTAGTGTATGTAAGTGAAGATGTGTGTAAGGGGAGAGGATGAAATTGGGATGAGACAGAAAATACCGCGCGCGGTCGCTGACTAGTTTGCTAACGTACTGCACTGGCCTTCGCTGGGTATAGATCGAAAAACCATAGAAAAATACTGATCAGTGCTGCCGGCTGCTAGAATTCTCATCCAGACAATAGTTTAATTGGACTGGCTACGTGGGTTCCAACATCCTCCACCGTCAGGACTCGAACCCTAGACTCCTCCAATCAACGTCGACAGTGCTGCTAATAATCCATCCCCACGTGTGCATGTTTCATAAGAAAGAACGTCACGGGTGACACAGTAGACTACGAATCCAACACCGGCGATGAGGACGACGAAGGCGGTATCTTGGCGCCTAAGCCCTCATTTGTTTAGCGGTGTCCCCTCCGCCCCCTTCCTCCTTTCTTCCTTCGCCTTCCCCCTTCCCCCTTCCCCTTTCCCCTTCCCTTTTCTCGGCGCCACGGGGAGTTCTCAAGCGACTCCTTCGCACTACGTCTGCATTAGCGGGCGCGGCAATAGAATACTTTGCGGTGAATCTCCATTAGTGTTACTGTCGCCGCGGCGCAGGGTCTCATCCATAGTCATGCGAGCGCTGGATAAATGCGGAGAACGGTGCTCTTTCCGCTCATACGGTTTTGCAGAACGAGGATGATGCACAGCCCATACCCTTTGCTTCCTTCCTAGGGGAACCAAACAAATGGGTGTATTGTGTGCTTAAATATATTACAGTAGTTGCTTTGTTGGTGCGCTGAGTACCAGTGCTAGTTAATGGATAAGGAATTAATTTTTACGGCGGCGTGAGGGTGAAAACACTTCCGGGCGGGTTTGCTCTGTGGCCAATTAAAAAGTGGGCGGGGCGGATTGCGGCCAAAGCGTTCGCAAACGGCGTCTTCCGGGGAAGAGTCACAGACAGATGCCTTCCGCACGGCGCTCCGGAGTGGGCTGGGCTCGTGGAATCGTCTCTGCGGCCCTTCGCCATGCACGTGTCCCCTGGAAGCACGTTATTTGTATGTCACTCTTACATCACTGGTAGTTATGAAAATATTATTGCGTGTAAGTTCGTTATTAACCACGTGTTTTCTGTCTCTTCTATATTCAGCCTCGTTAACTTGGCGGAGTACTATCCCATTATGCATTTAATCTAGTTCATCCTACCGCCTTTTTGTTTGTTGATTATTTTGTATGTATTGTTTTTATTACTGTATTTACTCATCCAATCATTCATTAGTAAGTTGTGAATTCTCTCGATAATTGTCTCTTTTTCTCAATTGTTTTTACTTTTCGTATACGTAGTATAGAAGTTAATAATGTTGCGGAAAATCGATATCAAGTTTTCTTTGCTCTTTCTAGGCATTATAATTCTAGACCATCTACTCGACAGAGAACTGGTTAGTTCGTCTTTATTGCTCGATTATCCACCGACCGTCAGCGAGTGTTAATTACAATACTTGACGTTCCGTCTATTGAACAGAGTTTCCCATGCCCACCGTATTTCATATGTATCAACAACACTCTGGTCATTCGGAGTGTTCCGACTCCCCAGTGCTGCATCTACCGAACAATTCATCCTCTGATACATCCACAAATACTTCCTAACTTTTGTGTAGCGTTGTTGCCAATTGACATTAGAAATCATATCAATTCCGTACACGAGTATTTTTTCTCTTTGTCAATTTAAGCGTCATTTCTTTGTTTCAATTACCAATATGTCATATTATCGATATTGTTACTGAGTACAATGAAACCCCATATCTGGAGTTTGGTGGATAATAAGAAACAAAACAAAAAGAAAGAAACAAAAAAAGGAAGATATATTTCAACATCTATAGATTACAGATATCGCTTATAGTAAGTACTCTTATAGAAGTGGAGAAAAGAAATATATAAAATGTGAGGGTTCAAAGATCGAGATGTGTAAATTTTAGTGACTCATTAATTCACAATGGGCAGTTTTACTGATGTTCAGAAGCGATTTCCCCTATTTCTATCGCAAAGTTGAATCTTTCTTGCGCGATCTAAAATCTCATCACTTCCCTCATGTGTATCTTCCTTTCACCTCCACCGCGCACTTCCTACCCCAGGAGGTTCCCCGACCGAGAACACAACCTCTTCTTCATCCACCGCGACACATCCAGTAACGCACTTAGAGGCGAATAAAATATTCAGGCCCCGGCAGCCCCGGGGGGCGGGAGCCGGGGGGGGGGGGGGGTTTATTCCCGCTAAAAAGCCGGCGAAGGCGCGGTGCGGCGGGAGGAAGCGGCCGGCGGAAGCGAGCCCGAAGGCGGCAGCGGCACTTCCGGTTCGGCGCTCGGTGACAAATCGCGCGCCGCCGCCGCCGCTTTGTGCGTCGCGACGCCGTAAATACGGAGCTTTGTGCACCACGGGCCGCCACCGCCCCGCCGCGCCGCGCCGCCCGGGTTCCTGATTTATTGCGCACGATTCACGGTGCGTACGGAAAAAGAGAGAACGGAGGAAAGGGCAGGACGAGCGAAATGGAGGAAATAGGAAATGGTGGATAGGAATGGAGAAAGAAAGGATGTGTGAGTATGTGTCAGTGTGTGTGAGAGTGTATGTGTGAGAGTGTGAGTATGTGTGAGAGTGTGAGTATGTGTGTGAGAGTGTGAGTATGTGTGTGAGTATGTGTGTGAGAGTGTGAGTATGTGTGTGAGAGTGTGAGTATGTGTGTGAGTATGTGTGTGAGAGTGTGAGTATGTGTATGAGAGTGTGAGTATGTGTGTGAGAGTGTGAGTATGTGTGTGAGAGTGTGAGTATGTGTGTGAGAGTGTGTGTATGAGAGTGTATGTATGCGTGCGAGAGTGTGAGTGTGTGTGAGAGTTTGAGTATGTGAGAGAGTGTGTGAGTGTGTGTGTGTGTGTGTACCGCACACTAAATTGTCGAAGAAACCATACTCTGGACAAACGAAGTACAGCATTTGGTTGATCGTTCTTTCGCTGAGAATAGTACTTGCATTTCGAAATTCCTTACATCGTTGTTAGATGAAATAATGTAAGACTCATGTTTATGTTCTGGTCTCGTCTTAAAATAAAATTTACATGAAACCTGATCTTTACATTACACTCGTACTTCACAGTACCATTCTCAACGAAAGAACGATCAACCAAATTCTTTACTTCGTTTGTCCAGAGTATGGTTTCTTCGCAATTTTAGTGTGCGGTACACACACACGCGCACGCACACACACACACACACACACACACACACACACACACACACATATATATATATACTAAGAAAGATTATGGGAATTGTAAAAGAGAAGAAATGTAAAGAAATGTTAGGAAGACTGCGAAGTATGAATATGCGAGAGGCTTGGATGTTTGGTTGTGTGCAGGGAGAATGCATCTAACCAAATGAATGCGAGAAAAGAATAAAAACCACATAAGCGAAGACAAACCCAAGTGGTAGTGAAGAGAGGCGTACTTTTTATGGATCTTCCTATTCTGCAGCTCCATTTCTGTTTTCCTACATTTGTGGTCGTATTTCTCCCCTGTTTTCTTTCCCTTTGCGCCATATGCGAGGGGTTGTTGTGGCTGTTTCCACGGCTGCTGAGCATTTTGAAAAGGGGTAATTTGTTTTTACATTCCGCCCGTAAGGAGAAGATTTACAACTTGAGTGGTGGAGCTTTTCAAAGCTACACGTAGCGGTGTCTCGAAAGTGCATGCGTATGCGAACCAGATCTTTCCCCCCATTACTTGGAGCAAGGAATTGTATTGAACTTCTGTAACGCTAAAGGAGGTAGTAACTGAGATAATCTTAGATATCAGACTTCTGAAAGCAGCGAAAGTTTTGTATTCATAATCTTCCAACTTGTTCTCTCGTTCTTGGTGTATTATCTTTGCAAGTTTGTTAAACGATTATGATTATTTACGGACGTTCTAGTTGGGAATGTGGACTCAGAAATAGTATTATTCTTCTCTGATAGAAGTTTCAAAATGCAATTTGCCGCGTGTCTTTCAGATATGTTGTTGTCCGTACTTCACGTTTTCTGCGTGTACATCATTTTTAATGTCATTTGTAGGTCGTATTTACTTTTTTTGCTCGATCGCAATAGTTTATTGCCCGAATAGGAAAACATCCGGGTGCAATGAACGCCTCACTAATTATGACACATAATTCAATTTCCTGTTTGTCTATTGCATAGGAGTGCAACTGGAAACGGCGAGGAGCCAGTGAAACTAAATAGTCAGAAACCATTGTTACCGTATTTTAATTTTTTTATTAATAACGTGTTCTAATTTTCGTCAGCGAAGTATATATTTGAATAGGTGTAAGAGGGTTTTATGATTAAAACATTTTGTCTTTCTCTAGCTAATTTGATATGCGTTACTATTTCAGTAATACCATTTGGAAAAGTCAGATACATTTCTCTACCTCTATAATTCTAGTATTTTAATTTTTGTTCTAGATTTGCGTTGTTGGTTGAATTCGTTATAATTTACGTGTTCTTATTCCCTGGAGGTGACTTCTTACTACTACAAGAAATGTGTGGCCGTCATCTCCGAATTATTTACAAGTTTCATTTTTGATATTGTTTTTTGTGGTCGTGATCTAATGCCCTGGTATTGGAATCATGCATTACCCATTCCGACTAAGGCTATATTGTTAGGCTTTATCAAATCTTCCGGTGTATAAGCTGATAGTCATAAACACTTAATTTTCCTGGAGAGCAAAAAATAACGTGTAAATGTATTAAATCAGGGAATAATGATATTCAAACGAAGGTGATATTCAAACAAAACTATTTTTGTTTAGGTTTTGTTTGAATATCATTAATGCCTTATTTATAGCATTAGTTAAAAGTTGTTTTTGGCTCCCTTGTAAAATTAAGTTTTTTTGACTTATCAGCTTATTCACCGGGGTCAGGGAAATACAGCACCACATGGGCTTTCAACCCTATCAACTGATATTACTTTCTCCCGCATTCGCCACCAGAGATCTACACAATCACAATTCTAGTGTGTGGTTCTTTGGAATGAAGTTTCTGGCCCCTTCGAATTATTACGTAATGACTTGTGCAATGACTCAACGTGAATACAGAATATGTACTGAGTAAATAGTTATCTTCAATTATAAAGAATTTGAATGAGGACTATATCAAAGTACTACCCAATAACAGGGTCAGTCGGATCTATCCGCTACTTGTGTCACTTCCTGGATGAACGAATGTAGAATAAGAATAGGAGGGGAGTTATCAGAGCGTTTAATTTTGGCGATGTTTTCAAGCAGAGAGCGCATTGAGGAGGGAGGCGATTCCAGGGTCCTTCCCCTCTTTGGAAGTTTGATGTCATCTACTGAGAAACTATTAATTTGTCACAACCCATTTCTTGCCGCCCGGACTGACAAGGTCACCTCTCAGGCGTCACATATCGGAACAGTTAAAAGCCACGTGTGTCGATATTATTCATTTCATCTACAACAAAACAAATGAAAACGCTAATTTCGTTATTAATCTCTTATAGTCCACTTTTTTAACATCTAAGGAGAAAATATCAAAATATCATCGATACAAAAAATCCACGCACCTTTCCTTCAGCCCTCATTGTGTAGACGCGAGAGGGATGGCGGGTTTGAATCTATTTTGACTGGACTCTTATATCAAATCTGTAGCTCGCTTTTAGATGCAAAATAGTTTCTATTTCATGGGAGCCTTCTGATCATCAGATTCTGTTAACAAACGCTCCTTGCAATCACTTATTCTGAATTTAACAAATTTTAGTAAAGGAGTGTGGGTAGAGGGGTTGAAGAAAACGTGCGCTTATAATACAGGGAGCTGCATCGAGTGCAGCGCGCTTAGTCAGGCGTTATGCAACGTCCGTGGCGCTGCCGGGTCCGCGCGCGGGGCCCGCGATACGTGGCGCTATCAGCCGGCAGCGCCGCACATCCCGGCGGCCGCGCCGCGCGCAATCGCCCGCCTTGCGTAACGCGCGTACTACTTCCCTCCCGGCGCTTATCGTACTACGCAGCTGGGCGCCAAGGCCTGGCGCACCGCTGGCCTCCCCCCGCCCCGCACGCGCCGCTTTCTTCGGCCAGCCGCTCCCACCGACGCCCCGAGCCCACGGGAGAGGACGAGATGACGACGGGGCGGATTTTAATGAGATGAAATTTCTGTTCTTTTTTTTTTTTTTTCACTTTAGAACAATGCCGTTTAGTTTAGAAATTCATTGTATGTTAGGATACAAGGAAAGGACCCATTTTTATAGGTCATTATTTTGCATTTTTTGTCGATTTCAACTAACAAGTCTTTTTTTACCGTCATTTTTAATGCATTTTTTGTTGAAATGTTTTAATGAAATTTCATCGACTTTAATGTCATTTTTAATGGTACCTGCTTCAAATAATAGTTACGAGATGCAATAAATATTCTTCGCAGAATTACTCAGTAGCCTATTCGATTTATTCGCTCCGAAATTGTTTTTGCAGCTGTTGTAGGTATGTAATTCTTGTGACGTGTATCAGCGCCATTGCCGCTTCGGCCGATTTCGGGGTAACTAAAGACAGAAATTTCCTGGGAGAGAACAGTCCAAACCAAAAGTTTGCAAGCTGAGTTCACTCGAACGAATGGAAGAAGCCTCGATTACGTCAGTAACGTATCCAACACCTTGAAGTGTTCATTCGAACTGTTTTTAATAAAAAAAATTACATAATTTTTCTTTGGATTTAGGGCATTTTTAAAGCATTTGAAGAGCATTTTATTCATAACTTTTAGTGATGTTTTAGGCCATCAAAATCCGCCCCTAGAAATGACTATCGAGTTTTTAAATATTTCATTTTTGTTAATTCGAAAAATAAACTTTGCTAACAATACTTTTTTCACTCCGGCTTAACTGGAATCAAAAATTACGTAATTAGATCAATAAGACATTGCCGGATATTTTTTCATTCAATTACGATTTTTAACTGTTTAGAAGTAATTAGAATGTTCACCATTACTAAAATAAATGGTTGTGAGAAACATTTAAAGAAGGGAGAAAGGGAAAGAGAAATAGGAGTTAGACGCAGTCCCATCTGTTCCCCCCTCCCTGAAGTCTCTGGTTACGTTTCTGGTGTGTGATTTTTTGGCAATAAGTGCAATGAAAGATTATTAATGACTTGTGCAGTCACTCAACATGAAAACAGAATATGTACTGTTTCACATAGTAAAAAGTATTATCTTCGTTTATAATGTAATTTGAAAGAGGACCATACCAAGGTAGTCTCTTAAAGCATACTTTCTAAATACAAAATATCAGTAATAAATAATAAAAACTTTTATGACAATGATTATAATAACGATGGGAAGAGCAATAAAGATTACACAGACATTATATAAAATCTATGAAAGGTATGACTGACGGCAATTCAAAATTTAAAATGATAGAAATGTATTAGTAAGCACCTAAAGAAATTAACTTACATAAAGTTCTAATAATATATAGTTCCTAAAGTTTGCCAGCAACTGTGAAACTCCCAGAACACTTACAAAGTAGGTTGTGGGCTCATTTAAAAGATTGGGGAGCGGGTCAGTGTTTAAATTGGTGCCACCTCTATTTGTCGCAGAGGAGATGATCGGCCCTGACCTTTGGTGCTAATTGGAAGTCATAAGCAAATCAGGTGGTTGAGGGCTCATTTAAAAGCTCCACTTACCAACTTACCACTAAGATCCATTACCAACGTCATTTCTTCCCAGAATACCCGACTTAGTGGGGTTTTACTCTAGTTAAGCTATAAAACGTATTGATATCGTTTATTCACCTGGAGATCTGATTCAACAACTCGGAGAAGCAGTTGCCTTCGTATTCTTTTCGCCTCTTTATATCTTGAATCTACTTCCGAGATGCCACAGGCTCACCGCCAATTTCCCTATCATCGACACCGCCACTGTCCTTTCAATCACGTTGTACAGTCAATTTTATTTCCCTACCACCAGCACCACAATTGTCTCTTCCTCCACCCTTACCACTATCATTAACATCACCATCGCCGCCGTATCTACTACCACTAACGCTACCGCTACCACTATCACTATCACTATCGCTATCACTATCACTACCAGTACCACTATCACTTTCGCTATCACTATCACTACCACTAGCACAATCATTATCGATATCGCTACCGCTACTGCTACCACTACCATCACTACCATTACAACTACCACTACCACCACCACCACTACCACTACCACTACCACTACCACTACCACTACCACTACCACTACCACTACCACCACGTCAAAAACAACGACAATCCCCACCGCAAACATCTCGACCAGGTCCGCCATCATCCCCTGCATCATCGCCACCTGCTTTAATTACCGCAACCGTTACCAGGTAACGATGCAGAGATGTAAAAGTCGGTGGCGGCAATCGGGCGTGGATTGAGCGGTGCTGGGCGAGTAGGAGGGCAGGTCGGGGCGAGGGCAAGGGCGGGACAGGGCAAGACCGAGGGCGCAACGGAGCAAGCGCGAGGGGGGACGGGTTGAAGGCGGGACGGCGACGGCGACGGCGGTGGCGGCGGCGGCGGCGGCGGCAACGCGTCGTGCGCGACAAAGGTCGCCACACGCGCGTGGCCCTTCGGCTGCGGGCGCGCTGCCCTTTGGAAAGAGCACGCGCGCGCCGCGGGCGGTGCCACGTGGGCGATCGCTCCTCGCGAGAGAGCCGATTCCCTGCTGATCGGTAAACGATTGTTACGCTTCCAAAGGCACACGTTCTTAATCGTAAAGCTATTTCTGGGTCATCATTTCTATAGTACCCTCCTTAATAAACAGGATTATGACCCAATTAATATGTGTTGCAATATTAGAGGAGGGAGTAGGTATTGTCTTGTGCTGTACCTACACCCAAAAATTTTCCTTAATCATCAATGGGGGTTTTAATTGTTTGAGTCAACCTGTAATTTTAAATAATTTCGTTTTGTAATTACTAACAACTTTCATACAACGTCATTAATATAAATGTGATTTTTGTTATATAAGTCAAGTGAACAAATAAATCAATAACCATTCATTTTCTAGTCATTTTAGTGTTCAAAATAGAAGTGCAAAAATGCATCATGTGGTATAACAAGACTTCTGAAATATTATAATACTTTTTTCTACAAATTATTCAGAGCTATATTTTTCTGTTTCATTTAGAAAATTTCATCAAACTTAAAGAAGATGTGGACTTTCCAAGAAAACCGAGAAAATATGACTTTTATCTAGATTTTGATCTTTGATTATTATTCAAACTTCATCGCAGTTCTACACATTCATTTTAAATTAAAACGTCGGAAAGGAAGAAGTGGAGTTCTTTTGCTGAGGAAGGACAAACAAACAAGAAAATTGAGAAAAAATGGTGTTACCTACAAAAGAAAGAACACTTGAGAAATGTGAACCCATCGTTCGTTACACGTCAGCATCAGTGGGCGAACGCCATTAATCGACTCGTAAATCGTCCGCTACCTGCGCCGATAAATAATCGGGAGGGCTCTTTTCGGGGGCAATTCATTACGGGCACTATTAATCGCGGCGCGGCGTGACACGGGAGCCGTTCGCCGCCCCCTGCCCCCTCTTCCTGACCGGTCTCAGACGCTCGCCTGCGCCCGCGCGAAGCCGCCCCGCCCCGCCACGCCCCGACTCACCACCACCGCCCCTCTCCATCCTGCTCTTCTCCACCCTGCTCCTCTCCACCCTGCCCGACTCCATCCTACCCCTCCCGCCCGCCCCTCTCAGCTCCCCTCTCCGCCCTGCCCCTCTCCGCTCCACCCCGCCCCTCTCCGTTCCACCCCGCCCCTCTCCGCTCCGCCCCGCCCCTCTCCGCTCCGCCCCGCCCCTCTCCGCTCCGCTTCGCCCCTCTCCGCCCCGCCCTCTCCGCCCCGCCCCTCTCCGCCCCGCCCCTCTCCGCCCCGCCCCTCTCCGCCCCGCCCCTCTCCGCCCCGCCCCTTTTAGCCTCGCCACTCTCCGCCCCGCACCTCTCCGCTTCACCCCGTCCCTTCCCACCCCGGCCATCCCTCCACACCCCGTCACGCTACCTCCGCTCCACGAGCAGTGACGAGGGCGCCTCCTGCTGACTGCGTTGCTGGCGGCCCAAACCTTTCCCTCCACACAGCATTGACCGTTGCCACACTCCGGCCCCATCGTCCTCCGACACCCTCCGTTACTCTCCGGGACATCCGTCGCTCTCCGACGCTCTCCGTTACCTTTCGTTGCCCTCCGACGCCCTCCGAGATCTTCCGACGTCCTTAAATGACATCAAACGCCCTCTGACGTCTTTAATGTCACAAATCATATTAGAAAGTATGTCCTGTTGTAGCACCTAATATCTGCATGGGTCACCATTGTTCTCCCAGCACCTTCTACGCTTTCACAACACACATTTGTATCCCTCTGCCTCTCAGATCCCCCCCCTCCTTGCCACCTTCTTCCAAAGTTGATACCACTCTCTATACTGCTTTGGGTCGTCCTATAATACTACACTCTCCTTCACCTCCGTAAACGAGCCTACTTGCTAATTGTCATTCGTTTCCTTAATTTCCACTACCTGGGCTACCATTACAACCCCCAACATCACCAACCACCAACAGTTGCGAAAGCACCGAAAACAAACCTTAGAGAAATCCAACTAAACAGCACTATTAATCCAACATTGTCACCTCAAAAGCCGCCTCTTTCGTCCCCCTCCCCCCTTCCCGCAGCCGCGTGGGCCTTTGCGCCACGCCCCCAAGCGCCCGCGCGCCGGGGGGCGCCGTTCCTCAGACCGCGGACAGCGCTCCCCGCGGGACGTCCGCTAATTAGGGGGCCGTCGCCCCGGGCGACCTCCCGCGCCCCTGTCCCCCAAGACCATCGCCCCTGCCCCTTTGATATATTCGCTCGCGAGCACGTCAATTTCTCACTGAAAAAAAAGTTATGTAGATGCTTCCATTGTGAAAGTTCTCTTTGAACAGCGATCAAGAAGTAAAGAGTGTGGGCTTAGATTTCGTCTAGTGCTTCCTTTACAAGTATTGGGAATACATTTAATTACAAACAATATTAAACTAAAATCGTTTGAACGACAAATTATAAAAAATGGTTTGTAGAGCAATAGAACAGCTGGAGCCTGAATTTGACAACGTAAATTTTCAATGGTTTCTGAGAAACTATTAATTATATCTTCTATCGGTTCTTCAACTAGAGCATCTCGAATAGAGTACATTTTAGAAGGGGATATTCTTCTTGTGTCTTTAAAGGAATGTATCCGTTCTTCTGGGATAATAAACAATATGGTATGTTACTAATAAAAAGATCACAGTATTAACAGCATTTGGTGATATATTTCTCCTACAGACTCTAATATTTTCTATAATCTACGATGCACATTAATGGTCCATAGAATAAATCAAACATTCAAAGTAATTTAAAAAATGACAAGAGCAAAAAGCATTGGTAGAGTGCATTTCTGCAAAGCATGACTTTTCGCAATAGATCACCAAATAATGTTGAAGAAATCGGCGAGTAACGTCGATAACTATATCCTCTGAAGCCTTCCAGTTGTATCATCGCGTCATGGAGGGCAAAGAAGATGCATGTTCGTCAAGAGCAGTACGCAGCTCGTGTTTATAAATACGGGCGGAATCTTGTTTGTGGTGCCATCCGAATGCAATTTTGAACGCTTGCCGAGATGGGCCTGGAGAAAAAAAAGCGTGCCGTGCCAGCTGCGCCGGGCGGGCGGCCGTCGAAAGAATGCGGACGCGCTTCCTGGGACGGGGCGGAGCGGAGCGCAGTGGGCTGGTGAGGGGTAAGGTGAGGTGAGGGGGCGGGGCGAGGTGGAGAGCAACAGGGGGGCGAGGGGCGGGGGGCGAGGGGCGGGTGGGGTGGAACGGAACGGGCTGGGGAGAGGTGGGGTGAGGTGAAGTGAGGGGTGGGACGAGGCGGAGAGCAACGGGGCGGGGCGGGAAGAAATGGGGTGAGGTGAGCAAGGTGGAGGGTGGGGCGAGGCAGAGCGGGGTGGGGCCGCGTGGAGACACCCGGGGCGGCGACGGAAGTGCCTGCGGGCTGAGGCAGTGGCGACGGGGCGCAGTGGGCCGAAGTGAGGGGCGTGGCATTTGTGCATTTGACTCGAGATTAACGTGCAATTAACACGCTTCTTTCAGGCATAACAATTTACTTCTTCCGTTCGTTAGTAGAAAATGTGATTAGTAGGTACCATCTCAACTAAAAATATGTCGATAAAAATTTCATTAAATAATATTTATTCGTTACTTTCTGAAAAGTAGCGAAAAAAGCAAACAATTATCTGTTTATGGGGTTTGTGTTACCCCTAAACCCATTTTAAAATGAATTTATTGATGCCGATGTTGTTGTCACATCGAAAACTAATTTTTTTACAAAGCTATTGCATTCTATGTTACGGTAAAAAAGGTGTCATTGGACGCATCTCGGTCAATTTGTGGGGAAGAGGGGAAGTGGTCGTTCATTCGGATCCTTTTAGAACACATTTAAAAGAACTTTCGAAAAAATCTGCTTCCGTGGGTACCAACCAAATAAAACTCAATTAAGAAGGGGTGGAGCAACCTCAGACGAGATCAGATTCGTTTATTCTTCACAACTCGAATCGATTGATAAATTTTTATACAGTTTTCTACGCCATAGGATGGTAAGCCAGAGATGGCTTAAGGCATGAACTAATGTCACATCAATGCTTCAGTTCGGGAGGTCCTAGGGTTGAGTCCTGATGATGGGAGGAGTTTCGACACTAGCTAGATAGCTCGGCCGGCTGCTCGGAAGTTTCCCGTGTTTTTTCCGATCAACATCTGGCGAATTCCGGAGCAGTACCCTAACATACGGGCCAGGGACCGCGCGCAATTTTTCCTTCCTCTTCCCTATCACACTATCTCACCTCTTACACACACCCACACACACACATACATACATACATGCACTGTACTACTACACTCGTCGGGAGAACAGTCGCGATCTTAGAGATTGTCCAGGACGGATGCCCCGATATAATGAATTGCGGACGAGTCAGTCAACCATATAATGTTTAAAATTCGCACAAAACAGAAAACGCTATTAGCTTGGAAATAGCCGTTGAAGAAACAGTAAACGACCATTCTTGAGAAATGTCAATATTTAGTTTTATTAACATGTGAATACACAATTACAAATATTATGAAAATAAATGTATGAAAGAAATATCTTTTGGTGAATTGATGTTGTCTAAACGAGGTATGCATATTAACTGTTATAGTGTCTTGTAGCATAAGCGTGTGTCTTACAACGCAATGGCAAAGGATGTGATAAAAATTCGTACCTTTGTAACCTGGTTTGTTTTGTTTTATTCGCTGATGAAAGTGTTAATGAAGGCCCTAATCTGAACCGAAACGATCAATAGTTGAAAAATAAAATATTGTCTATTCGCAAGAACGGTATTATCTGTGTAAAATAACGACAATGAACCGTTAATGTAAAACGGTAACGGCAACGAACCATAATATGTCATAAAAGTTACTTATGCACCAAGGGTGATTAAGAGCGTCGACATTTTGTAGTCCGAGATGATTAAGAATCAGTTAACGCCCTACATACATAATGTAACTAGATGTATACTTGAGTCGATTTGTCTTTTCGTATTTCCCTCTGCAATTCCCTTTCATAATTACCTTCACAAAAGATATGTAGTATCATTAAACTGTTTACATATTTCCCTCGTAACCACACTTTTCGTTCCAGATAAGTTATAATGTGTATATCGCGCTCCGTATCGAAGGCAATAACAAGCAATAGAGAGTTTGTGCATCCTGCAAGGTTAAAATCTATCAACTTTCTGCGCATTCACATTTCAAGTTTCGCATCAGTTTTGTACATCTGCGCATGCGCAGAAGATCGATAGTTATGTTTTCTATGGCGTGCACAAACTCTCTGTTAACAAATCAGTAAAAACGAAAATATTTTAGCCATCAATTTTTGCTGCTGCGCCTTCGGGACCAGTGTGCGGCGGCGGTGGCGGGAGCAACGGCGGCGGCAGAGGCCTCCTGGAGCGCAAGGACCCTGGCGGCTTGGCGCGCCGCCCGCGGAAGCGGCGGTAGAGGCGGCGGCGGCGGCGGAGGCGGCGGAGGCGGCGGAGGCGGCGGAGGCGGCGGAGGCGGCGGAGGCGGTGGAGGCGGCGGAGGCGGCGGAGGCGGCGGAGGCGGCGGAGGCGGCGGAGGCGGCGGAGGCGGCGGAGGCGGCGGAGGCAGCGGAGGCGGCGGAGGCGGCGGAGGCGGTGGAGGTGGCGGCGGCGGCGGCGGTGGCGGTGGCGGCAGTGGCGGCGGCGGTGGCGGTGGTGGCGGTGATGGTGTTGGCGGCGACGGCGGCGTTGACGGTTGTGGTGGTGGTGATGGTGACGGGTCATCGGTGGTTGTGATCTCTTTGTCGGTCTCCGCGGTGGCTGCGACTGCTCTGGGGGCGAGGCGACTGGGCGAAGCGAAGGCTCGGGAGGAATGTGTCTGAAGTGGCGGTGGGTGTAGGAGGAGGTAGGGAAAAGACAGAGGGGATGGGTGGTTGTAGGAGGGGGGATTCTGTTGTAGTTTTTTTCTTTTTGTTTCGTTATTAGGCATTCATTTATTATTGGAAACGTTGAAATCGGTTATTATTCGTTGGTCTAATACAATATAAATGTTCATTAGTCAATGCAAAGGAAAAATCATGGAATTTGTTACGTACTCTAACGAAGAGAGATTGCATTATTTAGTTGAACCTGTAGATATTCAATTTTTGTACGTTTCACATTTAATGTTTCATTTAATCACAAATTACCGCATGCAAATTTTAATTACATAATTATTTGATATCTGTGTAACCAAGAAAAGCAGTATTATATTATTTCAAGATAAGTAAATGCCACGTTGGTATTACACCAAGGAAGTGTGATGGTGATGCAAACCATAGTGGGATTTCCATAGTGGATACCAAGTCATGGACTCAAGTTGATGAGATGGTTCATGATATGGTTTTACTTTTTCCATTTATTAACATATAATGACTCTACTTAATGGTGAGGAAAGTAAAATATTGATCCAGGGCTCATGGTTCTATGGTATACACCATAAATCTGAAGAGAGCAACTTAATGAAAATTTTACTAAATTATAACAGTTTCAAATTCAAAGTAAAATAACATTTATTCATAATCAAAAATTAACTTACACAATATTCTCTTAAACAAAAATAATAGTAAAACATCTACCGAATTCAAATATTTATATGGATGTGATTTATTTATATGTACCCTTCCTTCAAAATTGGCCGGCAAAACTTATATTCCCAACCGCGTCGAAAACCATTTTCGTGAAAATCCTGTTTTATTTTAGGATCTAGAATTACTCATACGTAGACGGATTGACAAAGAGGTTTTTCGAAAATCACTTTTTCAGGTTCAAAAAACAAGCGTTTTGACAGCCCTATGTATATAAAGCACTACAAGAAGATCAACAATCCACTTTTTTCGAATTAGCGACTTACAAAACGTGTTTTCTGTGAAAATTTCGGCACTTTATCATGCAGCATTACGTAACACTCTTCACATAAGTACAGATGGAACTAAAAATATGCCAGTGTTACTAGGATTTGAACTCGGATCCCGGTATTTGGCAAGTCTGGTTTGAGCGTTCTGTGCTACAACAAACGTTTCTCATCACGCTGTCCAGGACCAGCCCGAACTTATTGCGAAAAGAATAATAATGTGATATTCATTGCACTTAGTTCTTTTATTAGAGAAATGCACTCCATGTGTCACAAATATTAAATTCGCAATAAGAATGCAACTGAATAAAACATGCGCAACTACGTAGCTCATCTATATATATAAAAGAAAGTCGTGTTAGTTACACTATTTATAACTCAAGAACGGCTGTACCGATTTGGCTGAAAATTGGTGAGCAGGAAGCTTAGAGCCAGGAGACGGACATAGGATACTGTTTATCCCGTTCGACAGCGTTCCTGTGTGAGAACGCACGTTTTGCACGTTTTCGCACGTTTTCGCGTGATTTCGCATGTTAGCGGTCATTGTTGCCAGTTGTAACCCATTGTTGTAACGCCGCACTGATAACAGAAGGCGATAATGATAGCCGCCTTTCGTTCGCCGTTATATCTGTATATAGTCGTGTTAGTTACACTATTTATAACTCAAGAACGGCTGTACCGATTTGGTGAGCAGGAAGCTTAGAGCCAGGAGACGGACATAGGATACTGTTTATCCCGTTCGACAGCGTTCCTGTGTGAGAACGCACGTTTTTGCACGTACGCAGTGCAACAAGGATAGTACAGTTTCTCACAGTGAGTGCGACGCGAGAAAAAGATTGGACCGGCTGTTAAGGCGGAACAGAGTTCGCCGGGTCAGCTAGTTTTAGTTATAAATATTTTCAAACAGAAGTTGAGTTTTATACCGCCGAGGCTGAAGTTACATCACAGATGAAAGTTGCGAAAACGCTTGGCTTTAACACGGGCAGCAATGCAGTCGTTCTGAAATCAGAATCGCAATAGCGCCATATTTATACATGATTCTTAATGACATTAACACACTAAAATAAGTTGTGGCGCCTCAAAAGCACATACTTTATATGATATTTATAATGGATGCGAATGATTATAACTATATAATTAACCCCAAAATTGTTTCTACCAGCAAAATTTATTCGTCATGGATGAGATTCGATCTTAAGTGCACAAGTTTCCCCAGCAGTCATCTTACCTATTACACCACAGACACTCGTATGGCACACCTCTCTCACAAAGATTTTAAATCATCACATATCACAGATTTGACTAATAAAGAACGTGCGGCGTCTAGGTGCTTGTGTTGACTACAGACGGACAGGCAGACGTTTTGTGGTCAATAGATTTTTGGGTAGCAAGGACCCACAAAACATGGATTCTGTCTACAAACGTATTGGAGGAAGTAATTCACTGCGGCGCAATAAACGGGTTAATAATAGTGAATAATTTTATTACATTTACATAGACTATTCCTCTACGTACATGTATCTGGAGTACTATACGTAGTATAGAGAAAGTTATGACTTGTTTCGTCGGTCTCAGATATAGTTATATTTGCTTTATTTTTTGATAGTTATGTAGTAAATCATTTTCTATTTATATATTCATTCGACCATTGTAACTTCTAACTTTTTAATTAAATTTTGTTCCTTTCGTTTAATGACGGAAAATTATACATTAAAAGTACAATGTCAGCAGTTAACATAAATAACAATTTATTAAAAACGTGGACGAAAAAGTTGTACTTTGTTGTAACGTTTCGAAAAATAGTACATTCTCGTTTTCAGGCACAATTGTTGCAATTTACACCAAACAAAACTTTTCAAAGAATTTCTAAATTACAAAAATACTAATTTTCGAACACTAACCACAACATTTTTTATTTGTTTTTTTTTTATGTCATGTTCCAGGATTAGGATAGAAATGTTGTCAAGACAATGCAAAAGATATTTGCAGGTGGAGATAGAGCTCGCACAAGAATTCCACTGTATTTTCGAAAGAACTCTAACCACTTGTCTTCTTTATCGACTTGCGCGGAGATACCTCACATGATCGAATTGCTCGGAGATCCTTCACTTGATCAACTTGCACTGAGATCCCTCACTTGATCGACTTACCCTGAGATCCCTCACTTGTTCGACTTGCACTGACATCCTCCACTTGATCGACTTGTACTGAGATCCCCTACTTGATCAACTTGTACTGATATCCTCCACTTGATCGACTTACACTGAGATCTTCCACTTGATCAACTTGTGTGGAGATACCCCATTTGATCGACGTGAGCGGAGATTCTGTACTTGATCGACTTGCGCGGACATCTTCCATTTTATCGATTTGTAAGGAGATTCTCTATTCATCGACGTGCTTCAAATGTTCCATTTGATTGACTTGCTTGAGATCCACAAGTTGATGGACTTGCTCGAAAATTACCCATCTGAGCGACTTGTTTATGATTCTCCACTCGATCACGACTGCTTTGAAATTAGGTATTTTTTTCTAGCGCTTACAGTATAAATTAATTTCCTGCCTAGTTGGGCGTTCCATGGCTTTAGCAATGAATTATGGTCCAGATTATGAATTTCGTGCGCTTTATTTAAAAAAGGAATAATTGACTTTGCCGCTTTCTGATTCAGACGAGTCAGTTGGCGCCATCACCACCAGGGGATGAAATATTCCGCACGGTGTCGCCCCTCTCCACCCCTACGAGAAGAAGTGATGCTTACGCCGCTACCATCGCCCTGCCACGCCCCTTGCTGGCCCGCACGTGCCGCTACGTGCTCTAAGCTCCCGACCGGTCTCCCGGAATATGTGGTAGTGTAGTGCATGTTAGTGTAAGTGTGTGTGTGTAACGGGTGAGGATAGGGCAAGGAAGAGGAAGGAAGGATCGCAGGCGGTTCGTGGCCCGTTTGTTAGGGTACTGCTCCGGCATTCGACTGATGTTGATCGGAGAAATTACGGAAAACTACCGATCCGAGCAGCCGGCCGCTAGAATTCTCCTCCAGACAGCGACTGAATTCGACCTAGCTGAAAAGGTGTCGAAAATCCTGGGAAGGATACAGAGCTTGCCAGACTACTAGATATATCCCTGATTGTCACCCTTCTCGATATTTTCCTGATTTGTAAAGTTCTATTTTCATGCAGACAAAGTATCTGAAAAAATCGTCGCCACATCACATTGTAAACAATTGTAAACAGAGTTTATTTTTGACTGGAATAATCACCGACATTGGCCCTGTATACAATAAGATGTATGTATACATCTTATTGTGGAAGAGCGTATTAATTTCGGTGTAAAATAACTATCATAACTAGGGCCTGGATAATTATGTACTAATAATTGGGAAAATACGTACATATATATGTATTATAATATATAGAAATATGTCCTAAAAAGTTTAAAATATGTAGCATTAATTATCATTATATCAATTCTTTTTTATTAAAATACATTTATCTAAGTGTATAGTGTTCTGTGTCATTAACATAAAGACCAAAATTAAGCATTATACATTAAGCATTAAGCAGACCAATTATAAGCATAATCCTATTATTTAAAACGATCTCCATAACAAGAAACAAATATTTTTATCAAATTTTTAGCAATGAAACTTTTCCTATTATCTTGTAAGAGTCTTGTACTGACTAAAAGAACTTCCTACATCGCACAAAGTCATTAGTGCGTTTTTAAATTTGTCGTGTATCACATATCCTCTGGCGTGTAATCAGTATCCAATATGACGGAATTGTCCCCTCGTAGCACTGCACTAACAGCTAATAGCGTAAATTGCTATTGGTTTCGAATGCGGGGTGTTCTCCAGAACTGAAGACCTTTTTTTTCTTGACCACGTCCCTTTTGATCCTCGAAAAATAAATCAACAGTTTTTAAAGAAGCGACTGCTGATTGGGCAATTTCAAAATAAAACAAAGACAGGCGGAAAGTTACAGGGAAGACGTCTCCAAAGATTTAATTGTAGTGCCTACTGGAAATGAGGCAATATAATTTTTCAGCTTTTCAGCATAAAGCAATTGCTGTGATATGCTTATGGATGCTGTAGTATAAGAATGAAATTGATATATAACTTGTATGAATAAAATAAAAATTTTAAACATTGTACTCATAGAATTAATTCAGATCATCTCGTTAATTCTTTTTTATTGGAAATCAATGGATCAACCTGAGATCTAATCAGTTCTGTTACACAACGCATTTACTAGTAAGGTTAGGAGCAGTAATTTTGGATACAAGATCTGCAGGGTTTCCGCTGCCTTGCACATGCATTAGTATCTGAAAGAAGACATTACTGTGTCCATTGCATGAGTAACAGTTTCGCAGTAGTTTGATGGTTGCATTTGGGTAACACTTCACAAGTTATCAAATAGACTTACGCTTTTAACTATCCATTAAACCTATTCCAACATTCCGAATATGATTTACTTGCACATCAGTTGTTTCGTCAGTTGATATCCAGATGGGACCATCGCCAATTTCCCAAAAATGGAATCCATTGTTTCCAAACAATGAAAGGAAATCATGATTTCCTCACAGTCTTTCTTATTGTAGATCTGTGTGGAATTGTTTCATGTGAATATTTTTACAGAAATTTACGTAGCTTTGGATTGCTTCATTTCCATATGGGAATGTCGGCACAAACCATAACACAACACAAATAAATTCAAAAGTTAGATTTCTGAACCTCAATACTTTGGTGATCATGCGAACCAATCAATAAGAACTGTTTTTGGGTTTGGATATGTATCTTCGAAATTTCTCTTTGTTGACACGACGTGAATGTATGTTGAAAGATTTGAAATCACTGAGCACATACCACATTTATTTTACTAAACTGGCAAAGAAGTGTTTTCCTTGTGTAGAAAAGTGTTCAAATTCTTCTGTGAAGTGCTTCAGTCATACACTCATGTCAGAGAGATTTTGTCCTTCGGCATTTTTAAGTAAAATGTAGAATAAGTTGTACTAAAAATATAAACTGAATCCACAATGTCGCTGTTCAATATTTCTCAGGAATTAGGGAATAAACAGAGTGCTGGTTCAAATTTAACGAATTGGCTCTTTGATCATTTAAATTCCATTTAAAATGTTTTTACGGAAGCGATAATATTATACTGCTCTAAAAACTCGTACTTGCCTATTCAAAATTCTCACTCAGCCTTACCACTGCCCCATAAGTTTTAATCCAAAAGCTTCAGTGCCGCGTCGTGATTTTACTTCAGATTTTGGGCCGGAAGAGATAATTTACAAACAATGGCGGAGGCTAGCGTGTGTTTTAAAGAGAAGGCTAAAATATGTTTGACAATGCTGAATTATTTGTCTAGGTTATTCTTTAACAAAAACATACAAAAAATTGAAGAATTAAATTTAAAAAATTGCAGAAAAATGGAAAAATTCAGTAATGTAAAAATATGTTTTTTGGGTAAAATATGTAAAAATATGTACTAAAAAGTCAACGTTTTTTGACACTAACCGAGATACCTGAATATATAGTTGATTCTACTTGATACAGTTACGTTAGGAAAATATGTTATTACATAATTATCGGGTGCCCAGTCATAACAGATTTATGCTTGAGAAAATCCCATTTACAGATTGTCTATCGTTTAAATTGAAATTTCCTATTATTTTAATTAGTTCTCACGTACGTTTATATTATTACACTTATTCCTGAAATCTAACATGGACACATTAATCTTTTAATGCTACGGCAAATTTAAATTTAGAAGAAAATACTATGTAATCCGACAATAAATCTAGTTGATTTAATATTTTACTCACTGTTTTACTGTTTTGGCATGGTTTCCAACTAGATTGCAATTGTTACTAAAAGAAATTGTTTACCTACCAGCAACTGTTAATTATATTTTTTTCTATTGTTGCTTTATACCTTGTTTCAAATATTACAACAAAACTTTTAAATGGCTAAATGAAAACACGTATTCTGAATTTGTTCAAACATTCTGTTTTTCTCTATAAAAAAACTAACCATGCTACAGAATAGCCCAAAATTTCTCGTACTGGGTAGTTTCCTAACATCTTTCGGACTATCTTTCCAATTTTTCTCTACCCTTTTCCTGCTTCTACCTTCCGGCACCTAAAATACTTTTTTTTCACAATTTCTCAATTTTTCACTTCTCTAAGAGTTGAGTTGCAAAATGACTTTAAGAATATCACAGAAGAGTGAAAACTGTTTTAAAGTCAAATTTTCAAAAAAAAATCAGAACCATTTCTGAAAAAACATCTTTCGAGGTTTCTCAAAATGTACAATTTAGAGTTCATTTCCAAACAAGGTTTTGAGTTTTCGAGAAACTTACCAATTCTCTAACTCCCACAGTCAGACAGACATTTTGAAAGAAAAAAAAGTTTTCGGTGTCAGGGGACTACAAAAATGTAATTTGTTATGATCTGGAAAAAGATTTTTTGCAGCATTACTTACTTTCCCTACAGTACGGTTATTTCTCTCTTTTATATATATATATATATATATATATATATATATATATATATATATATATATATATATATATTGAAACGTACCGCGTTTCTGAACATAGACGCGGGTGCCAACATGGTTTAAACAGCGCGGTAGAGACGGCCGTTCCGGGCGGACTCGGCCGAGCAAGAGAGTGTCCCGCGGCAAGCGAGACGAAACGAACGCGAAGTACGAGACTTCGACAGTTGAGGAGGGTATCGTGGGAACGGCGGCAGTCGGAAGGTAGCGTCGAAGAGGAAGAGTAACGGGCGGTAGTGCGGAAAGCTAATGATGGCGGTGATGAAAACCAGTTGAGAGGAATCCGAAGACATCGAACAGAAATCGAAACGTAGGACAATGAGAAACAGTAAGAACTATTAATTGATCTCGAGTTAAGTGATATACAGTGAAGATTAAACGGTGTGAGGCGAGGAAAGTGATGAGTGTATAGACACGTGTACGGCAAAGGCAGCATGAGTGAAACGAATATAGCGATACAGCATCGGCGGGCTTAACAAACGAATTTGGAAGAACTGGAAATCAGGACGGCTGCTGATTTGGCGGCGAGTGGACATCGCCGTACCCGGCGGAGCACGACTGCGACGTGGGATTTGCACCGGCGGCCTGGTAGAAGCGGCGGGGGCAAGCGCCATGGCCACGTGGCGGGCGAAACGGCCCCGACTCGTCACATCGCGCTGGCGCATCCGGAGTTGGTGAGCTCGAAGGAATTCCAGACGCAGCAAAATCAGTAAGACTGTTACTAGAAGGAACTTATTATTAGGCGGTAAAAGAATCAAGTGAGTTGGGAAAGGGAGTAGACGATTGTGAGAGGGGGTATTAGATGAGGGGATTTGCCATGTAATGATAAATAATCTAATTTGATGTGGAGAATAGAAAGGGTATTTTGGAAGGGTACACATGGTCTGTAAATAGAATAAGTATTGAAATAACGAGGTGATTATGAATCAGTGCATGCAAAGGGAGCTCCCATTTACAGTATGAAGTGTAAAGTTAAGACAGAAAGAAAGTGTTCATTAGCAATATTTACGTAGTTAGTAAGAAAATTGTTCATGTTTGTCAGTATCGTGAGAAAGTTATTAATGCTAACCATTATTTTGTTTACCTTCTACACATTCAATGGAACGATGTTTTTGTAATATCTATTATCTTTTCTGGGAATAAAGCCCTCTGTGTTTTTACATTAAAAGTAATTTTTTCATTGTTTGTGCATGCACTCAGAGTCCATTCGCAAGAAAGAATACCTGACCCCTTATACAAATTTACTGTAGAATAGGACCGGATCGCCTGTCCGTCACAATATATATATATATATATATATATATATATATATATATATATATATATATATATATATATATATTGCGACGGAAAACACGTCGTGGCCTTCCCTCTGACGCGCCGCGCATAATACAACTCTGTTGCGAGAAGGAGTCGTTAGCCCTAAGGATGTGTGAGATCGCGTGGGCGTTACCGGCGTCGTTCGACAGTCCACTGCCGTCCCGACGTCGGACCTCTCGAGTTGTTTCGAATCGTTTGCCTGGATGAGGCTTATGTCTGAAAATGCACCTGGGTGGGGAATACGGGCAGGTTTGTACTCAAAGCAAAACACTTGTGGCTCTGGCATACAAGGCTGTATATTCTACAATCAAGAAACAAAAAAAACACAACACACAAATTCAACAAAAATAACAACCCTTCACAAATAATCACATTTAGAACACAACCTTCGTGCTCGGAAATGCATATTCGAAGCAGTTATCGCTACCTCATAAAAAAACACCTTATTTCATCATTCATTAAATAATTTGTAATTCATGCACCAGTTGGTGTAGGAATACCTTCGTCTTAAGGACACAAAGAACACAAATTTTTAAATTCCCTGCGCTAAATTGCTTTCGTTTCTTAAAAGTGGTTTTTAATTCACAATACACTTCAACCACCAATGCTTAGAAAACTCAGTACAGACCAAAGTTAAGTTTACTATATGAACTTTGAACACTTTATAAACCTCTTTGAACACTCAATTAACTGGGTGACTTGTTTAAAGCAAATTAATCACTTATGTTCTTAACATAGCTTTCATTCAAGAGTTCCACACGCCAGCATTCACAAATGTGGCTTGAAATGCGTAATATTTGAAAAGCTTTTAAAAGAATAGAGTGGTTTAACATTGTTCGATTACATCTTTTTCGTTTCTGCGACCGTTCTGTCGCACGGGTACTCACGCTTCTCCAATGGGGTTTTACGTGAACTGGCCTAGTCGAGTGCTGCGAGCGGCGCCTTGGCGCCTCGGCGTTTGGGGACGTGGCGATCGCGCCTTACGCGACCTCCGGGCTCTCGTTGCGCTGGTCGCGACGGCTCGTGCTGGCGACGCGCCGGGGTAGCCTGGCCTCCACGATCCTCCGCCCCTCCTTCCGCTGCGTTTCCGTACCAATTTTCTCGGCTGAGAATTACCTCGGCCTCGCCTCTGCGCCCGTCTTCCTTCCCCAACACAAATGCTTCTCTGGCGGTGTTTTCAGGAATGGTTATCGCCTTGGCTCCTTGCTTCGGTGATGTGACGTAGCGGCGATGCAGAAAACTGTTCGGCGTACGCCGGAAAAGAGTCCGATTCAGCTCTCACTGAATTCACATAATTCGCTCCCACTGATACACGTTTTTTTTTTTTCGTTGTGAGTTATCAACAAACAAAAAACGAGTACAATGTTCGTTCTCTTCCCGTATTTGGATGAAAAAATCTCGCGTGAAGTTCACTGCTAGCGACTCGCGACAGGTTTCTCTTAACTAACCATCACTTATAACGGTTTTTACGTGATTTGTGAGACGCGTTCCACAGCGATCCGTCCTCCTCCGAGATTTTTCTGAGACTCTTTCAACTTTCAACGGAAAAAATTTCTTGCCGTTGGCTTCCCTCGTTTTTCGGATGCCGGCCAATCACAAGATCTCGTTCCCAAGCTTATCTTTCGAATTTCTTATTTGTGGACAAGCGTTTCGCTCGACGCGGCCGCGGCCGACGTCAGACAGTGACGGGGTTCTCGCGCCGCGTTCAAATTAGCGAACTGCCGAAGACGGTATTTTGGGAATTTTTATACATGGTCCGGTCCGTTACCAGGGCGTATATTCGAGCTCGTCTCAATATATATATATATATATATATATATATATATATATATATATATATATATATATATATAAACGAGAAAATGAAAATGCCATTATTAAAAAGAATAAACAAATTCTAGAAGTGGGACGTCAGCCCCACTTACTGGTAAGGCTACGAGCGAAGCTCTCAGATTCTTAAACCCTCTCGCCTTCACGCACTATATTTACGCGGCAGTAATTATTTGTTAACACAAGAAACAAGCAAATCTACTGGAAGGCAAGAGGCGCCTATTTAAGGAAATAACAGGTTCTCTGTGTTTACCCGTGCGGCACACGTCCCACCCGGCGCGTACCACGTCAGGCTCTTCGCACGGCCGACTCAGCGGCACGTGTGCACACACGCCACGTGCCTTCAAGTGCCCGGAATTTGTGGGAATGCTTAGACTGAAGCGGCGCGGAGCAAATATTGAATCCGGGGTTGGAACTTGACGTGTCGTTTGGTTTCCTTTTATGATTTGTTGGCTTAGATCGATTTTATGTTTGAACTGTTCGAGCTATCTCGTTTCTTGACCTATATGCACGTGAGGTTGATACTGAAGAATGTATTAAATATTCATGAGTGAGTAAGACTTTGGTATTGTGCTCTTTATTGTACTTTTGCCGGAGTTTAATCGTTACATTGTAAATGAATCTGTAATAAATGCGAAGATGTTTCATTTCATGAATCTGGAGGTTTTGTCTGATAGTTGTAACTCTGTGCGAATAATACCTAACAATGGTGGAAAGTGAAATAAAATGGAACTAATAGAAAGATGTGAGCAATAGTACAATTTTAAAATAATAATGTAGTTTACAATATTACTTATTTTATCATATATACCACTAATTATTATAGTTAATTAGTTCTAGAAACGTGTCAATTCCAATTGAAGACTGGTAATATTAAATGGTTTACAGCTAAATATTCTCTCATAGTAAATCATAATTAACCTGATCAAATTATGGAAAAATTCCCGTTTATAAATATGTAAAGGATGTTTCGTTGTGGGTTTCTTGTTAATTTTAAACGTGAAAATTTCTTGATTGAAATACTGACGTTATTCATTTCACGAGAGAATGAGTATAGAACTTCTTTACACTCATGTAGCATCACTGTACTTGTGATTCAAATTGTGATTACCTTATACGAAATATAACAATTAATTTCCTTTAATTTGCATTTTCTAAGTTTTGATTGGAGCATTCCTTTTACTCGTGATCAAATTCTCGCTAAGCTCAAAATTCTCTCTCGAATTTAATGGCACTAAACCTCGTTTCGTTTGATTTGGAATGTGTTTAAGTTTTAAAGAAATATTCTTCTTCTTTTAATATTGAATTTTCTACACTGCTAACAATCGACGTGCAATCATTACGTTAAGTTTGACCTAGAAAATATATGTGGTGAGATTTGCAATCTTGAACTTTAATCAATGCTGTTGCATTAGTGCTGAAGTACACTCAGCTAGCGATGCGGAAAATATTTCTTAATATTCCAACCAGCTTTCAAGTAGTTAAACTCCGACGAAGAGGATGCACCGATCCCATCTCCGACAAATTTTTTATTTCTTCTGGTGACAGAACTCGCACAAGCGTTATGAATCGAAATGACACATACCGCCGGTTAGTTAGCATATGAATAGCTCGAGACAGCGCACCACTTCAACCGAAAACCGGAACGAACCGCGAAATGTTTATGAACCCGAATTTCAATCGCTTCAATTGGCCGCCTCGCGCAACCAATAAATATCACGTGACACGCACCGGCATAAATCTCCTCCTCGGGAAAAATTGCCGGAACGAGGACGCAGCTGTCGACGTGCACAGGCGAGCGTCGTCTGTTTGTGCCGCGAGTTGCGCCCGCGCCGCCGCGAGGCGCGCTCACATCGTGACAAACGACGCGCGCTGGGACGCGATTTCGGTGTCTTTGCGGGTGCTGTGGAAAAACAAGCGAACCGCGAGACGCGGGGCGGAAGAGAGGGGGAGGGGCAGTCGGTGAAAAGGGAGGACGGGCGGGAACAGTCGCGCGGCAATTCTTTTCAATTTTAAACCCCCCTCTGGCGAACGAGTGAGCGCTGCCGGAAGGAAAGGGAGGGAAAAGGGGAAGGGGATGGAAAGGGTCTCGCAAGACGAGGAGTTTTTGGAAGGGAAGGGCAATATGCGCCCGGGTTATAAGCCACATCTCGCGACCAGGGAGGCGCGCTCCAACCACTTTACATTTTTATTAATTCCTTCTGCCCCACTGGGCACGAGGGCTGCGGGTAGATGGGGGGCGGGGCGCCGGAGGCAAGTGGGAGGAAGTCGAAATAGACGTGCCGAGAAGGCGACACATCAAAGTGGATGAGCGAAACGGATGGTTTTATTGGATCGCGATTTTCAATACGACGAATGTTCCTGTCCAGAGAAAGACTTGTTAGAATTAGATTTAGAAGTTTAAAATAGGAATAGTATGTAAAGATACTTTGTATTCAAGAAAAACGGTGTTGTAAGTGTAAGTTAAATTTACGAAACATACATCTTGTCTTTATGGTTATTTAGTGACTACCAATGACATACCAGTCTCCAAGATTTATGTACTCAATGTTCATTGAAAATATTTACCATTGTTATTAGATGTTAAAACTAAAGAGGAAATCTGATTCGCAAGCTCTACGTTCTCGTGTCGCGGACTCTACGTGATCTAAAAAAAGGCGCAGTTAGCTAAGCTAGTATGGATACGACCGTGGACACCTGCATCTACATTCACGCTCCTCTTTTGGGAATTAAGTTTTAAGTCCACACTCTAATTTCTGTATCATGCTTAGAACTCGGTCAGCTCCCAGGCCTTACACGATGAAAGAGTCTTTTCTGTCTTAGAAATGTCTTTACTGAGACATTGCAGGCAGATAATCTTTAACGTTTACTACTGAGCTCGACGTACTGCGAACTGCCAAGAATGGCTCTGACTACCAACGACTTCAATTAGGTTTTTCCTTTTTTTACCTTGTAGAAATGACGATATTAATTGATTATGAATATGACACATGATTGGCAGAACAAGAATATATTAATAAGAGAATGGTGTAGTAGGAAATGCGGTGTTGTTTACGACATTGGCATCATTATAGAAATAGATATGAGACTTTGTTTTGTCGTAGGTGTTTATTTTGTCAGAAAGCTTTTTCGATCGTATTGCGGCCATCTTCAGTGCTAGGAGCCAGTGGCAGCTGGTGCCCCAACAGACTGGAGGTTGCTCTTCCATTGAACATACAGGTAAAAATGTACGCAATTCAAATCAATTAAAACTAAGTGAAATAAAAGTCTATAATGAAACACTACTTACATAATGTTTTGCTTTGGGTCCGCGTAAGGCATATACACCTCTCGCGCACGTGGTTCTGGCTTTTGTTTCCACTGGGCACTTAAATTCGACCCCAGAACATGGAACAAGCACTTTTGCTTCAACACCTTTCACACAAATAAAATTATTTTATTTTAAAAATTTCACTACTCTGGTATAGTTGGAAATAATGAAAGATCGTCGGCACATATTCGTATTCGCAAGAACGTTCGCAAAGCGCTGGCCGGCCAACTGCTTAAAAATGTTAGAGGATGTTGATATTTTAAGTGCTTCCCTAAAAATTAACCGGCAACCTCACCTTTCTGTCCCTCGTGTTATGTGAAAATTTTAATTGTCCAATGAAGTCAAGTATGTCATTTCTCTTTTGAGGAGATTCGATGCAATCCAGACCTGAAATAAACAGATTGAGTGCTTCGTATTTTTCTCTGCCACTTGCGATGAATCGAAACGGGTTTTAACTTAAAATAGAAGAAGAACATTAAAGTCTCCATCGGCCTAGAGGATGAGATCAATGCAAATTTAAGATTATCTTGGCTGTCCGGGTGACACCGCGTTGAAGACTGAATTGTCAACGTTTCGATCATCTTTTTCGCGATCTTTTTCATGATTCTAGCCGCGGAAGCCTACGACTTCACTTAATGTAAAAATAAGTTGCTTAGTTAATAATAGATACTTCATATTCGTTTTTGAATCGGAATTTAATTCAAAATATAATAAATCCATAATTCCTTGACACGCTAATGCTTCAGTAGCTCTAAACACATCGCAATGATGTATTTGATTAATCTTCTCCCTGGTCCCCGTATCTGCGGGAACTACATTAATCCGACGCCTCTCGAAATATTTTCCCCGAAGCACGTCCCTGCGGCACGCCTCATTTGCATGACGTCCAAAACGCGCCGCCCTAACGCAGACCACTCGTTAACGCCTCGGAGCCAGCGTTGTCACACGCGGGGTCCACCTCGCCGCATTTCGATGGCCGGGTTTACCTGCGCGGGTTACGATCCGAGCGTCCGTACAACCGCTCTGGAAGCTTGTGTCGCGACGGACTCGCGCGGCCCTAAAGCGAAGCAGCCGCCGCCGCCGGCACCTCCCGCCGCGTTTTAATGACGATGATGATGACTGCCATGATCGCGTTAAGTGCCCCATCGCCCGCGCGCTCGCCATTTACCCCCCTTAATTTACGCGCGCGATGATTGGTTTACGGTTCATCAGATGTAGCCGTTTGCGAGAATTTACATAAATTTTACGCGACCATCAACCGGAAACGCCGGGACGCCCCGCCACACTAAATTAATTCCCCACTTCCGGTGGTTATCGCGCGCGCTCAGCACGGGATCCTAGCCCCGCACCCCCTGAGGGGGCCGGTGTCGCACCTCCTCCCCCTCCCCGCGCCCTTCGTCCCCCCCCCCCGAGAGCTGTAACGGGATGCTGCAGTCTTACATACGTCCTCGCCTTCCGAGATCGTAAAGGATTTAATATGTGTGTGTGTAATTTGCTTTGCTGGTTTCATTAATGGGAATTTTAGCATGCATGGCCTTTGTAATGTGCTGCGAAGGCGGCCGTAATAATTGTTTTATTGCGGCGCTCGCGGTGTCTTCTTGGTCTCGGGAGAGCGGCGTTGCCGTTTTGTTGGTGACAAAGCTGATCGTATTTTACGCTTCTCCGGAGATGTCTCGGTTCTCCAGTGAAGTGAAAACGAGTTTTGAAATCCTGCATCAGAGGACCTACCGCGGATTCTCTCTGCTGGGACGTGCTAATAAAAATAGAATTTTCTTTTTGAAGGTGTGTGGTCCCGACTTCCACTTTTTAAATATGAGGGTGAAAGTTTGGCATTAGAAGGCTTGGTGTAGAGTTATTGATCTGTTAAAATTCAACAAACTTCTAATGGTTTTCAGAATATTTTATGGAGTAATACAATTATAGCCCTGATTTGACTTGTAGAGAGTTGAATAAACTGCTAAATCTCCCTTTACTGGGTTCTTCTTGACTCTGCAAGAACAAATTATTAATCTCTCTTAACTATGGTTATGAAAAGTGCAATAATTTTATGTAAAGAACTCATTATCTGATATTTAGAAGTAAGAAAAGGCAACGAAATGATAGGCAACTCATGTCAGTTTATTGATTTTATCGGGACCCAATATACTTATACTCTACAATTTTACACGATAAGTGAAAACATGTTTATTTGTAAGAGGCGAAGTTCACATAATGAACCCATTTCATCAAAATATTTTTTAACAATTTGTTTTTCGATATCACACGAACGTCACGAGTAAATGACTTACACTGTGTAATATGTTGCACTTCTAATAAGATCGTGCTTGTAATACAAGTATTGAGAAGTGGAACGAAATTGATCTATTGTAATATTCTGTCACTGGAAAACAGAAAACAGTATACTATCGTGTATGCTTCATCGGCATTATCAACATCTTCATTAAGAATCTTCTAGATTCATTTCAAGGAAAGAAATTAAGAACATCCGGTATATTATTTTATAATCATAAAATGAGATGCAATGGGCACATGGTCGCAACCTTTCCAATACAATTAGCAGTTTATGTTTCTTAATTAAAGAAGGACCTTTGACACCTTAACATTTCTCCGTTTACTTACTATACAGATACACGTAAATCCAATTGAGAATCAAATTTAATGTCGTACATGAAGGATGGATCAATCACAGAGCTCTCAAAGTGCTTCGTTTGTAATTGAGTGCTTTGTTTTCAGTTCTATAATGAAAAGTGAAAACTTGGATGGGCTAAAACGACCTTATCAGAACTGACCACACGCATGTCATTTCCGAGAAATTGATCGTTTAATCGCGCCTGCAAACCCAATAGATTATCTGCCTCGTTTGATGTTCCGCCCGCAGCTTTTTAGTCTTTCGTAAACATGTTTTTGATAACTGAGTGAATAACTCCCCTGGCTCGGATTCGGGAGGTGATGCCTTAATAGAGCTCAAAGGGTCATGTTTGGCAAGAATAGTCGAAAAAATCGTATAAAAAAGTTAACAAATCATGGTAAAATATAGCATGTTTTCAATAAATAAGCAAAGTTTTTCGTGCAACAAAATTTTTTAGGTAGGCAGAGACAAACTTTCTTCGCATGACCTACAGCTAAAAGAATTGATATTAAAAAGTGTATTTTCTCGTTAATTTCCATAATATTCTTTCCTCTAATATATACTACAACTCTAAGATGTTACGAAGATTTTATGATTTATAAAATGCCATCGACACAAAACCCAGTGAATTTGCTTCTGATGGATAAGAAATTAACCCGAAGACGAAAAATGTTGAGTTAATTCGTGCAGATTTATCGTCCAGTTTCCCTGATCCATTGAGCAAATGCTGAGATGGCCCCTTGTTTAGCTTCTGGACATAAATGTAACTTCATTATCTGTGCACGTTTTCTAGAATTCAATGGGAATAATAGTTATTCAAATTATCGTTTCCATGTTGTCGCGGCAGGAAGTATTATACCTTAATGAAGGACATGATGGAAAAGAGCGCAAAATTTATTGCTGATTTATCCTTGAAAATAGATTTTATTACATCGGAGCGTTTGTTTTGTTTTTTTTTCTTTCCTTTTTTCTGTATTCAAAATTCAAGTAGTATATGGTTTACTGTGGGGATCACAGAATTCTGAAAACGTGCACAGGATTCACTTCTCCCCATAGCATGTCATGCGCAGTTTTTAACTGTTTTTGACGTAAAATAAATAAATAAATATGTAGGAAATGGTCTGAAATTTTTTACTTTTTCACTGGGATTTCTATTTTAATGTGTGAATAACTCAAAATCAACAATGCTGAATTGAAATATGAAATTGATTTTGCCCCATCCTGTGTCATTTTTTCACAATATAAGAAATGATGAAAACACTATTTTACTTTTGACTCTACCACGCTTCTGTTATAAAATATAATAAATCGACAAAACCATTCATTACAAATAATTTTGAGAATTGCGATTATTCATTTTACTTTATTTAAATATTAATATACGTTTTTTATCTCCATATTGAAAAGAAAGCTCTTTAAATTTCGTTAAGAGAATTTTTTTTTGTGATTAGCAATAATTAGGCAACATATTCACATTCACGTTTTCTTAAATTTTTCTATCTCCATCTTTTGGTGAATAGATTCATTCTGCTCCTCCCTGACACAGTCAACATTTTCTGAAAAAATAATATCCAAATGAGAATGTAGAAAATGTATTGTAAGATTTACATTGGTATCTGTACTTCTGACCCTCATCTTTTTCAATATTTTCATAATCTACATTCTTGTTCTTTTCTATAACGTTTTTGATGGGTTTCTTCAAACCTATTTGAAAAAACTTGTTTTTCAATATTTCGCCCTGAGTCTTGAAATACGTATATTTTTCCAACTTTCTTTCCTAAATATAACCTCTTGAATTTTAGCATCAGATATTCCATTAATTTTTATGTATTTATTGTAAAAGTTGCCATTCTTGTTTAGAGACTTCACAAATTGCTTTAGTGCACCTAATAAATGCACAGAACTGTTGCAGTCAATTTTCAAAGAATATTTAAAGTCAAGGTTAATTAAAGGGGAGAAAATTGTTTTTATTCTCTTAACTGCAGACTAGCTGTCGAAACAATCTGAAAAAAATCACAATTTTTGTTTTAAGTGGAACGTTTGAGAAGTTTTTCAAGCCTATTCCATGGTTTTAAGACACATTAATTTTTTTTCCAAAAATATTTTTTGTGTTTGAATTTGGGTCTGAGAAAATTTCAAAAAATATTTTTCTGATAGTACAAATTTATCATATGTTTTGTTATTTATCATATTTTTCAGTCAGATAAAATAGTATTAAGTTGCCGAAAAAATTAAAGTTAAAATACACGTTTTTGGTTGTAGAGGGGTGTGTTTAGTGGGACGGGGGCTAAGAAACCTTTCAAAAATATTATTTTTACATTAGAGTTATAATGTAACCATTCATATGTCATTTGGTTGAGGGGAACCTTTATCATCTTATTCAGGGGTACCCTGTGATATTCTGTCTTCTTTTTTTAACCATTAAATTCACACAAATGTTCCAAAGCACGTCATGGTTATTTTTACACGCTCTCTGAGTCATATTACTAGAAAATAAATGTATCTAATACTTCAGAAACAATTAACCAACTGATCACTAACTGGGAATTACTTGTATACTCGATAGAAATCGGACGTGATACAGTGGTATTATTGTTGTCATAAATAATACTTTCGACTTGGATCTTAATAGTTTGTGTTTTCTTCCAAAAAGAGTAACAAACAAATATTCCATATATTGCGCTTAAAAATAGTAAATGTGAAAGACAGGTAGTGACAGGGAAAACTTTTCGCATTTTCGAAATTAAGAAAACGTAATTTGCAGAGAAGATTTTTAAGAGTAATTTGTAGAGTTTGTAATTTTGCAGGTAAAAACAGAATCAAGCATATCAGTCTTATGTTATGCAAGCTGCAGGAGAATACGTTACGTCGTTTCTGAAGCGCACTATGGCCATAGAGATGCAAAATCACAAAGTTATGTAAAATTAAATAGTCGATTTGACATTCGCTACAATTTAATCGCTTGGATCCGTCCTTCCGTTTGTTTATAAACTCTTAATAAAGTTAGAATGTGTACCCGCTCAAAGTAATGAGTTTCCACAAGTTCCTGCGCAAAGTTCACGTGATGTTCAGGGCCTGGTCGTTAGATATTGGATTCCAGTGTAAAGCTATGATCCCTTTTAAAACAATATTTTGTATAGTGCAAAATAGTCTCAGCTACTTCTAATGTATGAATGTCTATATATGATATATACTGCTGCAGTATAGCTCTGAAGAAGGTCACAAAAAGATGGCCGAAACGTCAGCTCCATCGACCATGACGCGGCTAATCCCGGACAGCCAAGAATTCAATGACTCCGGCCGCGGAAGCCTACGACTCTGAATAGATACATAACCACTTGAATATTAATGCATATGCCTATTTTTTAAAACTACTGTTATTGTAACGGAAAATTAACCGCATTTCGTTTCAAAACAGTTTGACTCATTAATTAAAAAATTGTTAAAAATAATTAATTTCACTCAAGGTGTATAAACAGTTTTTTCATACTCTTTCCCTATAAATTTGTGAAAGATTCATTTATTACGCAAGTGTAAAAATGCTATTTACGAAATAGGTGATTTATTTACCAAATAAAATTATAGCTGGGTACATTCTCTTCAGAAGGGGTCATTTGACTGGTATTTGATCGATTCGGACTGTTATGCCGATTATTCCGAAAATTTGCAAATAAACGAAAATACGTTTCAAAGCTTTTGAGGTCATAAAAAACAAATGGGATCTTCTTAGCTTCTCCAATGTTGGACTGTTGTAAACAGGTATTACGTGACGGAAGGGGAAAAATACGTTGTCCAATGATAAGCCACTATTTCATGCAAGCGCGAATGGAAAATTTACGTTCAATCAGCGAACAAACTTCATACACAGCACATCATCCGGTGAGCAACACGTTGCGACTTCCGCTGTGTGACATGTAGCTGACAGCGGCCTTTCTCATTCGCCGTTTTAACGTCAACAACTGCATTTGGCAGCGGTCCCACGACACATCCTGCAAACGAGATAAAAACCCGGTGTTACCCGGAGATAACGCCATGGGCCGACCGCACAGTAGCCGCCACCTAATAAAAAATTCGAGTTCGTTACCGCCCACAAGATGAAGTCGTTGCTCTATGCACACTTCCCGCTGATAGAATCAGAAAACGTTCATTACGTATGCGACGGAATCTCTCGCGAGAGGGGGCAAAAAATCGAGGGTTTCAGATGAAACGATGCCATCAGGCCGAGGCAGTCCTCCAGCGTTTTATCGCTGATTGCCATAATTAACGCCCCCACGTGACGTCACTCGTAATACCTGACGCAACAATGATCGGCAACAATGTCCGTCTCGCCGCCAGGGTCGCTGTCGGCGCGACGTCGCGCTTTATGAGCCATCTAGCGGGCGTGCAATCAACTGCGGCGTGACGCGAGATGGGCCGTCTGAAATACGATATCGCCGCACATTTAACACGCTGGGGGGGGGGGGAGATGCGCCCAGCCCCGCGCGGCGCGTGGGGCGCGGACGCGAATGTGTGTGTGTGTGTGTCGGCCGTAAAAAGGCGGCGGCGCTATCATTGACGGATAAGCGCGTCTCCGAGGGGTGGCAAAAGCGAAAGCCGCGGCGCCGCTGGGGTTATGAGCCTCTATATTTCGTTCTGTCGGTGAAGTGCCGAAAGGAATGGACGGGTTGAAATGGTTTTTAGGGGCCAATGCGGACGGAGTGCCCCTTGCTGCTCTATAACTCGGTGCTGAATGACGGGTAGAGCAATTTCTTTCTTTTGTTATTGGATGTTAAAAGAAACAATATTTAAACCTCTACTCTGTTGTCTTACGCTTTAGGGTACTGCTCAACCGTATTTTTCACAACTCCTGACAAAACAATTTTGTTGTTGACCAGTTAATAGTATATTAATTGGAAAAATTGTTTTAATTATTCAAAAAAAAATTACAGTATATTTCATACTTGAATTAATCAACAAATGCAATATACTTCATTGTAACGAAGTTATAAAACAACATATTTGTTGTACTGTTCACAGACAGTAAATAAATGAACTGGAGCATGCAGTAAGTCACTCAACGGTCCACTCTGTGTCATTCTTAACAGAATTATAACAATATAACATTACAACTGAATAACATTACAACAAAAATAAAATAAAGGAACATGTTAGAGCGCACGTAAAAATGTTTTTTTACGCAATAAGCAATTTTATAATCTTGAATTCCTTTCATTTGAATGTAATTTAATTGACTTTACATCTGCTTCCTGTTTGGTTAAATATTTCACCATCGAACTTACAGAAAACTAGTTTTAATATTTACACAATATCGAAAAATATATTTTTTACTTTTACTTGTAACAGTTTAAAACCTCTCACAGATTTATTTATTCTATTAATTTGCATTTATTTGATTAATTTCCACATTCATTACTATGAATTTTTGTGTATGAAATAAATACATATTTGTGCAAAAGTTAGTACTGGAAAAGCAGCCGAAACATTTACCTCCAATACCGTTTAAATCGTGCTGTAGTTTCATTCTCCGTCCGAAACCTAAAAACAAATGTTCCGGAAACATCTTGGTTTCAGGAGAAAGCGTGTGATCAAGAAAGTTCAAGAATTGTGTAACTCATTCAATATTCGCGTGGTCTAGGAGGTCAAAGTAATGATATTCAAATACCGTACACTGTGTCTTTGGCATTCAGTGGGGTTGCTGTAAGGATAACAGTAGAATTCAGGACATCTGAAATATATTTAGGAACAAATTGTTTATTTTTTACAACTAAATATTAAATCCAGTAAATCGTATAACAAAGAAAGAATATATCAAGTATACAACTAAACAGTAGATCAAGAAAAATTACATTGCACTGTTTCAAGAATAACGGGGTGACCACTTTTTTTCTAAATCGAATTTCCCTGACTTTTCCAAGATATTCCTTATTTTTTCATGACAAAATTTGTGAAGTGTTTCAAGGCATTTAAATTAAAGATTAAATAAAGCACGACTTTGGTCAATATTAAAACACTGTTACTGACTGAACCCTTTTCGTATTTGCCTTCCAGAATCTCTTGCACACATTGTGAGAGTGATAGATGCACTTCGATTCAAAATACACAGTACCTTTCTTTATCTATTTTTTAGCTCTCAGATTGTACCGTAAAAAGACAAAAATAACAATATTTGGTTAAGAAAGAAGTAAGCTACTTGCATTCTCTTATGTAGCGCATAGTTTTGTGATGTAATTCACAAGAAGTCCCAAAACGCAGTTATTTGTAGGACTGTGTGGAATTATAACAGAGTATAAAAATTCAGGTCATTTGGCAGAAACAAAGAAAAATAAGGCTTTTAAAGAATTTATTATCTATTATGTTTAAAAATTTGAATTAAATTTAAGCTTTTAGGTAATAAAATGATTAAACTTTCTTTTGCATATTTATGAAGTAATATATGTTTGTTAAAGAACTGGTACTTCTATCGAAGGGGGTTTCTAATCATGTGCTTCGACTGTTTATATATTGATACGCACCTGATCGTATGATGTTTATTTTAAGGTCGCCATTACATATCTAGGTCATAAATAGTGGGCTCTCAGTTATGAGTCGTGAATGATCGGGGATGTGTAATGAATAAAATTTTGGGTCTCACAGATTTCTCAATAAAAATTGATCTTTTGGAAAAAAAATTCCGTTGATTAATGTATCCTCAGAGCAAACCAGTGTGTGTGTGTGTGTGTGTGTGTGTGTGTGTGTGTGTGTGTGTGTGTGTGTGTGTATTTATCATATTCTCTCTTCAATCTAAACATCGACAATTTGTAACATCGAGATCTTAATGACGAATCCATAGAATAAGTCGCAAAGTGACTGATTACAGAAGCTTTGTTTCCCCGTTTGTACGAAAAGCAACGTACCTGAAAAACAAACGACACCGAAACCTGCATTCCTAACACGAATTGAATATTACCCACATGCACTTTTGCACTTCCGCCAGAGTGCGGCTGCTGGAAACGTCAAAGCGACCAATAGCCGCGCGGTCTGGGCACAGAATTCGTTTGATGTCGCCGCCGCCTGCCGCTTTGTTTGTGTTTTTATGGAGATTACGTGGCGGCGAGATAGGCCGCGGAGGCCGGCGCGGGGCGGAGCGGCGCGGAGCGGCGCGGGCACTGGCGGAAGTGTACGCGCCCGCGCCACCCGGATGTCGATGCGTCAACGCCGTGATAGCAGGCGGCCTTGATTCCGCCGGGAAATTCGATTTAATTGGCAGCGTTCCGCGAAAGGCGATGCCCTGAGCGAGAGTTTGCGGGGGGATGTTACGTAATGCGTGACTGCGCAATTTCATGAATTGTATCAAAATAATTGTCTTAGAAAAAAAACCGTGGTTCATTAGTAACCAACAATTACACAGGGGGCTAAAAATCGAACTCCTCCACTACTACGTATTGAAAACATACAAAAACTTGTACAAAATACTACCGATGCACTTGCCACCAAAACATACCGACTAGGTCAGACATACAAACACCCTTGTAGAATAATTCCACCATACCTGATAGATGTTTTCATACCTCCCTAAAACACACCTAGACCAAACTATTACAACACTACAACACCTTAAATCAAATTTTAATCTAAATATCTCTTGAAGTGAACACCACCAAATGAAAGTTTAGCCCAGATAATTATCCCTAAAGCGAAGAACTCAAGTATCAACAACCTTGAACTGCAGCAATGCCGAGTGAATAGCAATATTTTGTTAAAAAATTAATCAAGGGGAATCAAGTGGAAAATAGAATTGATTTTTTTTCTTTTAAACTAGAAATGTATTCCTTTTTGGAAATTTTTCTTCTGATATATTGGAAAGAAAAGGCAAGGGCACATGATTTGTGACCCTCTTTCTTTCAATGGCTATTTTGCATTGTTGATCCAGTTTTGCTACAAGTTGGTTGGTTGGTTGTTAGTGATTACGGGCTCGTCAACTTTTGATATCATTAGTCCCGTAAGTGGTGGGTGTTTTTCCTCGGGAGATGGCGGTGATCTTCCCCCGCTGGATGTCGAGATCCGGCGCCGATCTACCGTCGGCTAGTGGGGTTTCCCTCTAGCGGGACACCGGTCAGAGGCACTGCAGTAACATCAGTTAATGCACTGAGCCACCTCTCCCGGTCTTTTGTTACAATTCAATGTTTGGTGGTACATCGACATTTGATTTTTTTAATGCATTTATGCTACGTTTGTTTGGTACAAGAGTGATATTAATTTGTTTGAGTAGTTGCGGTCATGCGTTCGCCTTTATGTTCTCCGCTTTACTGGACAGGTGACTCCTGTGGCGGTTCGACTGTTTTCCACTCTATGAAGGGTGGTTGGATGGTCTTGAGGGGAAGGGGCGAATGATTATGAAGGATGAATAATGGCATAATATTCAGATGGGTTAGATGTAGGCGTGAGGAATCAACCACTCCACCACCATATGGTGAAAACACTCATAGCTTCCACCGAATTCTAACCCGTATGCTTTGGCTTGAGCACGTGCTCCAAACCACTGCACAACTGATGGTGTGACTCTAAATGAAGTACAAATGAGGTTATTTGAAATTTCATTATATTAACGAGTGAGCTTCTACAGTGTATTTTCCCTTTTGCTTTTATGCTTTTCGCCTTTGTAGTTTCCAATTGCATATATTGATGAAAATGATATTGCTGTACAGTAAAAATATTTATAAAAAGCACATTCATTTGCAAATTGTGCATTAGGTCACTTTTGCTTCAAGTATTCCGGGGCTGTAGTTTTCATGGAATTAACATAATTCCCCATAGAGTCCTCTCTTTGACCCTTCGTTATCTGGGTGTAGCATATGTCCACAATTTTCATTTTTCTTTCATCTCTAAAATTACCAATAAAAAAGATTCAATTATTATGGCGATTTTCACTTCAGAAGTAATTCATGATACAACTAGATTTTACAGATGATGATTTCTGACAGAACACATTTTATCTTTATTGGCTTCAAAAACGATTTCTATTTTTCGAGTATTTATTTTCTGAACGTGATAGAGCTGTGAAGTGAAAAGAAAAAAGCCATTTCACAATTGTATCATTCACAAATTACTAATTACTGATCCTGTAGTTAGTACATTTTATTTTGTATAAACTATTTTCTTGACTCTTCGAAGTTAGCAGCGTTGGTGGTCACCTTCTATGGACCCTAAGGCTCGAGATTGGCATAATGCAACTCAAAAATATGTTATGATCCGAACGTATATTTTAAGCTTTATTTTACTTTTCATTTTAAGGCAACCACATTTTTCCGCATAAAATAATGTACGAGTATATTTCACGTAAACAATGCGTCCTGAGGAACAAAGCTAAGTAATGAATAAAATACTCGATCAAGTCCAAGTATTTTGAAGTTAGAGAAAATGACCAGGATTTTAATTCAGAATCCACTCATTCTTTGTGAGGATGTCTCGCTACTGGTCTCGAAGTGTTATCTCGCAGAAGTGCAACCTGCTGTGCAACCTTCCTTTTGTCCTACAACACCCTTTTCTGTGAGGAGTTTGGTTTCTACATTGTGGTTCTAATTCTTTCCATCAATGGTTGTACTTTAAGTGAAATATTCTACGGTGTGTTCATTAACGTCACTTCGCTATTCGAGACTCATTGGAACTGGTCGATGCAATAAAGTCATTTTTCTATGGTGCACCAGTTAACGTGCTTCTATTGTTGGTTCAACAATACTGTCCATACAGAATCTGGTTTAAAATGATTTGATATCGTCCAATTTTTAGGTTGAACTAATTAATTATGCCTGGAGCTCCAATGTTGTGTTGATGTTTTCGAGTAATGGATTGAAGACCACATCAGTCGACTCTTAATCCTGGCTGTATCATTGATCTTCACTTCACTATTCTGTACTCGATTTTCGATCGGTTCCTCCTCTTTCATTCCTAAATCAAGCCTATAGTTAGCACTATATTTGCACGTGCAGAAAAATCTAATACCTGATATACTGAAGGAACAGAAACGCAGAATCACAACAGATACCTATAAATATAGCCACTGTCATCTAGTCAAATCACCATGTAGCGATTCGCTCTTCCCCCACCACACACTGGCGTCGAGCGTGGAGTAATCTGCCGGTAATCTAGTTGGTCATCGTAAGTCGTATTCAGTCATTGTCTTTTATCCCTGCGGCCATGGTCTCGGCGCCGTTAGATCCCCCGCGCTTCCCATACGGTCACCCATTCAGGAACCTGCGGTGTCTCGAGTTGCTTAACCTCCGTAATTTCACGGTGCGTGGTTAAGGAATTCGGCTACCTACGCCGGCCAACTTCAAGAAAAACGTAGCTCGTATCTGAAAACAACAAGCTTGCCGTTCAGTAATTACAAGATTTGTATCAAATTAATATAGATCGAAACTTGTAATAGAAAACTAGTCCGTGATATTCATAATAAAAGAGGAGAGAACCTCTATTCACACCACGCCTCTCTTCTTGCAGCCAGGTCAGTGTCATTCCGCTTCCTACTACCCGCCCAGCGATTACCGACTCCTGCACCGCCGGCCACGCGTCACGAGCCAAGGAACAGCGCCGCCCACGGCGATCCGCGCGCCGTAAATCCCACCCTCACCACCGAGCGTTACGTGACCTGACACGGAGTAAACATTAACCGTTTATTCATGGCTTCAATAAGCGGCCGTTGGGGCAACATGGCGGCGGCAGCGGAGCCGTTACGTCGGCACGTGCGCGCCCAATCTCGCGCTCCGCGACGGCCACCGCCGTTGGCCACGGCGCCCGGCGGGCATCGAAGCGACGCCCCGCCGCGCCGCGCCGCGCCGTCATGACGCACTGGGGCCGAACACCTAGAAGGGCGGCCACAATTACTTCTGGCCAAAAGGCACGGAACGGCGTTCCGGTATCTCGGAAATGAAATAGGAAAAAAAAACAACAGAAAGTAAAGGGCAAACACTTGGGAACTTCCACTTTTGATTCGACCAACTTTCCTAAACTCAAAATTAAATAATTTTACATATATCTGTATCATTTCTATGAATTAAATAAAATTATTAGTAAAAATGACGAGGGGTGCGTTCAGGGACCTACAATTTGATAAATCAAACACCGTTTCGTTCAGGGGTGGCTCGCACAGGCGGATCTAAGGGGGTGGGGAGCATGGGGACCATGACCCCCTTAAGGCAACTTTTTATTACAAACTTAATTTATTCGGAATAATTACTATAAATAGATATCATCACATCCAAAACCGTATTCCCATTACGTATGCATTCGCACAGTTTTTATATATTATTTCCTTCACATTTACACATTGTTATTTGTAATGTAATGTAATAATAAATATTATTAATACATATATATGACTGTCACATATAAAGAAAACATCAATTCTTCAATCAACCAGAAAAAAAACAAAATGGAGATATGTCACTTTGGAAAAAAAAACAAACTTAAATTGTTTTGACGTTTCATACAGTGAAGGCTCATGGAAAGAAAAAAATTCTGGTGAAGTGTTATCGATGTAACAAATCTTATATAAAAAACTTTTAGAAAATACTGTTTATTAATTGAGTTTATTTCCGGTGACGTATCACCGAGAAATACGAGTACAATTTTTCAGCAAGGGAATGTATTTATATTCAACCTTACATTCCATTTTTAACATTCTTTTTGCGAGAAATTACTTACATATATTAATTAAAATAATGGTTTTTGTTCAAATTTATTCGAAAGTAATAATTATTTTCATTTCACAAATTTTTGAGAATGAATTTAGTATGATGAAACTGCTGTTAATTGAGATATCCTGCAACGTGATCATTATTATCTGTCGTATATCCCCTATGGCTTGTGCTGTAATCTATAGTGCAAAAAGCGTAGATCTGTGCAAAGGCATTTTAGCACGATGAAGTGTGAAGTTTTCGGCCCTGACGCTTCACTTTCCAAAAAAATGGTTTTATATTCTTTTATAAAAAAATGTTATAGCACCCATGCTATAACAATCTTCACGTGATCTCGCTTAAAACGACAAGCTACAACGCAGTCAAGTTTCGATATTCAGCTACGTCTTGAAACGCTTCAATTCGCACAGAAGATCAAGAAGATATCGTTAGCTTGTTGCCGGGCCGCCAAGACGCGAGAATCATCGAATTGAAATGGAGTTGTTATAGATACAGGTTTCAAAAGTAGTAGTTATTCATAGGTTCGTTCATTTTCTTTTGCCACGTATACATTCGTACTAAGCAGATCATGGTAATCATGGTGATCATGGTACTGTATGTTCATATACACGGTCATAAATTATTCTTGCATCGCACACAAGGAAGTGACATTTCTTTTCCTTCATCTGAAGAGACATTTGCGGTGTGATTTACAAAAATATATTGCAAATATAGTGAAGAAGTATACTTAATATTTAATAAGCGGACCACACATCTTTCTAAACCAATTACAGCACTTTCACCTATTAGTTCAGTTCTACACTTTGCACGTATGAATCGCAAGTGATTTTTATTTGCAATTCTAACATATATTAAGGCTGCTGAAATTGATTTTTAAATACAACTTGTTCATCTGTCTGTTTCGCTAAACCTGGCTTGCAGGTTGCGTTCGGAAAATCGAAGCAAAAAACAACAACAAAATACAATCGTATTTTTCCTGCGACTGAAGAAGGTAAACTTCGTCAAAAGTTAATAATTTAAAAATCAGTTGATCTGAAATTTGAATGTTTTACTTAAAAAGATTTTCTTTATAACGACTTCGAAGATAGCAAAACGTGCAAATTACGATTTCATTGTTCTTAGTCTCTGGAGAATCTGCTATTTGTGTAAATCCCCTGAATGAAGCATTAGAAGAAGACACTCAAATTCACATTGCGTGCAATTAGAAGAAATAAATATTGTCGCAGAACCTGGCGCGTTTCGAGATACTGCCTAAGGAGGAAACACATTGGGGACATGTGCATCTCATGGAAAAGCATCATTTGCAATTATTGTTAATTATTTCATGTGTTATATAATAAAATATTATAATACTCTGATTTTTGACTATACAATTGTGTTAAGCAGTTCGTGTGACAGACAACGGAAGGGGAATACGTTTTGAAACATTTCTATGTCCAAGGGGGATACGTGCCCCTTTTCGTTCGCCCCATGGATTCGCCCACGGGTAGCACGAATATCTTCCGGTTCCGCCCCTCTTGTGTGCATGTGACCCCACTGCGCGCTGCTGAGACCAGTACATCGCAGTGGTGACGCGCCGAGCATCGAAGCCGAGCCCCGCCGCCCGGCCGAGCACACCCGGCCGCCGCAGGAGCTCCCTCGTCGCCCCTTTGGGCCCTCGATCGCCGCCACCGTCGTTTTGTATACCTCCGCGGCGCATGACGCCGTTAATCCGCGCAATAAAGCAGGGCGCTGCCGCCGCCATGCATAGTCATGGCCTCCTCCATCTCCTCCGCCCCGCCTTAATAGCCGCGTGTGTTATATTGTTGCGATCAAAGCCATTCTAATTAAAGATAACATATAAAACGAACCATCCAATTCGGTTGCCTCCGTCGTTCTGCTCTGTTACGGCCAGTCATAAACTGTTGTTAAAAGCGCGTAATAATTATTATTTGACAAAGTCGAGCCTCGTAAGCAGTGAAAAGTAATGGTTGCGTGTGTACAAGAGCGTCCTCTGATAATGTTCGGCAGTTCGCCTTTATCGCTGCTCTCTCAGAGCGGTTTGAGACGAGATAAGGCTGCTCCCGCAGTTTTAACTCTTCTGCCCTCCGCCGGACAAAGAATGGCGCCAACGTCGCGTTTTTCGGTGAATCGTTGGAGATAGTCGTTTGACCAGTGACCATTGCCTCTGATCCTTCGTGTTCTTCGGCGAATTCGCTTATTATTGCGTCCAGGAGATATCTTAAGATTCGCAGTTTATGTCGCAACGATTTTTATTTCCCCAAGTGAACAAATAAAATGAAAATTCTCAAAAACAAACCGATCCAGAATGAGTGAAAGTGAACAAAATGTACTGAGTTTTCTGTACAAGATGTCTTCACATTATACATGGAATATTTTCTCAAATTTCCTCTCTTTGCTACTTCACAGGTGTTGGATGATAAAATAAAATTATTTTACATATAGGTAAATACCACGTCCTTATTCAATAAAAAAATGTAGGGAGCAAAGAAAAGGAATATATTGAAATTTTGAAATACTTTTTAGGGCCATTCAGAAACAAAACAATTTTCGAAAGAGATTTGGATAATACTACTACGAAAGTAGATGTCATCGAATCTGAACTCAAGGTTTAATTTACTAATGATTAATAGATTTGGAATCGATTCACTCTCCCATTGCATGCATGGTTTCTAGTCACACCCCTCTATTGGTTTCGCCTGCCGGACCCCCTCGGGCACACGAGTCCACTTACAGAGCCACTGCCCCGTTGATAGTGTGGGCGTCGTACAACCGAGACGTATGCGAGGGAGCACGGGATCAGAGAAGGGGCCTTACGATCGCGGTCACGCATCTAAACAGAGACGTATCGTGTCACGTGTGAGGCGTACGACGGCGCCACCCCGCAAGGGTGGTGCGTTGATGACCGCTTCTGTAGCTCCGCCTCCGTCACTATTGTCGCCACCTTCGCCACCACCACCACCATCGCCTCCACCGCCGCCACCACCGCCGCCACCGCCGTCACCGCCACCGCCACCGCCACCGCCACCGCCACCGCCGCCGTCACCGTCACCGTCATCGTCACCGCCACCGCCATCGCCACCGCAACGGCCGCCACCGCCGCCACCACCGCCACCGCCACCGTCACCGCCACCGCCGCCGTCACCGTCACCGTCATCGTCACCGCCACCGCCATCGCTACCGCCACGGCCGCCACCGCCGCCACCGCCGCCACCGCTGCTGCCGCCACCGTCATCGCTACCATCGCCACAATCGTCACCATCGCCACCATCGTCACCATCGCCCCCATCACCACCATCACCACCATCGCCACCATCGCCACCTCTGCCATTGGCGCCACTGCCGCCTGCTGCCCGTCGTCCTCCACAGCCACCATCACCGTCACTACCGCCGCCTCCACGGCTTCCGCCGTCATCGCTGCCTTCGCTGCCACCCTTATCGCCGCCGCTACTGCTGCCCCCATACCGTTGCTGCCGCCACTCTACTGGCTCTTAGAAGTTAGTTACTGGAACGCGCGTTTCTCGCCATGTGTGATGCGAAGCCAATGACCATTTTCGCGAAATGCCGGGTAATTTCGACCACCCGGAGATCAAGGGCGGGTGACTGCGACTGAAAAGTAATGTCAGTTTCTCTCTCTCTCTCTCTCTCTCTCTCTCTCTCTCTCTCTCTCAATCTCTCTCTCTCACACACACACACACTCACTCACTTTCTCACTCTCACTCTCTATCTCTCTCTATTTCTATCTCTCTCTATATCTCTATCTCTCATATCTCTATCTATCTCTCATCTCTCTATCTCTCTCTCTGTCTGTCTGTCTCTCTCTCTCTCTCTCTCTCTCTCTCTCTCTCTCTCTCTCTCTCTCTCTCTCTCCTTGCACTCGCAGCCTCCAAAGAGACGTAACTATGTAGTGAATATTTGGAAAAACTCTTTAAGCGTTTTTTTATGAGCGATATAAAGTTGAGTCATCAAGTAGTACATCAGAGTGAACGTTAGTAAAGGGTTCGAGAAGGCATATTTTAAGGCCAGCATCGTATGGAAGAAAGAAAAAAGTATAACATGAATCGAGATAATATTCCTATCACACTGCTGAATATTGAAAATTACCGTCCCGTTCAAGGATTCGTAAAGTTCAAGAGTTAAGATAGAAACTCAGGAACGGATCTTCAAACCTTAAATTTCACCAAGATATCGTGTGCAACGAGTACCTTGTCACTATTTGTACCTCCACGTTTCGTCACTATGCCACTACTGCCACGTCTCTGTTTGATACCACTAGTGCTAACGCCGTTATCCCTGTCATTACAACCACTTCCACCTTCCCATTTTCGTTTGTACCACCGCCGTAAAGCCCTCCATTATCAGTCGCTTTTGAGTTCCTGCTTGCTGCTTAAGCTTTCCCTACGACAGACTTCTTGAATTTCGCCAATGGATTCTCTTGTTCTGTGAACCCACTCCATAAGAAAATTGAAGAAGTACGATTAATACCTTTTGAAACAATCATAATTATTTTTGTTTGTCTGAGGGAAACAATTCTTCTGATATGCAATTAACTACTATTAACTGAAGTGGATGACTTTTAAAACTATTTATTTTTCTAAAGTCTCAATTTAAAATTATAATTAATTTATCCAACTAGCCTGGATTATACATATCACGTACTTATCTTGTAAAACTAGAGGAAGATGTCAGGCTTGGAGAAATAAATGTTACAGAATCGAAAGAGGGAGAGACAGAGAGAAAAAGAGAGAGAGAGAGAGAGAGAGAGAGAGAGAGAGAGAGAGAGAGAGAGAAACCGAGGGAGAGAAGGAGACAGCGACAAAGAGAGATTGAGAACGGAAGAGAGGAAAGGAGAGTAAGAGAGAGCCAGAGAGAGGGAGATAGAGAGGGAACTAAGAGTAGACAACAGCAAAATAAGCAATGGAAATACGTTATAACGTCACAAAGACAGCGAAGGAAGGCAATCGACAAGCGACCGGACAAAAGCGAGCGCCATCTTCGTGTTGAAGGAGTACGCCAATTGCTGTAGATGGAGACACTGTCTGGTCGCCCCAGTAACTCAAGGCCACTTGGGAGTCGAGCCCCGCGCGTCCTCCAGGACCGCGTTCTCCGGAAGCTGCGGGCGAGCAGGCGCGAGCAAGCTGCGACACGCACCAACACGCACGCCACGCACAATTCTCACGCGCCTCGCGTGCGCCGCACCGTCACCGTCACCGTCACCGTCACCACCACACAGTGGGGCAGGGCGAAAAAAACGGCACAAATAATAATAATAATAATAATAATAATAATAATAATAATAATAAGCCAGCCCCGTGGCACAGGTGGTTGCATGAATGAGCGGGGCGAGCCTGACTTGCGCCGGCTAAAAATCTGTCGCAGCCGCATTGTTCGTTCAATGAATTCGATTTCACAACCGATGCGACATAGAGACCGGTGCAAGACAGACTCGGGACTGACGCTTGACGGTGGACCCCTTAAATGACCCCCAGTCACTTGGGATACATGCCAAATTTATCCTCCCCATTTCGTGCGTCTTTTTAACGGTATCCCTAAGGCTCTAAAGACACCCAGCTCCTTGGTTCGATAGTATCACGATTCTGGCTGTTTTCGCTCTTCTCCCCAGCCATCCACTGCTCACCGCTGTTCCGAGGAAGGCCGAAGTTGGCTGGCAGCGACGCTTCGCTATCTGTCGTGTAGAAGATCGAACATGGAACGGGCTTAAGCGCAACATCTTCAGGATTCGAGCAACAGCGAACACCTATCCTGACGAAAGTCAGGAGACGAAAAGTTACCGTTATAACAGTTTTATCCTCCGGGTTGAAGCAGCAGACGTTCATCCGTGCCCCAACGCAAAGAATGGAACACGTTCACTCAGAGCAAGGCTGCTCAACACTTTCATCATGCTAATCTAGCGCAACGCTCGCCAACAAGAGAGAAAACGAAGAATGCATCACAGAGTACAAGGAGAACGTTGGGGCGGTGGGTGTGGCGATGGTGTAGCATGATTTCTGACACATTCTATTCGTAAGTTTCATAGAACGTACAATGCAGTGAAAAGCTTCAATCGTATTCACACTGCGTTGATGACTGAACTATGTAGCCCCAGCATTCTAGTGAACATTTGCTCTGCATTCCCAGTTGAAATGTTTCTACAAAATTTATCATCATAACTACATCTACAAGTATTAACTCAACATGAGAAATATGTGTAATGTTTAAGATGTCAAGCTCCATCAAATTCATTAGTTAATAACATTAATGATCCATTGCTATTATCAAATGGTATCTTTTAATAAATGAAATCAAAAGTTAAAAATCAATTTTTTCTTTCATTCAAAATTTTAAATCAATTATATTAAATATTTTGATGCCACGTTTGAACGCCTGATTCAACGTTGCTACATGGAACACGCGTCTCCTCAGTTTCCAAAAGAGCCATATAAAAAGTGTGTTCATTTTTAGGGAGGTGGAGTAGGTTGCCGCAAGTGACAAAAGCGAACGATTGGAGTGGAAGAGAGTCGATGAAAACCGAACCTCCTCGCCGCAGTTTTATAATAATTGTTACATTATTCACTTCAAATTATAAGTAAATATAAAAATAAAACATTTTTATTAAGCATGTTTTAACATTTGAAAATGTGTAATAATGTTTAATGATATTCCGTGTAATTTTAATTAAGATACTTTTATTTAACTGAAGAGGCGGATGGAAGGGTGTGATTCGAAGTGAAACTTGCACCTCCGCGAGGGGGCTGAATGAGTTAAAAGTTGATACCATACAAGGAGTTCATCATAGTTCAATATTGTGGTCGTGTTTTAATGGTTGCGAACCTTTGATAAGTTAAATAACGCCACTTCATCTGCCCACTGTGCGCTGTCGCTGCCACTTGGCGTACGGCGCACGTCGGAGCCCGCTCTGCCCCGTGGCGACGGCTATCACGCGCCCGCCTTGATTGGCAGTCGCTCGAGTGATAGTGCGCGGCTATTATCCCTGCCCCACCCCCTCCTCCCCGCGCCGTACTACGCCGCGCTCCGCCCCGACGGGTCTCGCCCTGACCCTACGTGCTGGCTGCATCGTGGCCCGCCCCGCTGCAACCGGCCCTGCCTCTCCGGACCATCACCGCCCAGCCCCGCTCCGCCCCACATCTACCCGCCCATCCCCGCCCACCCCTCACCGCCGTGCCCCACCCGCCCTGTCCTTTCGTGTCGCGCTCCGCCCCGCCCCGCTTCACCCCACCGCACCCTACCCCACCCCACCCCGCCCCGTCCCGTCTCGCCACGAATCTCCCCGCCACGCTCCTCCCCTTCGTGTCGTGCCACGTGGCCCCGCCCCGCTGCTCCCAACACCACACCACCCCGCCCCGCTCCCCCCCCCGGCCTGCACGGCCCCGCTGTGCCCCACCCCACTCCGCCATGCCCCTCTCTGCCCGCCCCGCGCCGCCCCGCCTCGCCCTGCCTCTTTGTACCGCGCTCCTCCCCGCTTCGCTCCGCGGCGCCACGCCTCGCCCTGCCTCTTCGTGCCGCCCCACTTCGCCTCGTGACTCGTCCCTCCCCACTCCGCCCCGCTCTGCTTCTCCGCGCCGCGCCGTATTGCGTAGTACGACATTGCGATCACGCGTGCCCGCAACCCGCACGCGCGGTCCCGCGGGAAGCTGCGTCGCCGGCGGGAGGGATGGACGTAGTTCCGGGAACGGTCGCTGCCGGGTATTGGCGCTTCTGGCAGTTTCCGCCGGGAAGTAGTAATTGGTAGCTATGCTATCGCCGATGGGTGTCAAGTCCCTTGTTATGTTCTGGCTAGACGTTGCCTATCACGACACCAGGCACCTTAATGAAATGTTGTTAAGATTTTATCGTAGTGATCGTTCACAGTGTGAATTTATACCCTTTTCTGTTTGTTTTGCTATTTTTTAGTGGATATTTCGCTCCTAGTACCAGCGGAATTACGAACATAAATTATTCAGATGATACTAACCTCGGAGTATAGGACGTTAACTACGTACTAATGTCTTTGTGGGGTTATTACCTTCAATATTGTCACAAGTCGTAACACATTAGACTGCTAACAATCCAAAGGTGTAGTTGGAGCGATTGGCACTCTCATTATCATTGACTCGCTATCCTTATTGAATGGAATTTCACCCAATTTACGTACGAGATTTATTGATATTATTTGATTTCTATACATTTCATCATTAATAAAAATAGTAATGTTTTGAAACGTTGGAAACTTGTTAAAATATTGATGTAAAGTAAATTTTGATATATCCTTTGTGCCTGGATGTTCAGAATATTTACATTGGATTATATACTAAAGAATTCTCATGACTGCAATACGAATTTTGGTGATAAGAAGAAGCGAATAAAAAACAAAACATACTTATTGGACATGTATTCATGTTTTGGGGGAATAAAACATGTGCAACCCAGCATTACATTGGAGGAAAAAAAGCAACTGGCAATACCTGCAAGAATTGTAGCAGTAATGATTTGTTTTCTTCGTCATCATACCCTTTTAAGTGAATCCTGGCATGTCTTTTGAATTTGAAAAGAAAATGGGGCTCGGTTTACAAATATGAACAAAAAAATTGCCCTTTATTGAAACCCTACTCCTTCATATAATTTCGTAACAAAAATCGTCTTCCCCTCAGGTGAACTTATGATCATGCCCCCCCCTCTTCTTACCTTCCTCAAACAACTCGAAACAACTCATTGGCCTAATTGGGTATAAAGAAATTTTTTGAATGTAAAATGTTTACTACAAAAATAACATTTTATAATTTCAAACTAATTTTACTAACCAACGAATTGTTTATGCTCCTACAAAAATTAGTTTTCCATTCCTTCAACCAGCAAAATCTTCTTTTAAAAATTTCTGACCAAAATGTATTAATAAAGTTAATAAATGTAAAATAATAATAATAATAATAATAATAATAATAATAATAATAATAATAAATTAATATAAAAATTAAAATTAAAATTGTGCGATACAAATTACATAATAAAGAAATTAAAATTGTCTGGTTATTTTTCTCTTTAACAAGCATTTGAATACTTTCAATTTTTACGTGAGTGTTACGCTCACCTAAGATGTAACAAAAGTAACATCACTTACAACATGGAAAAAAATTGACCAGACTTTTAGGCAAATGTGATAATCTCAATGTCATAAATATTGTAACACTAATTTTAAAACGTCACACCAAACTGGCTTTTAGAGCATTGTCCAGCGTCCAAATAAACAGATGTATACCGGTTGAGGTGGCTCAGGCTCATCAATTGATGTCACTGTAGTGCCTACGACCAGGAGGTCCTAGGATTTGAGTTCCGATGTTGGCAGGATTTTTGACACTAGCTCCTCGCCTTGGTCCAATTCCGCCGCTGTCTGGAGGACAATTCTAACGGCCAACTACTCTGATCGGTAATTTTCCGTGGTTTCTCCGATCAACACCAGGCGATTGCCGGAGCAGTACCCTAACAAACGGACCACGGACCGCACGCGATCTTTTCTTCCTCTTCCTTGTCCTAAACTTACCCCTTACTTACTCACACTTACATGCACTGCACTACCACACATGCCGAGAGACCAGCCGGGAGTTAGAGCGTGTCTCGGCTGAGGCGTTACTTGGTTGGGGAAAATCCCCGTAAGCGGATGTAGGTTGGCGCCGGATCTCGTCATCCAGAGGAGGGTAAGATCACCGCCACCTCCTGCGGTAAAACCATACACTACTACCATACACTACCTATGGGGCTAATGAGCTTAACAGTTGACGCGCCCGGAATTAGTAATCAATTCGTAAACATAAGACAATTATCATCAATTTATGTACGTCATTTCTGAGAACTTCCGGAGAGTACTTAGGAAGAGCACCAAGTTTCTTTAAACACCACTCCTCCTAAATTTAGCTATCACGCAACACACTCTTCATATATATTTCCTTTTTATGTGTTTACACTTTCTACACACTGACACCATTAAATCATTTGTCAAACCAACAACAAACCCTTTTCCACTTGGGCGCTTCTTCATACGTTATATAACTTGGAAAACATATTTGTATTCATAGAAATATGAACATTACGTGTAAAAATTATTTGACACGGTGAGCTCCCTTATTCCGACTTCGATGCAACTATTGAGTGGCAGCATAGGTGGTCTTCGGGAGCCGCAGGACCTCAGGGGTGGCGATCTGACGCGTAATTAATCAGTCAATCACGTTGATAGGCCGAGGACCGACCGCGTCCCAAGGGAGGGTCCTCAGAGTACTTCCCCCACGCAATGAGCGATTTTATGTCGCTGATCGGGCCCTTTAGATTTATGGGCGTTTTACTACCCCTGTGGAATAATACAGGCAACCGGTTAGTGTAGCTGTCTACGTCAGTTGCCGCCAGACTTGCTGTGATATATGGCAGTGTCGAATGTTTTGGTTGGCTTAAGCGGTACTGAAAAAATTGCTACATGTTAAAATTCAAAATTTAACTTCCATTTCTACTTTACATTGATTTATTAAAAATAAATATTCGATTAATGAGTACGAAAGGGATGTGATCATTTTCACATTTAAGTGGAAAAATAATGTCAAATTTACACTGTCGCCCTTGAATTTTTGCTATATAAATGACAGCATTCTTAAACAACTTGATTAATAGCGGAAGTTAAACAACCCTTTACTGCTGAATAAACACTTGTTTTTGACACAAAATGTCCACAGCCACAATCAATTTTGGTTACACTTATTTTCTCTTCCAACTCTATTCTCCCTTCTAACGTCGACTCCCTTCCCTCTTCCTTCCAAGTTTGACTCATTAGATTCTCCCACATCCCTTCTCATCCTGGCACAGCCCTTCTCATCCCGCCCCGTCCCGTCTTATCCTGCCACATCCTATTCATTCCACCACATTCTATCTCATCTCGCCAAAATTCTTACCTCCTACCATATCCTGCCTCATTGCGACACATCTCTCTTCGTCCTTCATCACTCTTCATCGTCTCTCATTATCCCGCCTCATGAGGCTTCATTGCTTCTTCCCCAGCCTCGTTCAGCTGTATCCCCCATCATCATACTCCATTCGGTCCATCCTTGCCATACCTCCTTCGCCGCGGTCCACCCCACCATGCCGCCCCACCCGACCGTCTCGTAGCATCCCGTCTCACCTTATCATTCCGCCCCACCCGACCGTCTCGTAGCACCCCGTCTCACCACATCATTCCGTCCCACCCGACCGTCTCGTAGCACCTCGTCTTACCACACCATTCCGTCCCACCCGACCGTCTCGTAGAACCCCGTCTCACCACACTATGCCACCCCAATCGACCGTCTCGTAGCACCCCGTCCAACCACACCATTCCGCCCCACCCGACCGTCTCATAGCATCCCGTCTCACCAGGTCCTCTTCCATCCCGCCCATCGTGTCCCATTCCGCTCCTCCCTGCCCCGACCTACCCCGTGCCATCGCCATTCGCCCCGCCCGACCCACGCCATCGCCAGTAGGCGTCGAGCAGCGCGGCGTTGTTTACGAAGCGTCACGTGATCCGTCATCCAGGCCGTCGGGGACGATTAGCTGGACGCAACATTAATCACGACCACTGCCTCCGCCCGCCCCTCCCCGCTCTCCCCAGACGCCGGCGTTTTCCTTCCATAACCTTGTCTCTGACACTACCATCATCCCGCCGTTTCTGGCCTTTCTCCCCCTGACTGCCACTCTTCTTTCATTACGACCTTCCTTTCTTTTCGAGCGATCTTATTACGCTTCATTTTCGCTATTTTTGTTCTATTTTTTAATACAACTATCGTGTTCTACTTCATTTTCGTTTGTATGTTCTTTAATGTTCCTCTGATTCATTCTTGTCACATTGCTTTGCAAATATTCTATCCCTACCGCATCTTTTTGAACGCTTTTTAAAATCTCACGTTTCTTCTCTTAATAATTTCACAAAGTTAGTTTCACTTTCATTTCTTATTTTCTTCGCGCTTCTCATTTATTTTCGTTATTCACGACTCTTTATTGTCTCATTGCGATTCCTCACACCATTAGAAAAACTCCTGGATCTTTTCTTTCGGCTGTTTCCTACCATCGTTTCTTCGCCTCGCGGCAATGTTTGATAGCACCTCCGCTCTGTCAACTTCATTTGCTTTCTTCGCTCTCGTGGTCTGCACCTTCCCGTCCACCACCAAAATGTCTCTCTCTCCCTCTCTGTCTGTCCCTCCCTCTGTCTATCCCTCTCTCTGTCTCTCCCCCTGTCTCTCTCTCCTTCTCTCTCTCCGCCTGGGGCAGAAGGAATTTCAATTTAGCCTCGGAGCAAACAACTCCGTCCGGGCGCGCGGATGGACCTCGACGCGCCGCCCGATCTTCTCTTTTTTTGCGAGGATTAATTACGTAATTCCTTGTCGAGACAGGTTCGGGGGCGCAGCGGCTGTGACACGGCGAGGCCCGGACGGATCACTCCCCTGCCCCGCCCCTTTCCTTTCCCGGTCCATCCCTTGCAGCCACGAAACACGAGTCATTCCGCCCTCCCGGCGCCTGTGTCAATAAGGAACCCCGAGGTCGAGCTTCGCGTGACGGCTCTGTTGCCTTCAAGAGAGATGGTCTGCTCAGCCGAACAGACGATGTGTAAACCCTGTGTAGCGAGGGCTCAGAGCGTTACGTCGTTAGATGCGGTTTTGCCAGTGAATTTTTTGTAATTGCCTTGCAACATAATTCTGCACTTTTAAAAAGTGCTTAGTGAACATAATGCTGCTGAAGTACAAATTACCTTCATGTAAACACAAATTTTCAAAAATTTTGGTTCAATAGAATGTGTATGCATGTTGGCATTGGTTCTGGGAAAATGCCAAAATACATGAGGGAAAATTATTAACTTCTACTTCTGTTTGTGTTTATAGTAATCATAATGTTAACGTAATATTTAAATTTGTTTTCCCGATGGAGTCGGCGTTTCGAAACCAGTTAACAAGGTGGATGGGTCAATATCGCTCCTTCCGGGCACGATCCTCCCCATTCTTCCTTCTGTCCCCTCATCCACCCTTAGCACTGAAGGATGGTTGCCCCCTCGCTTGTCGAGGCTAGATCGACATCTACGATGAACTGAGTACCTCTTGCCGGTTTTGCGAGAGGGTAGGGGCAGATGAAGGCGATGAAGTACATGTAGAACTGATTGCAACTTTTCAGAAACAAATCTTAACCTGTCTGCTGGCGGTAACAACATGATTCAGATTTCGCCGCAGTTACAAACCATTTATGTTTGCCGCTGTCAAATGCGTCGCGTGTGAGCCGCTGTGTAAGTTCATTGAGATCGGAAGGCAGAGTTCCGCTCGTGGAGAAGATTTATTGAGATTTGATTTACTTTTCTATTAATAACCTTACTTAATAGGAGAAAATAAAAATATCAATTTAACATTTGTTAGAGATTTGTTTTCACTTTTTGGATGATTCCATGGCATTCATCGTAGATTTTAATACAGTGAGTTACAGAAATATTAAATCAAAACGCTTTCAAATTCAAAACAAAAGAGAAAATTTAATCACTATATAGTTCAGCACGAGACGCCGTGCGGTGCGGACCGACTAGCGGAGCTCCGCCGCAAATCGCATTCGCACTATTGTTTTTGCTTCTCAGTGTTAAAACTAAATTCGATAACGAATGTTCGCGATAAGTTCGCAATAGCGATTGTGTTGTTGAAGAACTTAAAGTATATATAATTGTCATAATAGAAGAAAGCAGTGAATTTTAATGGCAAGTTCAATAAACATTCAAAGCCAGACTCTGGCTTCGTTTCCGATCCTGGCTGCGGCCCTGGCCGTGGCCTCGGCCCGGCCCCGGTAGCGGTGTGTGTGATGGCAGAAAATCAACATTGCAACGTGCCAGATCTTGACGTGCATCTGGCAGAGTATCATCAGCAACAACGACATCTACTCATCGAATAATACCAGTGTCAAATACAGCAATTGCCGCAAGAACTTCAAGAATCCCAACAAGTACAACCTTTGGAGCAATTGAGGCAACACACTACTTCCCAGTCACAACAGTCTGACGCCGACATGCTTCAACCCCCTGGCGCAGAAAACGACATGGAGTCAACACCCTCACCAGAAACCCAGGTACCGTGCAATTCTGAACAATGCCTACTTGGCAATGTGTTCGCCCTGCTAAGCGTAAGCGTAAGAACAGCAGTGATACAGCAACGAAAGTGCAAGTAGACATATCAAATACGAGTAAGATACATTTAAGTAACAGGTTCCAAGTTTTACAAAACGCTGAAAACTCCTCCAACAGCACTGAAAGTCACAGCAAGCGCAGGACGAAGCTGAAATTACCTCACAAGCCAAACCACCGCCAATTTTTTTATCCCAAATGATATCAATGTGCCATCGTTCATACAATCACTACGAGAAGCTAACGGCCAAAATGAATTCACATATAAAATGTACAATAACGAAGTGAAAGTCGACCCAGACACAATAGAATGCTACAGATCCATTGTAAAATTCCTAAATGAAAAAAGGCAATGTACCACACCTATCAACTTAAGCAAGAGAGAGCATTTCGTGTAGTCCTCAGGCATGTACACCCATCACTTGAAACAAAGTGCATTCAAAATGAACTCCAAGAATTAGGACATAAAGTAAGAAATATACATAATACACATCAGAGAGTGGCAAAAAACCCAACGTGTCTTTTCTACATTGACTTCGAACCCCAACGGAATAATGGAGATATTTACAAAATCACAACTTTAATGCACGCCAAAGTGAAGTTTGAACCACCATATAAAAAGAAAGTCCTTGTACAATGCTACAGATGCCAACAGTACAACCAAAGTCGCACCTATTGCAAACGAAGCCCTAGATGTGTGAAGTGCGCAGATCATCTTACCGAAGAGTGTAGAAAACGTAATCAAACTAAACCAAAATGTGCACTTTGCGAAGACGAACATCCAGCAAACTACAAAGGTTGTAGAATCTATCAACAACTCATTAAAAAAACTTATCCAACAAATGATCAACGGAAAATGTCGTAAATCATAGTGCATCAGTTCATTACCAACCAGCTGCGGATGAGTATCCACAATTAAATTCAAATCCAGAATACTCATCGGATCCCTCACGTGTTTCTTACCCGCACACAATTAAAAAATGCTCTTACGCCCATGTTGTAATCCAGCAGCCAACAGACATAGGAAATGTAATACAAGAATCCTTTTCAAAATTTGAAAAAATATTACAGCAACAAGCAGAGCAGATAAGCTCAGTTTTTTTTTACTAACATCTCTCATTTCAAAAATAAAATGAATCCCTACAAGTCATCATGGAAATACAAAATAGCAACATGGAATGCAAATGGCCTCTTGCAGCAAAAAAAAAGAATTAATGCTATTCATTGAGAACTATAATATTGACATCATGTTAATTAGCGAAACACATTTTACCAAGAAGTCGTATTTCACAGTCCCGGCTATTTGACCTACCATACTCAATACCCTGATGGCACTGCCCACGGAGGAACTGCTATTATTATAAGAAATAAAATTAAACATCATGAACTAGAAGAATTCAACTGTAACTACCTAAGGCAACTGCATGATCTGTGTGGTCCAATCGTCATAGCATCAGTATACTGCACACCTAGGCATAACGTCTTCGAGACAATGATTAAAGCATTCTTCAACAACATTGGATCAAGATTCATTGTTGGCGGAGACTACAATGAAAAAAATGTACACTGGGGCTCAAGACTTAACTCACCAAAAAGCAGACGATTATATAACTGTGTTCTCCGAAATAACCTTGCTGTAGTGTCTACTGGAGAACCGACAAGGACCCTCCTAGATTTTTACATAATTAAAGGTATATCTACAGACAAAATCCGAGTAGAACCAAACTATGACATGTCATCAGATCACTGTCCTGTAATTCTGACTATTAACTCTGAGGTAATACAATATCCTACGCCACCAAGACTTTGCAACAATTTCACAGACTGGAACAAATTTTGTGAAATTTTGGATAGCAACCTTTTAGCAAACGTACCACTGAGAAACTCAGAAGATATTGATAAAGTCACTGAATACTTGTCACTGTATTCAGTCACTGTATTCAGCAGACCGCATGGGATTCAACATCTCAAACAGTACATAGTAAGCAATCGACAATCCCCGTGAACGCGAGAGAAAAAATAAAAGAGAAACGTCGTTTGCGACAAATATGGGTGACAACCAGACACCCAGAAGACAAAGCAAATTTAAATAGAGCTACCAGTCAGCTGAAACAACTATTTAAACAGCTATGAAATGAATCATTTGCACAACATGTACAATCACTAACAGCAACTGCTGCAACAAACTATTCGCTCTGGAAAGCTACTAAGAAAATTAAACGTCCAAAAATTCACGTACCACCAATAAGAAAGAAAGACGGGACTTGGTCAAGAAGTGCAGTAGAAAAAAATGAACGATTTGCAGAACATTTCTCTTCTGTATTTGAAACAGTGGCTTCACAGAAAAAAACAAATGAAGAAGAAATACTTCAATATAATGACGCTCCCTGCCAATTATCACTCCCAATACAACATTTTTCCTCCTACGAAATTAAAACAACAATTCAGCACTTTATCAATCGTAATAAAAGTCCAGGTTATGATCTTATCACAGGGAAAGTCCTGCAGGAATTACTTCGAAAGGTTATCGAATGTATCACCTCGCTCTTCAATGCAATCCTTCATTGAAATCACTTCCCGGGTCAGTGGAAAATAGCTCAGATCATAGCGATACTTATGCCAGGGAAACCACCTAAAGAAATAACATCTTATCGCCACATAAGCCTGCATCCAGTTCTATCAAAGGTATTCGAAAAAGTCCAACTTCAATGACTAAAACCTCTACTTAAAGAAATAATACCTGAACATCAGTTTGGATTTAGAGAACAACACTCAACAGTTGAACAAGCACACCGAGTTGTTAAAGTTATTACTCAAAGTTTCGAGTCAAAACGCTACTGCGCTGCAGTGTTTCTTGATATACAACAGGCTTTCGACAAAGTCTGGCATGAAGGACTTTTGTATAAAAGTAAATCGACTTTGCCACATCAGTATTATCTCTTGATGAAATCATACCTTTCTCATCGCTACTTCCAGATCAAATACCAAGAACTATCATCATTCCATTCTATTAAATCAAGAGTACCACAAGGCAGTGAGCTTGGTTCTGTTTTATATCTTGTATATACATATGATCTACCAAGCAATGCAAATACTATGACTGCAACTTTTGCTGATGATACAGCCATTCTAGCAACACACGAAGACCCAAATAAGCTTCATCAAACATTCAAGAGCACCTGCACCAACTAGAGTATTGGTGGCAAAAGTGGCGAATTCAAGTAAACGCTTCCAAATCTAAAAACATTACGTTTACCCTCTCCGAAAAAGAATGCCCTAAAGTCCAACTCAACAATGTTTATTTACCACAAACACTTGTGTTAAATACCTAGGATTCCATATGGACAAAAGTTTAACATGGAGGAATCATATAACTAAAAAGGAAAGAAGCACAAATCAATCTCAAATATCATGGCTTATCAATCGCCACTCAAGTCTGTCTTTGAACAACAAGGTACTTCTCTACATGGCAATTATCAGTACAATTTGGAGCTACGGTATTCAACTTTGGGGACCAGCCAGCAAATCCAACATAGAAATTCTCAGATGGTTCGAGTCAAAATGTATTCGAGGGTTAGCCAATGCACCATAGTTCGTGAAAAATGACACTCTACAGCGGGACCTACAGACACATATAATTTGTGAAGAAATCACCCAGCGCAGCACTACGTACCAAAAACGACTAAACAGTCATCCAAATCCATCAGCCATTAACTTACTGGACAATAGTAAGGAAGTACAACGGTTTCAAAGGCATCATATTCTGGATTTACCCTTCCGGTTCAAACGGTACACGTAATAATGTCTAATTACAGTTCTTAAATGATATCTTGTATTTATCGCATTTACTGAATGTTTGAATAAAAACAGATTGTAAGTAAGCAGAAAGAGAATTTTTAAAAAATTTAATCACAATTGTAACTGCTATTTTCCCCTCTAATATATATTATTGTATAGGGATTAGTTGTTATCAGGTAAATGTATATTATCGTGGGTTCGATAGTCTGCCTCTACATGAATTCAATTAAAACCAAAAATATTACGTAGTATTTTAAATCTCCCCTCTTAGTATTTATTACAGAAAATATTTTGATGTTTTCTGCTCCTGTTGCTTCGGTTCCAGTTGTACCTAATATCACCTTTGCTATGACTGACTAACAAGAGAAACAACAAAGGAAAACAAACATAGACACTTGTCACGACAATTTGTTATTATTAACGAAAGAACTTTCTTACAATTCCCTCCCCTCTGGTTACATGCTCGGCCGTTCCCTCCTTATAATTAATTCTAAAATATGATAATACAATTTAATTTTAATTATGCCAAGACTTGATCTTCTTACATTAATCATCAAAAGAAAAAATTCAATCAAAGCGTCCCCGTTTTACTTTCCTTTCTGAAGTTTATGCCTTCTTGACCGATGTGTTGTTCGTTCCGATTCCATTTACCATATTTTATGCTCCCTCGATGTCCATAACACCACACACGCAAGTTTCCTTCGTTACTGTCTTTCAGTTCCGTGGTATAAAACACCTCCCACCTAGTCACGCTGTTTGTACTCTGCCATCTTTAAAACTTAACTACGCCGACATCGCGAGCAACCCTCTCCCTCGATCCGCTTACTATCAGCCTCAGCTCTACTCTCTGTCTTCCTCAACCCCCAGGTCGGTTCTCTTCTTCTGCTCATATTGTGCGCCTTTCATTTCATTCCGCGCACGAACTCCTGTCCTGATTGCTGTTCGTTCGTCCATGTTAATTTATTTATTCCTTGACCTTTGCCATCTTTCGTAAACTACTTATCCCACGGATTTTCTCACGTGTCCTTTCTTACTTGAACAAAACATTTACTGCTTTATTCTGCTACTCTCTCTTCAATCACTCGTATTAATATTTTTCCCGTAAACGATCGTTTTTTCGCATCACTTCCTTCGGCCATTGTTGCGCTTATCGTGTTTACTGCGATATGTTACATTTATATTATTCTCCCTTGTGATAAACCATCACACAATTATAACAAAAAATGCTTTGCACAATATTGTTTTTAAACTGAAAGTAATAATAAAACATTTAGTTAATTTCACAATTTTCATTGCGATAATACCGGGCAATGTGGCTCAGTACATCAACTGATGTCACTGCAGTGCGTCTGACCGGAAGGTCCAAGCTTCGAGTCCCGACGGCGGCAGGATTTTCGACGCCAGCTTGTCAGCGAGGGTGTCAATTGTCAGTCCGTCCGCTTGTCTACAACGCTAGCGCTAATTATTAAGCCCAATGTTCGAATGCTGAGGCTGAATTTTATCCTATATTCCCAAGGTATTGGTGATCACATACAAAAGTATTTAATTTTATGCTCCTTGGTATGATATATGAGATTTCGAGCGTTCATTTTTAATTACTGCAGCAATATGGACTGCCTTTATTTTTTTTTATTTCAAACAAATTTCTCTTCAAAGATAGTGTCGAAAAATTCTACACTCAACACAAGTGTTTTGTTTGGATTGTACCATGAGACTAAACAGATTTGTAATAATATTAACGTATATATAATTTTACAATAACGTGACATTTGAAAAATCCTACTTCTCTCAGGTACTATAAAATACTCCACACTCGAGAAACTATGTAATGTGATATATGTAAACATCCTTAAAGAAAATGTACGGTACCTTAATTTTTAAACGTACTTCGAAATGTAAATATCAACATTAAAATACCTTCGATAAATATATGTTGGAACACCAATGCCCATGTTTCTTGATATCACTATGGCCTTATCTCTGAACATTCTTCTCTCTTTCTCATGGTATCTCAGTTCAGTCTTTTCTCTTTTCCACCCTCTAGGTAGGACCTGTCAACCGCCATGATTGATTTTTTCTCTAGACCCCTCGGAACAGAAGCACGGTTTCCTTGACACCTAACCCAGCAGGTAGCTGTCTGACAATCAAATAATAATCAACTTCTCTTCAGGCAAGCAGTCTTCTGGGCATTGTCAGTTTGTTTAACACAAGCTATGGAACTATGATTATATCGTTTACACAATCTGTTGATTTTTGAAAGCTCGTATTTCAGGATTAGTGTCTACACAATGATTCGAAAGGTAGAAAACATCCTTCACATTTTGTTCTTTGAGACTCGCTATTTAAACAGGTTGCTTCTTGGAAACGACACTAAGACAATGAATATGCAGGGTACATCAGCAGAATTAGTCATTTTTTGTCGAGTCTTTTGTAGTTTATTTGTTATCCTTTTTAATTCAAAGTACAGTTCTTTTTTATATTTGGGGACAGTTTAATTGCAGGTTATTCCAAAATTATCTTTAAATGCGATCAAGATACTTATTAATTATGTTCTGCTTATCAAAATATAAAATTCCATTTCATTCCCCCATCAAAAAAACCTTCCTTCTTAGAGATGACAAAATTTATCTAAACATCGATGTATCACCAAAAGGTTTTCAACGTCGATAAAAACTTCCCCAAAAAACATACATTTTTAAAATATTCGATGTTTTAAATGTAATGAAACATTTCGAAGTAAAATATCCTGGTTCTAATGTGATACAAACACATCAATATTAGTTTAAAGTACATTCTGCCTTAAATGTGACAGTTATCTTAATTTTCTTATTAATGTTCTCAGTAGTCACGATTAAAATTACAGTTTAACCAAGTTAAAAACAATCAAAAACGGTAACAACATTGAAGAAAGATTGTGAATAGCAAACGGATTCCGGTCACCTGGGGATTGAGATCAGTGACAGTTGTCAATGGCTCTTGACTGCGAGCATCCCACAAATAAAATAGATACTGGAAATTTTATTTTTATCCTGACAATGTTTTTGAAAACGTCGATGTTTCTGTACACGCTGTGTGTATGCAAAATATGTTTTAAAAACATCGATGTTTTTTTGCCATCCCTATTCCTGCTAACTGTTCCACTCGTAGAATGTGAAAGAAGTAATCATCAATATCCTACCTCGCTTTGAATTACCATCATTCATCTATTATAACAGGGGTGTCCAACTTGCAAGGCCTCAAGAGCCACAAATGAAACCTTTAATATGGTTGCGTGCTGTATTTTCATTACTCCGGTGATCCATACCTGACTTCCCGGAATTGTTGATCTCGGCAGTTTGTCCGACTGTTCTGAAACGGCGTGTGTATGAGCGAGGGTGAATGGAAGCGGGCGCGATATCACGCCGTACCATGCATAACACAATCACACACATTGGGATGATTTTGAATTTCTGAATTTACTAGAAAAAATACTTAAATCTAAACTTGAAATATTTTTACAATAAAGGGAGAGTTGATCCCAGCACACAGCAAGACGCGTACGCTAGGCGCACATTATTCTTGGCTGAAATGTATGAAAAAAACTTTCACTTTTGACTAATAACCTTTCGCGGGCCAAAATAAATACCGCATGCAGCCCGTTGCGGCCAGTTGGACAACCTGTATTATAAAGTAAGTCGATTCGGCCGGTAAATGAATGCGTACGAGAAAGGTCCTTTCATTCTCTAAATGTAGATTTACAAATTTATTTTACATGCCAAACATGTGAAAACAAATACTAATTATCATTCACGTTGCCCTCTGCTAAGAGGGTGTAATCACAGTAAGAGTTTTTATCAGTTGGTAACGGTACTAATATTCAATTTTTTCGTGGTTCTTTGATCTAGAAAGGCTTGGTACCTTGCTTTGATATGCATTCTTTGTAAATAAACATGGTAACTAATTCCAGATGAACGATTTTCTACTTAACTTGGAATATAAATTCATTTTCTGATACGACGTTATGCTAACTTTTTCAGATTACCATTTGGAAATCTGCTTTGACAGCATGTAAGAAAATATCCTCGAAATGTGTAAGTATTTTTCTTGGTATATAGAAGTTTCTAAACCCTTATGTATGCGCAGCCTAAAACAAAAAAAGCGGAGGACAACATTTCGTCCCCACCATTATCTTTTAATCTATGACATGTTACTAGTAAAAATAAAACATACTACAAGGAGAATGAAATTACAACTAATTTTACAATTAATAAATACAATTTATTATATTTTGAAACTTTTACAGAGTTGTTAGATGGGTTCGCGAGGCTTTTTCCCAAATGTGTAACAAAACCCCAAATAATTGTAAGGGAAAATCAGGGCTTGAACATATTAACGGAAATAAAATATTTTATTACGTAAGGCTACGAGGTATGATGCAAAACATTTAGGTGACCACGTCCCCCCTCCCCCAATCTCGACACCTCATGGCGCGCATGCCAGTGCGTAAGCCAAAACAACGAATCTTGAGAAATGGACTCCACACATCGTCGTCTTATCGAGGCTGCGATGCGAAGCCTCCGTGTACGCCGCGCCTACTACGCACTTCCGCCTTCTTTTTCAGAACCTTACGCAGCGAACACAAACAAAACACACTTCTCTGGACATTCGCCGGACCTTATTATATGCGGTTTTCTCAGCAGAGATATGGCCGACCGCGATAAGTATTTGCCACCGCGAAGGAGCGACACTTGCCACTGGCGCGTTGCCTTCCCGGATGCTGTGACGCCAGCGCTGCACTGTGTGGTGGAAACGCAATGAGAGTGGTCAGAGTTACGGGTTTGTTATTCAGAACAACAGTAAAAAATATTTTGATAGTGCCGAATACCTAGAGAATGGTACGTATTTATCAAGTGCTTATGAATAAAAGCTTCGTTTGCTGTTGTTGAAATTCTCTTTCAAAATAACATACTGTACAATACACTAACAAATTATATAATTTAATAGAAAATGGAAGGGTATACTTATTGAAATGTGTCTTGGTTTCAATATGTAAGAAATTAGAAAAACGAAATCTTACATTTCTTGAAATTTCAAATGCAGGAAACAATGCTACCACTCTCAGGTTTTTTGTAGCGTCCTAAATTGACATTCATGAACATTCACATTTCTAAAAAGGAAATGAATTCGAAAAGATTGTTATGTCCTCATGCGCAATTTTTCAGGAAGTTTGTTTTACTACAGGAATGCACCAAACTCATAAAAAATATACACGAATCCAATGGACAGACCATGTTTTTTCAGAAACTTATCGTTCTTTAAATTATGGCTAGATTAAAAATATTTTTTCAACAAGTGTTTACCATTCAATTCCAAGCTCTCTCTCTATTCTATATTGCGAATCTTGGAGTTGTAAGATCTTTTCAATTCGTGATTTAAATAAATATGAATATTTTCTTAGGTTTAGTTCCGTGTTTGAAAATGTGTTTCTGGCGCAAGAGTAGAACGTTCTGACTAAAATTTCCTAGCTGCTCTGAAATTCATTTTTTTTAAATTTCTGTTGGGTGCAGAATATTAGTTTCGTTTAATAATTTCAGCTTTATATAATTTGTTCATTAGTAATTAATATTTTTCTAGTTCATGCTGTATGCCATCGTTGTTGCGTTTATTTACAAAACTTTGCTTAATTTTGCTAGAGAACCAGAATACACATTTATTACTCCAAATATTTTTTTTCTAAAATACGTAGTTGCATCTACTGTGAAACACTCTAGACGGCAAAAGAACCGCGAAGGTGCCATCAACAGAAGTTGCAGTGGGGTTTCCTTATCTCCAGCCAGTGAGAATTGTCCAAGTATCCAGTATAATCCTCCAACTAACACGTCTTGTTATCCCATTGGTTCCTTTATCCACCATCTGTTTACAATTATTCAACTCGTGCGGTAAATATTTTCTGAGGAAATGATGTAATATGAGAATGGAAGTCTCGATCTACGCATAAGACGGAAAGCTAAAGTTGATATTGCCATTTTATAATACATAGCGAAAATCTGTAACAAGTACAGATTCAGTCCAAAAATACATCGCTAATAACGATTATTGTTTCTTTAAAATAAAAATCAATAATGTGTGGCCGAAAGCATGCACTCAGAAGATCTAAACAATAATTTTAACTCTTCACAGGGGACAGTATTTAATTTATTAATAAGAAACAATACAAATATATATCATGTGGGTACCTATATTGACTTAATGTCTCCCTCCAGAACCGTTTTTTTTATTTTGCTCCCGTTAAACTCGATGTCTTGCATTTACTGACAAACTATTATTCCACATCTCACTCACTAGTCGTAGAGCATTTACCGCAGGACGATGCTGATACAACCTTACATTTCAGATAAGGGAAATCCAAGCCACGATAGAGAACACCCAGTTACATTACGGAACTGAGCGGACAATGGAAATATCCCACCCTTAGCCGGCTATTAGCATTGATAGGATGGTCCCACCCGCATTAGGAAAAGGTCCGGCTTGCCGGGCGCGGGTCGGAATATTGCCAATCACGTGCAAAGTGCGTGCTCTCTTTCCAATTAGGCTCCCGCACTAGTGTCAGGCTTCGCGTTTGCCCCCTCCCTCGCTCCGCTCGTCCCCGCTCCGCCCCGCACCTCCCCGCTCCGCTCCGCGTCGTGCCGCGGTGTTCCGTAAACAGCTAAGCCGAGTAACGGAGGCCTAATGGAATCGCGGGAGCGCGCCGCCTCACTTTACGACAGGAGGCGATGGCACGGGTGCGGACAGGGGGCCGTGGTGATTGTTAGAGGTGGACTCGGTGGCGCGTTGGATATGGCGGAGGGATGGGTAACTATCCGGGCTCGGTAGCATGGAAATAGATCTGCACTATGAGGGCGTGTTGGAGACAATGCTTCTAGGAATGGCGCTGGGAACAAATAGATGGAAACGGTGGAGGTAGAAGAGATTAAGGAAAGAGATGAGGCGGAAACGAAGGTTCCTGTGTTGATAACAGAACGGGAAGAACTGAAAGAGAGGATGATGACGATATTATCTTCCTTTCACTTGTGTAACGGGAGGAAATGATGACGATCAACGCTTTTGAAACAGCGAATGACTTAAATGATAAAGTATTCTTGTGAAACATCGACACTATCTGTATTATATTCGACTTAATCATCACATATAGTTGGATGCACGTCAGAGAGAACATGCTATGAATTAATGGGAACTTGTTGATTTTTGCATCCAGTCTCCTGGTTTGAACTTAGATACCCAGGAATTGCGTACCAACGAGCTCATTTTTTACAAATGCGCGTAGCTATGCAAAAATACAATTTTGAGTATGGCCTGATAAATATTGTGAAGCAAATGATCCATTTCTGTGATAATTTTAGAAGTTCTTATCGAACTCCGCGGTAGGCAAGCTATTTATGATAATTTTATAAGTTCTCTATTGCTTATTTTAAAACTTGATTGTTAATTTAATAAATTATTAAATTTCCTGCCAATTTTAAGCATGAGTTCGACACACAACATACACTCCTTACCTCTTGCATGTGGACGTGTGATTCTATACAGAATGACGATTCCTAGACGTTCTATTAATGGGAATCAATTATTAGATTGATGTCAGCTATCCTCATCATCGATACATTGCAGTTCTGTCAAATTTACGTGAATTACTTTCACTTTAAATATGTAAACAACGTACGGGTTTGATTATAGTTCGTAAGCTTACCTTCGTAATTATGTTTGTAATCTTGATTGTTGGCTTCTCGGCTGACTGGCAGAATGAAGTCTCGGAATCCTTGGCGAAACAATTTTCGTGTCATTTCCTAAATAAAAATATTTCCTTAACGATTGCTATAATTGAACTTAATGTCCCCACAATTGTAACACACGGTCGCGACTTTCCCTATCTGTGCTTCGTATGAAACACCTACTCACGAGTGACTATATTAATCTACTTATTGGAAAATTCTTCCATCTGCGGAGCTGCCCTGATGTATATCTCCTCGAAACATGGAGTCTGTTTAATTCCAACTTCCAACCAATATATTAATAGAAATTCCCAATTACAATTAATATTACAATTTATACAAGACCAAACTCTCAAATTTCAAACTAAACATAACCCCCCCTCTTACTATAATCTACATAATACCCAGCCTGTTGAAAATCCGATCGCACCTGACCAACCGCTTCCGTGTGCTCGCGACGAAATTTTTGTAGAGACTGAATCAAAGCGTCCTTCCAGACGATCACGACCATCCAACACCTTCTTCATACTTCCTGCACATAATGTATTCGGGGCCGTGTCCATTTGCTCAACATTTTAATATCAAGCATGGAATATTAACTTTTGTTGATCCGTTGTCCTAACAACGCGCATTCTTTGACTAAAAACGATGCCATATTCCAACGCTAAATGTTGATTTTATTATAAAAAGCTAATTCCAAAGTCCTTGGCTTATCACACTTCAGTGAAGAGTTCAAACAGTATTTGTATGATTTCTGAAATAATATAAACATTTGGTAATACCTAAAACAGCTACAATAATATTCACAAGGAAAAGTAAACGATTATTGTATATTCATGTCTAATTGTACATTCCGCCAGATGGCAGTTAAATCTCGCCAGATGAGACTACCAGCTGAGGCAAAAATTGTAATGTTTGAAAAGAGATATTTGAATTTTTTTCGAAAAGAACAAATAAATAAAACCTCTGTAATACCACACAATTATTCTTTGTTGAATTATTTACGTTAAAGTACGGAATGCGGAGATAAGTCGACATAGTATGTCATATTCTTTTCAAGAACATTGACTAAAATAATATGAACGTTGTAATTGCCATTTTGAAAGCCCGTTGGAAATTGATTGAAGAAAATTTAACAATTTCTATGAAAAATGTCGTAGATTCTAAATTCTAGCAGAGGGGGAGAGCATTTTTTGGCGGAACCGAGATTCCGTGTGTATGACAGCGTGTTTACTACGGAGCTGCTTTTGTTCAAGAAGCAGTTGAACCCCGCTGGTCTAAAATAGATCATTAAAACGCTCCTGGAAACTTTTGACAACCGATTATAATGTGATTCCAATAAAATGTTGACCTTAATTTGAGAATGTATTCTTAGAAATTTACTTGGCGTCACTCTCTCGCAAGCTCACTCTAGCAAAGAAGATATTGGCATTGGAAGTACAGCACCCACGTTGAAATCCAACATTGTTCAGCGTCATTACTTTTCTAACAATGACACTAGGCTATTATGGCAATCGCAGGGCGTAAGGCATGGATATGGTGTTGCGACGTGAAAAGGAAAAAAACAGAAGGCACAACATCACATTTTCCATCGTATCTTCCAGATTCTCTTGACTGGTAAGGTCAAATGTATCACTTATTTGCCTATATTCCGTTAAGAGAAATAATGTATAGGAGTAGTGGTGGTTGGGGAAGAAATTGTGGGAGTGGGAGGAAGAAGTGAAGTGGGGGAAGAATTGGGCACGAGGCAAAATCAATAGGAAAGTCGTAAAAAAAGAACGAAGTATCTTTGAGGACAGAAATGATAAGGCAGAAAGGCAAGTGAATGGAGAAGAATAAAGAGGCAAAAGCGGGCGAAGGAGAGGTAGCAGAATGAACGAGCAGCAGGTGCAGCGTGGGTGCAAAGTGTCCTGGCGAGGGCAAGCGAAGCCAGAGGCGCAGCGGGGCGGGATGGCCGCTGGTCGCCGCCGCTGCCCGGGGGGCGGGGGGGGCGCAGGGGGGCCGTAACTGGACAGCGGGGGCGCGCGCTTTGTGTCGCGCCGGGAGCCCGGGAGAGCGCGTGCTGCTCGCAGCGACGCGGCCGATGGCGGCTCGTAAACGCTGATCACGCCCGTGACGTCATAGTGCGCGGGACCCTCATTTCCACTGCCCCGCCCCCACGCGCCCGAGCTCATCTCGTCACCCTTCGCGGAGTTCACTTACCCTACGGCGGTCACTCTGCGTGCTAATCTCGGGTCCTTCGGGGCGAGAATACCCAGTCCGCTGCCTTTAGAAAGTTGCGTGTTCCTTGCCCGCCGAAAAATGTCGATTTTTGACTCTCTTTCGCTGTGACAACTCACACTCCATCGTTTCAAATATTATAATTCATCTCCACAAAATTATAACCGGAAAATCTTTAAAGTTTTCAAATCCAATTTTAAGACAGTACGTTTTTGATTTTTGCGACTGTAACATGTATGTTTTTAAAAACAATTTGTAATTGTACCTGTCGATGAAGACACGTTCGATCTCCGAAACGTAAAATGGAATAAATAGTTACAGTTTGTTTTTAGAAACATTTATCTTACTGTGTCAAAAATCAAAAACGGATTCTTAAAATTTGATTTGGATACTGTATCAAGAAAACGTACTACGGACAATCATAATTTAAGTGATGGAACATTTTTTAATTACACGTGGCCTCTGAAATTTCGTCTCTTTGTCACTACAGCCACCCTCGATTCCAATATCATAAATTCATTTCAACAAAATTGTAATTCATTGATCATTTTGTTAGTAATCAGAGCCTCCCATGAACCCTTGTGGAAACTAAAAATAAACTTTTCGTCAGGATCTTTCCTGTTGAAGATAAAATCTATATAACTTTTGATTTACGTTGAAACGAAAATGCGTTTATTTCTAAACAGCAGTAATAACGCAATGAAAATGAACAATTTCATTTGAGGAAGAAGTTGTATTTTTTTTTGTAAGTTTCTTCCTAGGCTTAGTCATGGTGTTATATGGGCTAGGCACTACTTCTCCTGTGAACGCAGTTATGAGGTACTATTATGAGAGTTCGAGAAAAAATAAATAATTATTCGAAAACACTATTCGAAAAACTCGTTTAGTTCAGTTCCTCGTGCTTTCGAGCCACTGCAGTACATAGATAATTGTATTATATAAATATCAACTGTCACTCACCTGTAAAGTGGAAATCCTACTCATCTGGCTAAGTAAAAATTTAAAAAGTCCATTGGAACCTTCTTTTGTCAGAAATCTTAAAACGAATCACTGGGCTTCGTTCGCCTCTCTAAATTTAATGAGCATATTGTTTATAGTTTTTTAACACGCCTTAATGAAAATATCTCAAAACGAAAAAAGTCACTGGAACGATTGAATTCCGTTCCAGGGCAATTTAACAGTTTGTGATTGGCCACTTCCGCCTTTAGTACGATGCAAGATTTTGTTCTCCCCCAGTTGAATAAGAATGCCGACTAAGAAGAGACTTACTCATACATTAGGCAATTAGCAACTTCACTCGAGCAGCCCCATCGCCGTCCCACCGCCAGCGGCTGCCGCGTGTGCGGGTGCTACATTCCGATTCCGCCGCGCGTAAGCCCTGCGCGCATCCCGTCCAGCACTCCCCCGCTGGCACTTGCCCTCCCCCACGGCCACCCCCGGCGCCATCAGCGGCCTACGCGGGCGCCTAAGTGTTCTTTACAGCGGTGTCCAGCTCCACCCCTTCCCCTTTCCCGCTTTGTCAAGATTCGCCCCGCCTACCACTGCTCAATCGCCCGCCCAGCTTCGCCCCGACTTGGCCCTCCCCGCTCATCCCCACCCCGCCCCCTCTGTCCCATCCCGCTCTCTCAGAACAGACCAGCCCCACTTATCCCAACCCTTTGCACCCCGTCCCTGCTCACCCATCCCTTTCAATCCCCACCCCGTCTCTTCCACCACCAGTCCGCTCTCTCAACATCCGGCCAGACCGACTCACACCAAATCTTTGTGTCCCGCCGAGCTCCACCCAGCCCCGCACCAACCCTACCATCTCTACTCTCCCCGCCATTGCCCGTCTTTCCCTCCCATCCCATCCCCACCCTGTCCCTTCCACCACCAGCCTGCTCTCTCAATATCCGGCCAGACCAACTCACCCTAAACCATTGCGTCCCGCCGAGTCCCGCCCCTCCTCTCCCCTCCCCCCTCCTCACACCAGTCCGTCTCACCCCGCTCTCTCAAGAGCCGGCTAGTCCCGCTCACACCCACCCTTTGCGCCGGCTCCCCCGCCACCTCTCCACCCAACCCCACCTTCCCACCCCTCCCCTTCTTCAGCCTGCAAACCCCCAGCTCCAGCCTGCCCACGCCACACTTCATCCCGCCGTGCGTTGCGTCTCCCCCACCCCTCCCTCCTCTCGCCTCGCACCGCCAACCTCTTCACCCTTTCCGCCCGCCCCTTTCCGTCCGCGCCGGCTAAGCAGCCGGCCGATAGTAGCCCGTGTCCACTGCCAGATTTCATTAGCAGATGCGCCCCGCGGGATGCAAATGCTCCTTTATCTCGGGATTACGCCTCGGGGAGCGGCTCGTCAGACACGGCCGTCTTCGCTTGGGGGCGGGAGGGGGGATGAGCATGGGCAGTGGCGGCGGTGCGAGAGCGCGTCAAGGGCGGGAACAAAGGCCTGGCGGTGGAATTAAAGAAGGAACTGCAATACGTGCCTTTTAAATCATATAATTGTATAGTATAGTATTGTAAATGAAGATGTTCTTCAAATGTCTCTATGTTAGAGAGGAAGATTGGTACATAGAGACTGAGCTCTACGCATGACCCACATTTTTGAGAATGTGCAGGCCATTAGTACCGTATTCACTCGAACGTTTTAATTGAAGACGAAATTGGTGTGAGCAGTGATCACTGACCAACGATCTTTGCCATCTCTACAGGTACTCGATTCTTTGACATCTTCATTATCTCTGCTATAGAAAATGACATTACAATTAATTTCTTGGAGGTTCAAGTATGGCGCTTTTAGTGCTCCTCTCTAGTCGATGATTTTCTTTTCAATGAGGCAGTAAGTGACTTAAAGCCTCACACCAGAATATTTAATTCAATTTTGTTGATGAACTTGTAACATGTGAAGACACAGTTTGTGACATTCGATAAAAACAGACTGTGTAAAGATAGTTCGTTATTGAGCAGTTTCCTTTTCATCTCGATGTTAGTATGTTTCTTTCTATTATACTACTCTTTCTTTCCCCTTTAAAGTGTTTCGCTTACAGAAGCATTGCACGAAATGTTTTATACCTTTCGCGGTACATATCTTCCCAGCAGATGCTGAAGTGCGAAATAAAAGATGATGTTCAAAATTGAAAATTATATCAATGAAAGAGGTCTAGAAGTCTTGCATTTTGGGTATGTAAATGAACATATGATAAGAAGTGTCATTTACAGTAACCAAGAAAGAGGCAGGAGCCGCGGATATGAAGAAATGCTTGTGGACCGGCGCGTTAGAGATTGTAGGGTGGTAGCAACGTGAGTGCAAGCATTTTTCCCCTCGTATCCACCTTGGTGCTTAAGAAGAGAGAATAACCCAGCCCATTAACAAGAACCCTCTGCGTGGTAATGAGGAACTCTGAAAGTGTTAGCCTTCTTTTATCTTCAAGAGCGTAACACCTCGTTAAGTTCACACTCTGTTGGAAAGATAATCGCGTTCTGTTAGTTGGAATGTATATTTTAAAGTATAGCGGTACTTACATTAAAAATGTTACTTTTTATCACATTATTGAGATATCAGAAATCAAAATATGAAAGTATTAAGCAAACATAAATGCATCCATCAATTCCATTATCCATCATTCATTCATCTTTTCTTGAAGAAAGATGCGAACATTCATCAAATATCATAGACAGTCACAGACAGTCAATACAAAGATATGTTCTAATCTTTGTGTTTCGGGTGATGATCTTAGGAATAAATGAGGTTAGAAGCAAATTGAAAACCGTGTTTCATAACTTTGGTATTTTTTTAACGTTTGTAAAAGACCGTTTATGTAAGGGTTGTATAATATCGCCAACCAAGTAGAAAGCGTCATGCAATAGCCGTCGGAACTGCCTGAACAAAACTCGTGCAGAATTCTCCACGAGTTCACGAGATCTCGAACCCCCTGCGGTGAGATAATAGTCCCAACCTACCGCGTTCTGCCCGTTCTCTTAGTCTTGAAATTAATGTCTGCTCAACGGGGGCCCGTCTCGTACAGTCGTGTTGCGTCTTGTACACGTGAGTTGGTAGCCGCGAGAAAAGACGAGAACGAATCTCCACAACCGGTTACGAGCTTCAGACAGGCGGTTGAATCGTGTCTCGAAAATCGATGTCGCGCGCTATTCGAACAGCCACGCTCGCATGCGGGTGTTGCGTTGCTCATTTGTCTTGAAGAGGCGATCGCGCATGGTGACGCCGCCACTGATAATCCTGGTATACATAAATAATTCAGAAGTGGGGCTCCTAGATAAACTGTGGACGGCTGTCGATATTTTTCTTCATTAATCCTCACTACGAATTCGTAAGAAGCCAAGATGCTAATTTTAAGAACGGGAGACTAATAAGATCGAAGAGTTAAACTCAAAGTATCTTGCGACCATGCTGCTTTCTTCAAGTTCCTTCTTTGACTCCTAGCCATTGTCCCAAAAGCTTTCTTCCCAATTTGAAATGTAGCTTCCAACCCAAAAAAACCGGCGACTCCAACCCAAAAAAACCTTCGTCACTGCTGCCATCATTCACACTACAAATGACACTCTAAATTCATCACTACCACTATCACATCCTTTATAACTGCAACGACCCATTATATCCCAGACACCAGCATCTCTTGTTCCACCCATGTAGCATTCTCCATCGAGGCCATCGTGCACAACTGCATCGCTTTCATAATTTTCAGGAGGCGAATGATCGAACCACCAGGCAGCTTGAGCAGAAATAATGTTTTTGGGTTGAAGACTTTTAACGAAATTGTTTACATTAATGATAAGTAAAACTGATGTAAAAGTACGCTGAATGGAGCTTTTGAAACCTTGTTTCGTTTGTGTTTTTGTGTTCTCATTCGTTGTTTTCAAAAAACTTCATAAAGTTCTCAATAACTTCAGTTCTTCAATAACTACATGTGTAGACTGAGCTCAAAGGCCTCTATAAATTATACGCCTTGGAAAGATGATGGTTTTGAACAATTCACAAGAAACTATCCATATACAGCTCTATCAGTGTGCTACAAATCCGGCACTCTATTCCCTTCGCCCCAAGGCGATTGCAGTGGCCAACCACTGCAATCGTTGAGGACGCCAACGGTCGCCTTTCCTATTGACTTGCCCTCTCTTCTCACCATCACCTATCGCATCCCAAACTCCATCACTCGTCCCCCAACCGCATCCCCATCTCTATTACCCATCTCCTACCTCATCCCCTTATCTGCTACCACATCCTCACCTCCATTACCCATCTCCTGCCTCATCCCCTCCTCCATTGCCCATCCCCTCACCACACCCCCAACTCCACCAGAGCAAGCGGCGCATACGGTCGCGTCAGCGCGCGCCTGAGTAATGGCGGACGCGCATTAGCGCGCGCCGGTGAAGCCCCGCAGGGCTGCCACCCGTGACGGCGAGAACTTCCCTAAGGAAACCTGAACGGCGCGATCGCGATCTATCACCCGCCGGAAGCGCCGCCCGCCATTGTCCACGCGTCGCCGTCGACGAGGGCGGAAGGGCGGCCGGCGCCCCGCTCGCTCCGCCCCACCCCGCCTGGCGCCGCCGCGCCCCTCCCCGCCCCGCCTCCGCGCGCCGCGCCGCGCACCGGCACCCCCGCACCCTCCGCCACGCCTTCTCGCGTCTCGCCACTCCCCGCCCCGTCCCTTCGCCTCCCGCCCGGCCACGCCGCGCCGCGCGCCGCCACCCTCGCACCTACCGCCCCGCCCCTCCGCACCCAATCCTTTCGCGCACCGTCCCTCCGTCTCCCGCCCCGCTCCACCGCGCCGCGGCCCGCCCCGCCCCACGACGTCCACCGCAACAGAGGGCGAGAAGGCGCGAGGCGGAGAGGGCGCCGAAGACGGCGACGCGGATGGCCGTGCACGGGCGGTCAATGGGACTGCCCAAGTGCGAGTTATTGCCGGATAAATGTCTGCTATTGTTCTCCCCTCTAACGCACAAAAAGAAATAGTGAAAATGCATTCGGATTTCTACAGAATGGAATGAACTTAGCCGGTTTTGAAGGTCAGAACTCATTTAATGAGTTCTGAGATTCGAAACCGGCTAAATTCATTCCTTAGTTTCAAAATCGACGAAGTTCTATCGCTTGATTTCACAACCGGCTTGCCCCTTTTTATTTTATTGAAAAGGGCCAAGACCAAGTGCTCATGTCAGTTTAGAAAACTGTTAGATCCAAACATTTTTTTCATTTTTTTAAAATAAATATAATTACTCTTATCGTATATATAGAATATTACGCATATAACACAATGTCATTACATATTTTACTATTTTTAAGAGCGAAAAGATTTCTGGGTTTTCGTGGAAAGGATAGTAAATATCTTACCTGATTATGACACCTAGCCCTTCAAATAATTGTGCTTGTTCGCGATATTAAAGTTCCTAGCGCTTCATACTTGGGTACTGAAAGTGCTAATCCAGGTTATTACTTGCTCAATTTTTGGTGAACGGAACGGGTTTGTAGTAGCTTGTTTTAGGGAGTATGCCGTTTCCAGTGCCGTTCATTCCAATATAGCTGCGTAATCGTAGTTGCCTTTTAATTAATCGTTCGCATTACTAGGTGTAAGTTAATGCTTCAGGATGAAGGACCAGAACAAAGTGAAATAGTATTAATAGAAATTGAGGAGTATAATGATAATAATAGTAACAATAATAATAGTAATTATTATTATTAATTTATTATTATTAGACATCGGATGTTTAGGGAAATGCCTATTTTATTCTAGCGAACTTAGATAATAGATGTTTACGAATCATGACAAATGATGATATATGACGAAGTTTTATGATGTTTATTTTTGCTTTTCTTTTTTTGCATAAATGCCTTTTTAGGACATTTTCACTTTTATGTATTATTTTTTTATACAATGTAAAGATATCGGAAAACCGGCCATGGCCCTAAGTGACCATTGATTACGAAATCATCAATTCATGTCTACGTATTTTAAAATACAAGAGAATTCCTAAAAGTATACCATCTGATTTTTCTCCATTTGCCTAGTTCATACATACCAGACATGTTCTGAGAACATGGTCGATACACCGAGGGCACCGAAATTGTAAATGGAAATAAATGTAAATTCCCAGAAGGTTTCAGTGTTGCTAGTGATGGACTTCTAAGTCAAATCATTAGATGTTGAGAGATCCTTCTCCGCATTCAAACTGATTTTGTGTCCCAATCGTCGCAAATCTGAAATTGTGATTCTTGAAAAGTTACTGGTAGTATGAAAATATTTCTGGTTAGTGCAAATTATTAGGAATAAAATGTAGAAGAGTTGTAAATATGTAAATCTAGTTTTATATTAAAATGTGCGAACGTGTTGTGCATTTAAGTTTACAAAATAATATAGACAAAAATTACAAACAATTTTTTTATTTTATTGTGTATGTAATTTACGACAGTGCCTTTTTTCTCCTTATTCTTGACATTTTCAGTGCCTTTTTAGGCGCCTAATAGACGATTTTTTAGTGCCTAAACATCCGATGTCTAATTATTATTATCAAAAATAGACTCTAAATGTAACTCAAAAGGTAAAATGCATTATACTACAACTATTGAATTCACAAGAGAATATGTTTCAAAAACAAGACAAAGGAAAAATTAACAAAGGTAACGTAAAATGACAAAAAATCAATTAAAATTGTTTTTGTGTGATTGTTTGACGATCCGAACATCCGTCAAACTTACAAACGTGTGAATACTACATTCATGAATAAAAAAACATGTCATAATAATGCGAGACGTGTCATAATAATCTAGTGCCTGTTTATAACCACTTGTGAAGAAATGAGTATTCAGAACGCACGTTCTTACGAGCCTGATGGACACGCATGCGAGAGAAAAAGCACTAAGTAACTTATCGGATGGAAATCTGGAGTTGGAGCACTCGGCTGCGAGGAGACGAGTACAAAGGAGGCCTTGGGGAGGGGGCGGTGTCAGCCCAGGCGACGTGACCAGGAAAGGCGGCGAAGTATGAAGGGGGCGCAGGCGGGGCTCCCCGCCCAGGGCCTCCTGCTGCTCTAATGCTCCTGTTGTCCTCCCGCAGACAGCGCCCGTGCGGGGATTAATACTTGTATCGTCTTGACGCCTCGTGAAAAAAAGCTGAATATGATATATGGAGGCGCCGCCCGGAGGTCCTAGTGTGCGGCAGCGTGGGCGGAGGCGGGGCGGGGCGGGGCGGGGCGGGGTGGGGCGGGGTTGGACGGGGAAGGGGGCGGGAGTGTTGGCGCCGCCAGACGCTCTCTAATGAGACTGGCGAGGCCGTCGCCGCGGGTGACAATCGAGCCCGTTTGTCCCTGGTACCGACTGCCTGCCCGTCACTCCTCTGTCCAACGCCGCCCGTCCACCCCCCTTCTATTTTATGTACCGCCCGTTACTTTGCTTACTGCTCGACTCGTGTGGTCTCTTACGCACTAGCAAGCTATTTCAAACACGCCGTCCACCAGCAGTTTTAAACCGTTTGCGGCACATGTCGGTCTCAAAGTATCCTGCTGGTATCAACCGTTACTAATCATTTCTTTCCCACGGACGTTTCTTATTCGTCATCTTGCACTCGCTCGTTCCCACACCCTTTTTCATTCCCGAATGTTAGCTTCACACTTTCTACACCGCCCCCACCTTACCGTGCACTTGGTACTCTCCATTCCTCGTCGTACATTCCACTCTGCACATTTCATTTCACACATTCCTAACTGCAAATTTCACTCTTCCCAATCTCTCAAACTCATTTTCTAATGCCCATTCAACACTACCCAGTTTTCACAAGCCGTTCTCTACTACCCATTCCCTATTTCCCATTCCACACTGCCTACTCCGTACTTTCGATTCCACACGACCCATACTGTAGCTTCCACGCCGCCCCTTTCTTGCCGATCATTTCACGTCACCCAGTCTCACATTACTCATTCCACATAGTCCATTCCAAGTTACTCATACTGCCTATTCCGAATTCCCCGTTTCGCGCCGCCTGTTCCCCAATTATCGTTTCTTCACCCTTTCACCGTTTCCAACTTTCCTTTCCAACTCCAATGTTTCCATTTACCCTCTCATCGTGAATCGTGACCGAATCAAAATAAATCATGGAACATCAAAACTTTCTTCAGTCGTCCATTGTTTGTTCAGTCGTACCTCTATTTCAAACTGATTTCCTGTATTTATTGTTCATTTGTTTTGAGAATGCGTTCTTTCTTTGCTAGCCCGCACTCTCACAGTATTCCCGTCTTTTCTCTACCCAGCTAATACTGATTGCCAAGGGCAACTAGCTCAGTCCTTGTAACACGCAAGAACAAAAAATAATATTCCTATCTGGAAGAATAATTTTCATTTTATATTTTAAGCAGATTATAATCTATTTGTTTCGTATCCTTTAATATTCGTCATTATTTAATTGTTCATTTCGCCTATGTGCAAATTTGACTCAGAATAGTTGTTTGGAAAAATTGTTATTGAGTGAGAGTGAGTTTCAATATTAAGTGATAATGGAATATTGGAATAAGAAAAGTATTTCGGAAGCTCTGCAATAATCTCTAATACCAGAGGACTATTTTCCATTTACTTCTGTAGACTAAACTGAAAATTAATATCATGTCAGACTTCGAGCTGCGATTTTTAAGTCATTGAAATAAATCATAACCACATGCGACAAATAATGTCAATGTCCTTACCCAACAAAGATGAGACTCAAGTCCCTCAATCCACCCAAATCGAAAGAAATATACACGAAGGAATATTTGTAAGATAAGAATGTACTTTAGCTTTTATTAGTTGCTCGGAAAACCAAATGAAGAACGAGCTTAGCGGGTTGTTTCTCTGATCTGACCCAAGAAAAATTCAAGAAACAAATACACATGCGGCTATACTGCGTTCTTCCCGTAAAGACTGTTTGAACTCCAAAGCATTCTTCAAATATTCAAACACTTCTTACCCGCCCACTCATAAAAATTCTTCTTGTAAGTATCCGTAGGACAACTGCCTGATAACTCTCTATTGGTACAGGTGCGAGGAAATGTGGATTTTCTTCGCCGCCTGTGTTACTGAGTTTCTGAGAGTTTTCAGATTTACATGTGGTTACTGTTGTTTTGTTATGTAGATAGACTTTCTTATTTCGAAGACAGAATGATTCATTAGGTTCAAATATCTTCTCGCTTCCTATTATTTTTATTTAAGACGTGAGATCTTATAAGTTTGTAAATTTATTTCTGTATTTTTCAGTATTATTAACTTTTAGTACTCTAAATTTTTACACATTTATCCTTTCATTTTTCGAGTTTATATTATTTTAAATTAAAGATTTTTCTTCGTTTTCATATCATTCTTATTCAATTAATATATGATGCGTTTTTTTAATGTTCAAATTGTCTTACTTACTTCGAATTTCCGTAACTTTAATTATTTAATTATTATTAAATAATTATTTTAATTATTTATTAATTAATCCATACTTCGAAATGAACATGGTTCCCAATATTATTTCTGATTTCTATATCCTATCCCTCCTCTGCTGCCCCTCTCTCCCTAAAAGTCAATGCTGCATAAGAAGTTTGGTATTATTTGATAATGCTGAATTCTATATTATATCGCCGCCCGCTATTGATGTCACATTTTCATTCACAATTTCGCAATTAATTTCTTCATTTATATGTAATTACATAGATATTCGAATTTATTATTATCTATTACTCCCAAGTTCGTTTAACGGTCACGATTCAAGATTTTCGGAGTTGAAACACATCACTTAAGTCTTTTGAGGAAAAAATATGCGTATATGTATTTGGCATTTTAGGGTCGGATAAATCCGATTTTTGTCAGCTAACGGTGTTCCCTGACATGGGCTCTGATTTTATACTCCATTATCCACGCCTTAGGAGAAAATGTCATGCAGCGAGCATGATTAATTTCCTTCACCGTTTATAGTATATCTGTCCTGCCTCAGCTTTTCCTTCGTCACACAAACATAGAAACTGAGACGATTGTAATGGAAATCTACAGCTTTAATTTTGCCCCGACCGGGAATCGAACCCTGTATCTCACCAAGGAAAGTTAGCAGATGACCCTGAACCACCCGATGGACTAAACAAAGAAATGTATAAGAACATATTTAATATATATCATAAGAAGAAAGAATACATCTAATATATAAGAGACATTCTTAATATGTAAGGAGAAATAATGTAATGGTACAACAATTGTGTAAGCAAAAATGAATTATATAGTAATGAAAGTGTACATGCGAATTTGATACTAAGTATTTGGATCTTAACTCGCTCCTCTCTATTTCCCACATTTTATATTTTTCTGTCACGATAGATTTCTTTATTTTATAATGTTCATCTCAACAACTTCCTATCATCGTTCTAAGAAACAATTTTTCTCCCTATTTCATTTTTCAATCCTTCTGCCTCTTGCGTCATTCTAGCACAGCAGCGCCAAATTCATTTTAAAAACAAAACAATTGTCGAACAAGAAAATCCATGAGGCTCACGTGGAAAGAATTTGTGCTCTGATTCATTCATTTCTTAAAAATGTATGGTTGTATATTGTGGGATAATGGAAAAGAGGCATGGAATACAGGCATAGTACCATTACCGCATACGAAACAAAATTAGAAACATGAATACAGGAGCAATAATGCAATATCTGTTCTTCTGGACAACTATTCCTACTAATTATTTATCGTCAAAATACACAACTGATAATATATTAGAACAATATAATAATAAAAAAGGTAATCGTCTACAGTGGAAGTCGTCTCCCGTAGCCTAGTTGCCGTTTCCTTCTATCATTTCAATTACCTTCTCAGAGAATGCTGTTTTCCATTGATTCTCTGATTCCTTGTAGCCAGGTGTTATTTTTATCTAATTCCTTTTCTTCTATTAGAAGGTGTCTAATTGCGAACCTTCTTTTGGCCACCGACTATTGAGCATTCGCTGTACATAACCAAATAACCTTAATCCGTGCAATACAACGGTATCAATGATTTCAAAATCGATACCATTTCCTCTGAAAACACTATTCTTAATTCTATCCATCCTTGTCAGTCTACAGCATCTCCGCCAGAACTCCGTCACTACAGCACTCAACCTCGACTTCCTTTTTTTGTTATCTCCCACATATTCGCCCTATAGAGCATTTACCATGGATTTATAAATTCTAATTTTATGAGTAAAAATTATTATAATTACCCTAAAAATTGTGTTAGGATATCATTACTCCCTTTCATGAGTAAACCACTCAAGTCGGGAGCTTAGAACATGTCCTAACTAGGGCGGTGCCCCACTGGGAAACATACTTGAAGAGAAAAGCCAAAATGATCGATACGTTGGATTTCACGTTCTCATGGGAAACTTTCGCCACTTCTCGTGATATAGCATGCATTACATTTACGGGAGTAATGTCCTCAGTAGTTACAAGCCCAGAATCAATTAATATTTGCTCATGGAACACTTCGCATCTAGTTACTTTTTTTCAGGTTTGACAAGAGTTATCACTTCCATTACGGTGAAAAGACGGCATTATTGCAAGCTTTAGTAATACATTGCTGACCACATGAAGTCTGAAGATCATATTGTTTTTTTTAATCTCTCCTCTATATGGACTCTCGCATCTTCGACTGCTCGGGACGTGACTTTATTCTACTCTGAGGGCAGATGCATCCCGATTGCGTTCCGCCCCAGCCACCCACGCCCTCTGAGCCGCCCACGCCACCACTCCCACCCCCGGCGCCGCGCCATTCTTCCACCCCGCCACCAATCCGCCATCAGCCCTGCCGCCACTTCACCATCCAAGCTGCCCCACCACCCACCATCCCGCCGCTGTCGGGGCCACTGCCACCTTCTTCCGCCTCTCTCGCATCCCCCTCCCCCTCCCCCGGGACAGGTGTTTACAGCTATCACCCACCTGCCGCCCTTCCGTCGTCACCGCCATCCATGCCGTTACGACGCGCCTCCACCCCGCCATCAATCCGCCTCCAGACCTACAGCCACTCCCGTCGCCATCTCACCATCTAAGCCACCCATCGACCCCCTACCGACGGGGCCACCGTCTCCTCCTCCTCCTCCTCCTCCTCCTCCTCCTCCTCCTCCTCCTTCTCCTCCTCCTCCTCCTCCTCCTCCTCCGCCTCCGCCTCCGCCTCCGGGTCAGGTGTCTGCAGCTATCGCCCAGTCGCCGCCGCCCTTCCGGTAACGGCGCCACCACGTGCGCGTTCCCAACATAATCCCCGGATATCGTGCGAACGCCCGCCTGCGCCTCCGCCTCCAACTCTTCCAGAACGCAGCGCTGGTCGTTTGGCCCGCGGAGGCAGCGCGCTCCGTGAATTATGTACGCTCCGAGGACCCCGCCAACCGCACGCCTGTACTCCCGCCGCGACGTGCCGGTCTGCTCTGCGCCTGATAGTGTTTTAATGTCGTCGTTGAAGGAGTCGATGGAGTGACACAGGATCGGACCAGGGCTTAACATTTCCATTCTGGGAGTGATGTTCTGAATAGCTGATGGTACAAAACCTGAATTCTGAAAGTTAGAAAAGGAAGGCTCAACTTACATGTACACGAAATTTAACAGAATTCAGAAAATACATTTTTAAGGTTTCAGAATAAGCTAGACAATACCCCCAAAACCTAAATGTGGATATTTGGTTCGAAATATTGAATTGAACATCAAGTTTGAATTAAACATCCAGGGAATTTTGTCATTAACTCTATTATTATTATTATTATTATTATTATTATTATTATTTAATTATTAATATCGTTATCATCAAAGATTGTACTGTAAAGCCCTTCTAAGTAGTTTTGGCTATCCCACGTTTACCATTTGGATTATCACACGTTTAATTTCGTTACACTTGATTTGCAGAATCAGATCATGGGTGAGGAGGTGCATTCATATCGTCACAATATGTGCTTTTATGTGCGGTTATTTTTGAAGTTTCAATTCTGTTTGGTTGTTGTTTTTTCTAAACTAACAACAACATCCATTTTTCTCTCAGTGTAGGTAATTTGTAAATAAATTAATGTGCTATTTGTTCTGATAGCTTCTTATGTAATTTTGACATCTTAGCGTTTTCAATGATCGTAAACTGAAAAAAAAATCATCTTATTTCTTCTTCTTTGGAGAACAAAGTATTCAGCACTAGATGAAGCGCCCCGCCCAGTAAATTATGCAGCACCGTGCTCAAGAACACCCTAATGTTCCTTGAGCTGTGCCTGCCTGATATTCTTCCTCAAAATTGCTGTCGAATGACGTACCACATCTCTATTACAATGCAGTTGTACCCATAATCGCCTCGCGTATCGTGGAACACGAAAATCACATAATTTCGATGTCGTACCTCCGATACACATAATACCTTCGAAATACATAATTACATATTAGTTACCCAGTGATGTGTTACAAAAGTGTTGCTATACATTTATTATTCAACTTTCAGAGAAAAATTAATTAAATACTTACATCATCAATTCTTTATACTGCTTCAAACTTCATTAATGATCGTTCAAATTCTTTACTTTTTATTATGCTTCATATGTAAAGTTTATTATCAAGACTTGTTTTCGGCAATCACGCATTGCTTTCAAGTGTACTTCAGTTCTCGAGTGGCTTGGAGTACAATAATGCAACCGAGACGAATTATATTTTACAGTCACGTCCTAGCCACAAACCTTATTCATTGCCATTGCATTCAGAGTTGAGGGCTATGGATAGATTATTATCCTTTTATACACGCCACTCAAATGCTTCTTTGGTGAAGAGATCGGTATTTCAAAGATAGAAGAGATTATGAAATTCAGCAGTTTCGAGAGATCTAAAGAAACGTTCAGATAAGCTTTAAGTACAAAACTTCACCGTCTCTGTTAGTATGACATGAACAATATGCAAACATTTTTCTACAATATATTCTGTCCTCTTGTAAAACGTGAGTTTTAGAGCTGTAAACTTTTGTACAGACTAGCTCATACGATTTTTATAAAATATAATATTTAAGAGGTGTTCCCATCCGTTACCAGATTCAGTTAATTGATTTCTTCAATTTTGAACTCCATTGTTTTATCTAGTTTTAACACAAAGACAAATATATTACTCTTGTCGTGCTACTCTACACCAACTATGGTGCAGAATGTTTGTACGGGTGACTCACCTCTTTTAAAAAGACAATACACCTCCATCTATACTAATTGTCTCTGTTATCCATTCTTGGGTCTGTTGTCGCTTTCACTCTCCTCTTAACTAAACATATTTCCTTGTTCCGTCACGTTCCTCAAATATTCTCATTTTCCCTTCCTCCTTGCAGTCTTTGTTACAACCTGCACATATAATGTGACCTGCTTACAGCTTTTCAGCTTATCAGTAGCCCTGAAACTCCTAATCTTAAAAAGATACCTCCCATTGTCCCTTTCCAAATTAATTTTTCACATAATTTCATGTTTATCCTCCTCACCTTCAGATTTCGCCACTGCCCGTCATCTGTTTCTATCTCGACTTCGTCTATTCACCACATCACCACGTCCAAATCGACTCCTCTCACATTTTCACCCTTTACACTTGCTTACAACCCTTACTTTACACCTCTTCGCCTTTTTCTTTAATTCCATAGCTCATTTCTTCTCGCTTTGTCTATTTACCTCTTCACTCAACTCATTTTTACGTTGATCATCGCAATTACAGAAAAATAATATTCCTTTTATTATTCGTTCATGTCTATCGGCTTGTCAGGTTTCCTTCACTTGCTATATTATCAGAATCTTACTCCATCTTTTTCGCCATTCCTGCTCCCTCCGTTCCCGTCTCCCGATCCCCCCGTCCCCTCCTTTCCCCTTTCCCTCACCCTCTCCTCCGCAGTCATCCGCTTCGAGTCGCCCCACCGCCAGCACTCCATAATCCATCTTCCTCAGTCGAGTCAATACTCAGCCGTGGAAACAGACCCGGGTAATAAGCCGCGCCGTGTGTTTTGTTTGGGTTTGCACCAATCCCCGCCGCCCTCTCCGCCCCCTCCCCGCCCTCCCCCCTCCCACCGCGGCCTGAGTAAATACGCGCCCCGCAGCGTCTTCGGGCGGCGCCTGTCAACTGTCCGGGCGCCCAGTCCCGGGGCGGACAGGGGAAAGATTTTGAAAAATTGACATTCTTTCTTCGACTCCGGGGAAAGAGGGTGGAAAAAAATCCCCGAGAAGGGACAAAGGACACGGCGACAGGTCGTCTAGACAATTTTCTGAAAATCTCTCAGTTGCTCCCGAACCCCGTCGCACTAATTCTGGAAAAAACTGTCCCGGGTGGGGTCGCTTTAGGGGAAAGCTAAGGGGTGGTAGCATCCTGCTTTGGCTTTGTCGGTATAAAATAGAGAGGATGGGCCAATGTTCAAAGTGTGCTTGCCGTTCTTTGGTTACAATTTGACGGAACACATTCCCTGTAATTTCACATTCCTAATTTTGAAGATGGCACGAGATACTGAAGCATTTCTCGTCAAATATGAACACGAAAGAAGTGTATATTATCAAACCTTTACTAAATAAAAAATAGACCTGAGTGATTAGTGAATGGAAAAGAAGTATATATGATTGATAAAAACAAATAAATATTTTACAAATATCTCAGTACTTTCAGGTTATCATACTTTCAGTTTATTTAAAAAAGAGGACATAATGCGGATAGAGTAAGACGATATTGAAACGTCTTTGCAATTAATACACGAATATCGTTGTCACCTTTTCTCGATTTTACATGAAATCTGTTCACTATTAAATTATAAATTATTGAAAAGTATGAGAAATACATATTAATTTCATTTTCTCATTTTATTATCATTAACGCTGAGAGAAACACTTCAAACGTCATATGATCAGGATTTTTTCAATGCACTATTTCTTGCAGGTAGATCTTCGTTTCTACCGCCCTTGATCCACTATCAGCGACTACCATATCCTCCCTATATTTTCCAATGCTTCAAAACAATTATTCTTGGTCATAAAGCCTTGCAGGTTCCAGATGTGAATTTGAATTTGAATGTGAATTTGATTCGAAAGTTGATTAGTTGATTCACTTATTTATTTAGATCGTGGAGATTTCTGAAGGGAAGATAATGATAACTGCCCTTCTCATCTTCTGGATGGCTGCAAACATTCAATATTTTCTTAATTTTTCTCGTTTTCCATTCATTCTCCTAAAATAAACCTGAAAAGTATTTAACTCACCTTACTTTTTCAGAGGTGTATTGATTCGGTACCGAAATTTATCCGGATAAAAATATAATATTCACAGTAATCAGAGAGAATTGATTTTTAGAAGATTAGAGAGCTTTTGCAAGACGGGAAATCCATTGTCGTAGTATAAGTTAACATTATCGTCAATAGAAATTAACGTATTTTCAGAAAAATGAGTTTCTGCATGTCATACAATCGAAAAGATACGTTAACTAGGAAATAATTGGATCTGAATACCTCTAACAGGTTCTAAAATGTTTTATTGAACATCTGTGTATTTCTGAGTCCATTTAACTGTAATAAGCATTACAAAATAGTAAAACGTATGATAGATCCCTATATGAAATCAAAGGAGCCTCAGTATATACATAACCTCTAAATCCTTAACAATTAAGTTAGTTTATTTCTGACATATTTGAATTAATTTAAAAAAATTAGCCATTAAGTTCTGCCTTATTATATTGTTAATATGGGTATTGTATTTTTCATTACTTCCATGCTTATTGTGTGTTAGTGTTGAATTCGTGTTTAGAAAACTTCGTAAAGTATAAGTTACGAACACATTTGTCGTAGACGACAAAACAGTGAGAATGTCGGGACCCGTCAATCGAAACCCCGTCAATTGATGCCGGCGCATGCGCAGTTCAGTTCTCTACAGAGTTGTCGTGTTACGCCTTTCAAATCAACAACTTGCAAAAACTCTCTATTCATTGATCTGAAAAACGTTTCAAAAATCACGATTAAGTATACAAGGACATTATAGTGACAGCAAACGAAGATTTCCATACAAAAAATGTATAGCTAGAATTTCATTGTTTTGGGCAAGGAATATGTAGTGTGGTAGTCAAGTGTGTCGTATGATGGGTTCCCAACTTTTAATATTAAAATGCATTACTGATGATTTGTATCGCATGAAAATATTGCTATTGTAGACCCAAATATTCGATTATTTCCTCTCATCAAAGCACTGAGGGAAACTTCGGGTATTCATCCTTGTTACTTTTCACTGAGTTTCCACGTGCATCTCTAGATTCCTTCCATCTCCACAAACCCTCACCACTTCCCCTTCTTGTTTCGACCAGCATCCAGCCGCCTCCAGGGACCTTCCCGGAGGCCGGCGGACTTGGCGCATTTGTTTCGTCGCAGCCGGCCGGGATGTTTAACGAAACGGAACTATCTGCGATCGGGCGTATTTCTCCGTCCAATCGACTTACAAAAGAAAAATCCGCGCGCATTTGTGGGCGTCCGGCGCCGAGCGTTGGGCGGCGTCCCCGGAGGCGCCCGGGGGTGATAAGATGGCGTCCCAAAGGAAGACCCTCACCCCACGGCCTCCGCTTGCGACTGGTCTTTTATCTCTCTGTTTGCGTTTCTTCTTTGCCTCTCGAGTCGAAGCAACACAGAGGAAATGTACGAGTGCAAAAGCTCTATATCGAGATTTGCACGAAAAAGTGACTGAGTAGCCCCATGTCGAAAATATTTTTTTTCTTGGAAATATTGTCCATTTGACAGTTAACGCAGTACACCGATTTTAGCGTTTTAGACGGAGACTTCTACATGCACCGCATGTCCAAACGATTGAATAAAAAACTTATACATGTGTATTTTATATCTTATATTTATTTCTTTTTTTTCCTATTTGGAAGCCAGAGAAGGAAGGAAGTCTTCAAAAAGAGCAATAATTCAATCTCGAGATTCACACGAAAACACTTGCGTACCCTCAAAACGACTTTCTAAAATTCGTCTGATAGTTAAGACAGTTTAAGACTAATTTTCCGTGTATGTATACGTGTCGCAAAAAAATGTATGATCCTAGGTTTTTTTAAATCCAATATTGCCGTTTCATTAGGAAAAACGAAGCGTTTTCAGACTCTCAATACGGTTTCAGAAAATCAAAATCTACGAAATCTGCCATTGTTTTTTTCCTTAAAGATGTTGCTTCCCAGTGGGATATTTTTAGACCTTTCGAAAACTTTTGACGTTATTAACCATAACATCTTGCTCTCAAAATTACCTTCTTATGGACTTCGTGGTATTGCCCTAGATTGGATAACTTCGAACCTTAAACATCGATCTCAAAGAGTAGAAATACCGTACTCTCACGAAAGGACATTATTTACTTATCTTCTCGATTCTTTGCCAGTTGAACATGGGGTCCCACAAGGTTCGATCTTAGGTCCTATCCCGTTTCTGTTGTACGTAAACGATATGCCCTCATCTATTAAAAATGGAAGAACAGTTCTGTTTGTCGATGACACGAATGTTCTTTGAAAAAAAAAGAAACAATAAATAGTACAAAATAGTACAATTTCATTTTCTGGAATTCATGATAGAAAGTTTTGAATTATTGCACACATTCTCATTTTAAATTTTTAGAAACATCCGATTGGAACACCCTAAAAGAGAAAAATGGGAAGTAATGGAATATTGAAAATTCCTGTTCAACTATCGGCCATTGCACTGCCTGTTCAGCTTGCATGCAGGTTTCTCTTAGGGTGGCCTCATCTCCTTTCGACCATCGTCTGCAACTGTTTCATTTTTCTGTTGGGGTTTTTACTTCTTCCATTCAAGAATATCTTATAGAATGCTTCTAATTATTATTGCGTCAATTACGTAAATATTATATCAATAGCTAGTTTTGTGCAACAGTTAAAACATTATCCAATTTAATAAAATCTTAATCGCCATCGGCCTTCTTAATAATTATAAATACAAGTTTTTGTGTTTTTTCCATTGAATACATGTCGAACTTAATAGACATTAACTAGTGCGACTAATAAAAATCAATATACTTGCAAAATATTAAGTTAAGTCACAATCAGAGTGTGAAGTTCGCATGAACTAGAAAGATACGAATTCTAAATCAGCATTGACGTCAGGAAATCTCTACCAGAAATAAAAATGTAGAGCACAGTCATGGACGTAATAAAGTAAAATATAAATGTGACGTAGATGCCAAAACAATAAATCAATAAAGAACTATTTGATCACAGAGAAATTAATACGGCGAGCCCTCGTAAACCCTGTGTTCTTCCTACAATATCGGATTAATGAACGTCCTTGAGCTCCCTGTACCCTCCGCATGGGCACAATAGGTGAGGCCGCTTGTCTAACCCGGAGGCGGAGCGGAGTGGGGCAATTTCCCGTGCGGAGCAGCGCGGGCGGCGCGGCGCGGCGGTAGCGCGGAGCGCGCGGCACTTATCAGCGGCTCATTAGCGACGCGAGCGCCTCCCGCAATCTCCCGAGGCCCAGCGCTCCGGTGACGCAATTATTCGCGAGTTAGCGGGCGAAGGGAGAGGGGCGCAGACCGGAAGGGACGCCCGATACCCGGACGTCTGTGCCGGGGAGGCCGTTACACGCCCTCACCGCTCTCCGCGCTCGTCTCGCAGCGCTGCCCTGCGCGAGCTCCTCCACTTTCAGACTCCCCGCACGCTCCCCGTCACGCTCCCCGTCACGCTACCCGACGCGCTCCCCGACGCGCTCCCCGACGGTGGTAATCGATCGATCCAGCGCCAACCTACTCGTCAGTTTTCTAGATTTTTCTCCAACCAGGCATATCTCACCAGCGGGACCCTACTAAGGCTGTAAGTTCTGCCGGTATGTGTGATAGTGTAGTGCATCTAAGGGTAAGTGTGTGTGAGAATGAGGTAAAGTAATGACAAGGAAGGGGTAGGACAGATCGCGCACTGTCCATGGCCCATTTGTTGGGGGTACTACTTCAGTATTAGCATAGTGTTCATCAGAGAATCCACGGAAAACTACCGATCAGAGCAGCCGGCTGCTAGAATTCTCCTCCAGACAGCGGCTGAATTCGACCTAGCTTTCTAGCTATACTTGTGTTTTTATAACCTGGCACTTGACATAAATCAGGTGTAATGGTGTCATCCAATCGAGAGAAAACGTCATCACAGTGACGTCACTGTGGGGACGCTTAAGCTCCCCGTTGGACGAAACCGTCAACAGCTGATTTACGTCAAGTGCTAGGCTGAAAAAAAACCAAGTATAGTGTCGAAAATCCTGCCATCGTCGGAACTCGAACCCTATAATCTCCCAGTCTGAGGTACTGCAGCGACATCAGTTGATGCCCTGAGTACCTTAAGTGGGTTTGGTATCGAGGTGAATTCTACTGACCTATTGCCTTTTTGAGTAGTTTTCCATGCTTTCTCGGATCAATATCAGGCGAATTCCGGAACAAGCGGGCCATGGACCAGACGTAATTTTTACTTCTTTATCCTTGTGCCCTCCTTTTCTCTTATGCTCACACGCGCGCATACACACGCATAGATGCCCTCTACTACCACATAAAACGAGATCTTAGAACTTATCCTGGGTTGGATCGTATCCCACTGAGGGAGAAACCTGAAGAGGGTAACACCGTAAAGAAGTGAAGGTCGAACGTTTTCTTGGGAAGGTAGTCCGCGGCCACTTGGGACATAACAAGCACTACACATACGGAATAATGATCCGACCTAGCTGCTGACACGCTCGGAAACACAAAATACACAATACTCATCTCCATTTTGTTCTGTTTTACATTTCATTTAAAAATATTCTTTCTTGCGTTCCCTTCTTATCTCTCCGATCAATTTCCACTTCGACCTACTACGTTCAGCTCCAATCCTTCTTGACCTGCTTTTTTCCATTTCGATCAGCTCCATCACAAAACGGCTCATTCTTTCATTTCCTGTTTCGTCCGTTACATACGTCCCGTCCAATATCAGTCTCCTTACGTTTCTCTACTCTGCCTTGGATCACTCATAAACTGTTCTAAATCTGCCACCCTCTGATTTATTTTGATCTACTTTTACCCCATTCTCGTTCTCTCACGAGCCTCGACTCACTCGCTCCTCTCTATCTCTTACCAGTTCTACCCAAGTTGCTGAATTCGATCAGCCCGCACCTCACTCCCAAACCAAGCCCAACCAAAGACCATTACAACTCGGACCGAATCTCTAGTTCTTAAATTCTCCCGACCTTTCTTTTCAATACTACTCCTTTCACACCGTCTCTCCCTTGTTTTATATTTACAGTTCTGCATTTCATATCGTCTTCTTAATCACGTTTCTTGATTTCAATGTTATTCCTTTGCTTTGTCCTTCTTAGATGTGAACTGCCGTGACATTTGTCAAATCCATTCAGCTTGGTCTCCAGCTGGGCGTGGTCAAATTCAGTCAGCGTCTCCTTTAATCCCAATCCATCTCCTTTCATTCCATCCCAACCCATTTCATCCCATTCCATCCGATCCTATTCCATCCTATCTCATCCCATTCCATCCGATCCTATTCCATCCTATCTCATCCCATTCCATCCCATCCCATCCTATCCCATCCTAACCCATCCCATCCCATTCCATCTCATCCCATTCCATCTCATTCCATTCTCAGCCCATCCCCTCTCATTCCATCTCAACCCACCACATCCCATCCCGTCGCATCATGTCACATCTCATTCCATCCCATTCCCTCTCATTTCATCTTAAGCCACCCCATCTCATTCCATTTCCTCCCGTCGCATCATGTCTCATCTCATTCCATCTCAATCCACCATATCCCAGTTCATTTCATCTTATCCCATCTTAGCCCATCTCATCCTATCCCATTCGATCCCATTTCATTCAATTCCACCTCATCTCATCCCATCTTATTCCATCCCATCCCAATTGAATTCCATCCAATCCCTTTTCTTCGCATCCCACACCATCCCATCACTGTGGGAAAAGGAGCTATAACTCCGAACAATGTTAGTATATAAGCAAAAAGGAAAATATTTGAACTGATGCCTAATAAAGTGAATTGTGTGAGCAGTTATGAAATAAACGTTCACTTTACTATGTCAAACTGAATACTTGGGCAGTTTGTCACCTATTGCCTGTACACAACGCATAGGAATCTGTGACGGCTAAAAATATCTTTCTCTGTGATCGCGTCCCGTCACATTCATCGAGATACGGTGCGATCCATCCATATTTGCCTTCACTTAGAATACTTCTTTCTATCCCTGCCCTTCTCCATCTCGTCACGTCTTCGCCTTCATTTCATCTCACTTCCTATAATCACCTGTTTTCGTGTTTTACATTTGATTGCAATAATGTCCTTTCCTGGGCCCATGGGCCAATGGGTTCATCGCATTCTTGCTTACATTCCAGAGCACTTGCACGTATTCGTATTTTCATTACTATTATTTCCACTTCATAAGAATTATTTTAATGCGCTTTGTGTACCTTGTCTCGAAATCATCATATTGCTTTCCTGTTTCTCATTCGCTTATATTCTTGACACATCATGACCGACATTTCCACTTCGAATATTGATTATACAAGAAGTGGGCGTTTCCGTGTTACCCCTCATTTCATGAGTGCACTTCTGTGTCCTGAAACAGACATTGCTGGGAAAGAGGTAAGGACTTGCATAAACATCCTTCTTTAAAATATGTACCTACAAGAATAAAAAGTTTATAAAATAGTATAAACAAACTTATAAAAGCGTCACATTCTGTCAAATAAAAAAATTGCAAAGGAAGTGATAAAGGGTGAGATTAAATGACTACACAGTTCTACGTGAAGACGGTGACGCAGAGTCTACCAACTCCCCCCTGTGCTACTGGTCGCTCCTGGCAACGCCACCGCCCTCATCTGCATCACGCTACCCTCCGCAGGCAGCCCAGAGGCCCAAGGTAACTACCCGTATCCTCACCGGACCTGCCTCTCTCCTTACTCCGCCCCGCGTTTCATTCCCGCCCCGCCCCGCCCCTCCGCGTCCTGGTCAGAATATCGCGGTAATCGCCGTATCCGCATTGGGGTGGTGGTGCCGTGCGCGGCGCGCGGGGCGAGGCGGGGCCAGGCGGGACTGGGCGGGGCCGGGCGGGGCCGGGAGGGGCCACTTCCGGGCGCTGATGGGGAAGCGTCGGCCGATAGCGCGAGCTCCGGATATTGCGTCGTAACAAGCGGCTCGCAGACGAACGTCCGTCGGCCGCAGACGGCGCGGCGCGCACCGGTGCCCCTTCCCCCTCCTCGTCCCCCATTCCCCCCACTGCGCGGGCACGCCATGCAATGGTCGCATGCCGACGCTGTGGGGTTCCAAGCGAGAATGCAGAGCCGCGGCAACGGGGGCGGAGGGATCGCGGTTTCTATGTCAATAAATGAGCGATTTTATCGGAGTTTATTTAATTTGCTTTGCACTATAGAAATGATGTTAATTCATTTCATTGACGTTATTTGATGTACGTGACTTTGCATGCCCTTTATAATGAAAATGTATTAATTGTAAATTTTGATATAAATCAGTCTGTAGTACTAAAAGCTGAGTATTAAAAGCTGAAACAAATGTTTGTTACATTATGTCTGTCACTTGATTCAATATACTTCACTAAGCACAAATATTAGTTCCGTCGGTATAAATATGCCGAATCCATGCAGCAAATACGCTTATTTAAGATAATGTTTCGAATAACTTTATCGGGAGAGATAGCTCAGTGCATCAGCTGATGTCTCTGCAGTGCCTCTGACTGGGAGGTCCTAGGTTCGAGTTCCGATAGAATCAAGATTTTCGACACTAGCTTGTCAGCTATGTCGAATTCAGTCGCTGTCTGGAGGAGAATTCTAGAGTCTGGCTGCTCTGATCTACCGATTTCCGTGATTTCTCCGACCAACACCAGGTTATTGCTGGAGCAGTACCCTAACAAACGGCCACGGACCGCGATCTTTTCTTCCTCTTCCTTATCCTTTGCTCACCCCTTACACACGCACTTACATGCATTACATTATCACCCATACCGGGAGGCCGGTCGGGATCTTAGAGCTTGCCCGGCTGAGGCGTGTACCGCTGGTGGGAAATACCTGGTTGGAGGGAACCCCCACTAGCCGACGGTAGGTCGGATCACGCCATCCAGCGGGTCAAGGTTACGTCCACCTCCATAGGGAAAACATGCACTACGGGAATAATTACCATATTAGTTGACCCGGCGGAAATCACTAGCAACCAACCAATTGAATAAATTATTTCATCTTAGAAATAATTCCCTACTTCAAATTCGGATTCATTAATTTTATTTTCTAATAATTACAATAGAATTAATAATAATAATAATAATAATAATAATAATAATAATAATAATAATAATATCAGACATACATTCTTCAATTAAGAATAAAACCTCTATTAATTTGTGTAAACTAATATTAAGAAGCCCAATGTATGCAAAAAGGAATATTACACTATTATCATTGCATTACTATTGGTTGCAATATTCGTACTGATCTTTGCACTATATTCATTGCTGACATAACAGATGATCATCAGCATGCTATAAACTAGTAGTGAATTTTTTGCCAGCCTAGAGGACAATAGTGGCTATGGAGTTCACTATTTAAGATGATTCTGTTCCTGCTCTTGAGACTACTTCGCAGTCACGAATACCTATTCCCTCCGAAGACGGAGATACATGCGTTTTGTGTTGTTGTGTGTATTGTATGCGTGTGTGTGTTTTTACGGATTTGCTGCTACTGTGTGAAAAATGGGAGTGGCAAGTTGAGAATGAGAAGTGGGGAGATCTAAAAATGATCATATGCAGACTATGTAGGCCTAGGCAGAACTTTTGTGCGTATGGTGACTCTGCGTCTTGCGCTTCTTGGTGCTCATCCGATAGGATGGAGGGTGAACCTATTGCAAGTGGTGTCACCTATTCGGCGTGTGTGCGCCTGTGAGATTTCACAGGCGTCAACTGCCCCATAAGTGAAGTGCATATAATCTCGAGAGATGGTGGGGTTTCTCTCGTCCTATCGTCTCCTCTCTAAACTACACGTCGGCTTGCAGATAATTTCCTCCTCCACCGATTTCCCCCTGTGATGCACTCCTCCTCCCCCGGCACTAGCTGTTAAGTGCCAAACTGGTCTCCCAACATTTGTGGTAGGGAAATGCTGGTTCGTGTGAGTATGTACCAGGATCAAAGAAATGGACCGCGCGCGAACCATGACAAGTTGGTTGGGGTACTGCTCTGGCCTTCACATGGTGTTGATCGGAGAAACCACGAAAAGCTACAAATCAGAGAGCCGCCCGCTAAAATTATCCTTCAGATAGCGTGTGAATTCGACCCAGCACTCTGGCTAGTGTCGAAAATCCTGCCACCATCGCGACTCGAACCTATACTCCCCTCAGACTGACGATCTTTCCTTCCTCCTCTTATCATTTTTTTCACCCCTTATTTACACACACTGTCACACGCACTACTCTACCACATATGCCGGGAGACCGATCGGGAGCTTAGAGCTTGTCCCACCTGGAGTTGTGTCCCGCTGGTGGGAGATATGTAGTTGGGGGACATCACCAGATATCACCAACTGGCGGGGGAAAATCACCGCCACCTCTCGGGGGAAACATGCATCACACTTACGGAACTAATAAACGCAGCAGTTGACGCGCCTGGAATCACTAATCAATGAATCGGAGGAGAAGGTCGTAAACGCATCGTCTGACATGCTGGTCACGGACTCGTCGTGAGCGTTGTGGGCCTTTTAGAAGGAAAGAAAATGTGGGATGGGATTGAACAATGCGGAGGGCGCGGGTTACGAAAGTATTCCTCGCTTTTCATCTACATTGCCTTAGACACGAGAGGGGGAAGGAGGCGCTGACGAACCCTGCGCATTCCGCAGCGAGGCCCCAAAATAGCTGCCCCTGTTGACTGATGTCTTCGAAGAGGCGGAGAGGAGCCTGCGAGATGAATCGCCGGCATGTGTACCTTGCGCCACGGGAACTGCTACTTTGCGCCCTTAGCGAATACAATGACTAATTAAGGCCCGTCGTTTCCGACCTTACTGTCACCATTTCACGTCACTGGGATCGAAAGATACCTTTGTTTGCTTGTTATGGTTGTCAAGGAACGCCCAATTCACTTTCTAGGTCGTATATACGTGTTGCTCTGGAAGACGGTGGTGAACATTTGAATGCATTAAGGTTTAATGAAAACAAATGATTAGGGAGCCGATTTCTATGGTTTTGCTTATTTTTGTCTGTTGCATCAGGGCGTAGCTAAGTGAAATTTCTTGACATTTGTTTAGAATTGGATGCTATATAGATTAATATGTTAGCGCATATTTGTGCATATTTGGTCGATTTTTCTTATGAGTGTCTATTTGTGTAATTATAAGGGTATGTTTTGCATATGTTTTTTTCTAAGTTGTCGAGTTATAGGTCGAATTCAGCCGCTGTCTAGATGAGAATTGTCTACAATTCTCTGCTCTGATCAGTAGTTTTCTGTGGGGAATGCCGGAGCAGTTCCCCAACAAACGGACCAAGGACCGCGATCCTCTTCATTGTCCCATCCTCTCCTATTACAAACACACACACACTTACATGCACTACACTACCATACATGTCAGAAGACCACTTGGGAGCTTAGAGATTGTCCGGCTGGGAAGGTGGGGGGCGCCACTTGGAGGAGATAACTGGACAATGAAATTCCCCCTAATGCCGACGCTGGTTCTCACCTTTCAATACGAAAACCGCCACATCCTGGAATAAAACATTAATTACACTAATAGGGCTAATGACCGATACAGTTGTAAAATTCGAAAACATCAATGAACCCTCCGAACCTACCACGATTTCGCATCCGCCTCCGTCGCCGTCTTCACCTCCACCATTACCACTACCACTGCCTCTGCCACCTTCATTACTACCATCTTCTGTCACCGCCATCTCCACCCCTTTCATCTTCACCTTCACCTCCACCGCCACCGCTTCCTCCACCGCCACCTCCAACTCTAGCAACTCTGCCATTGCTGCTACCGTTGTCATCGCCTCCACCGCCACCTCCAGAACTGCCACCTTCACCACTGCCACAACTAGCGCTACCACCACCGCCACCGCCATTGCCTTACCGTCACCGCTGTCCGTCACAGTCACCTTCATTCTTACCATCACCCTCACCGCCACCTCCACCGCCATCTCCAACTCCACCCTCACCGCTAATGCTGCTACCGCTGCCATTGTTGCCATCGCCGCCACCACCACCACTACCACAGCGTCCACCTCCACCACTACAGCCACCGACGCCTGGGCCACTAATGCCACCCCCCATCACCACCACCACCATTACGTTCGGAGCCACCAGCACATTTATTTAACGTGGCGCCTCAAGGTCACGAGCTGATAGCAGAGGGAGACATTTTCATCCAATAGGTAGCTCCAACCCAAAAAATTAAATCGAATCGAAGCTCCCGTTTGGATGACTCCTCTTTGTCCAGCTCGTGCTCTTAAGGCGCCATGTTAAATAAATTAGTGTACCACCACCACCACCATCAACATCACAATTACCACCACTGCCACCGCCCCTACCCCCGCTATCGCCTTCGCCTGGACCTCCTTCACCACCGCACTCGCCGCTCCCGCCCATGCTGCCGCGGGTCGCCTCGCGTTCAGCAGCGACTCCGATAAGCCCTGTCGCGTGGGCGAACGTTGGCCAGACGCGCTTTAAAACCAAACACGTGTCTCGGAACGAGGCTCCTTCGCGGCGGCCGCGCCCCGCCCCCAACGCACCGGAGCGCTCGCCATAAATTCTACACGACGCGTTTTGTCCACTTTCGGACTTCTACAAACGACGCGACGGGGCCCCCAACGGTCGCTACTCCGGCCCTGCTCACCAACGGCTGAGTGTGCACGTGCGTGAGTGCGTCTCTGTAAGGTAGTGTGTCCTGTCCGGCGCAGTTTGCTGAGTTTGGGCTGCTTAAGAGGAAGATAAGATGGCCACGCGAGACATTGCAGATGTCGAATGGAGTTTACTCAGATTCGAGAGGAAAAAAGCCTGAGATCCAGCATTGGTTAGATTTTTAGCGAATCATTTTTAATCCTTTTTATCAATTAACACATTAATGTGCATTTAAAATTTTTTTCGTCATTTTAAGCCTCTGCGGTTGTTTCGATTAAAGGAAAAATATGTGCAACCTAGTTTGTTTTCGCAGGATGAATTAATTTGTAAAAAAAATAATACTTTTTCTGTTCATTTCTTTTTAATAATCGGTTTTTACCTACTGGTTCCTTGGATATTTTGGGATTGCCATTTGTCTAGTCACAGTTCAGACAAGTGTTATTTAATTTTATTTCAAATTTTGTTTTCCCTGAAATCATTTAAGTCGAGTGTATTTGTTTAGATGCGCAGATATGACACGTAAGTATTCATATAATGGTCAAATGCCATCAGGGTTGGGCAGTATTTTAATACTTATCTTTGAAATACGTATTTTAAATACATTTTGAATTTGAATAATTATATTTTTGAGGGTTTTTTATATTATTTAAATACATAAAATAGGTGTATTTAAAAAAGAAATGTTTAAAATACTTCAAATACAGATGAAGATAGCGGAGTAGTTTCTTTTTGTTTGATTCTGCTAGTAAATGAACCTCATTGAAACAAAAATAAAAGCCCCTTTCAGCTGTTGAATTTGAATTCTCTTCATTTTTAATTTATAAATCTAAATCATTAAAAATGCTGGACAGTTATCCGACAACCAAAAATACGTTTATTCCTTTTACCTAGAGTCTGAACAATGCTCTTTTTGCTTATTTTATTTCTTTGAATGTATTTTTAGGCAACTTACTCCATTATCAATATTTACCTCAGAAATGGCTTTTGCGAGGGTTGCCTACAAATGCCTATTTTAAAGACAATTATCTAATCGTTCGTTAAGACCCTAAAAATGCCTATTTTAAAGACAATTATCTAATCGTTCGTTAACACCCTAAAAATGCCTATATTGAATTGTCCACATTTTTTTATATTTTTGTTCAGTACATGTTGTTTTCTCCATCATTTTTTGAGAAATCGCTTATGGGTAATTTTTTTACCACATAAGTAACAACCGTATAAAATCTGCCAGGGCGTCCTCCTATCGAGAAGCTCTATGCCCTGAATGTTTTTGCCCGTAAAGCGTCCAGCAGGGACACAGCTTAGAGACATATGAGAATTTGACATTGTGAGGGTTACCTAATCTACTTCGCCGAAGCCCGTCAGGGCGCTCCAGCGAATAGGAAATTGCTCTCTTCTTTCCCATCTTCGCAGTGATTAGTGAGCAATCTGTTTCTTACCAAGAACACAACTGTCTTCAAAAATAGCGCTCCCGGCATCTTTTGCTTTTAGAAGGTAGAATGATACAAGATAGGCGGACTTTTCTTCGATAATTATGTATTGGTTTCGAAGTTTGGTGCATGCTAGATCAGTAAATTTGTTGTTCCTGTTAAGCATGCTTGCTACAATGCCGGAAGAGAAAGTTACAAGAAGTGCATTGCTAAAAGAGTGGATATATGGAGAAGATTCACGTCGGACTGGAGATGTATTGTTTTGTCAGTGTTGTGAAAAGGTGGTAAACTGCAAATAAATATTTCTTACAACATAAAATCACTGAAACTCATGCAAAAAATGCAAAAAGAGTGAGAAAAACTATTCAAACCGTCTTCAGGAAATGAAGTCAAAAGATGAAGACAAAAAAGAATTTCAACACTGACCTGTGCCATGCCGCAAACATTCCATTTTCAAAACTTTAAAAGCCAACACTTAACCAGTTTAACAAACAAAATAAACAATTCCACACAAGTCAACTCTTAAGAAATGTTATCTAAATCAGCAATATGTTTTGACAATTGAAGAAATTCTATTTATTTTTAGAGTATTGAGTTCATCCTTTATATAGTACGTATTACATATAAATTTTAATATTATTCAACCATAATGCCCATTTCCCTGCCTATTTTCGACCATTTTAGTGCCTACATGGCCGAGCTCTACTCATTACATTAGTTTACGTTCATCCGCGCCAGTTGAACGGCCGTTTCCCTTTGCGGGCGTTATACATTCGCCAATTAAGGGTTATTATCTGATGATTTGTTTAAAAAACTGGTCGCTTTAAAAGAAAATTCCGCTTATTTGAGTTAGATGTCGTTGAGTAAAGGTTACTGTTCAAAAATGTATGGCTGTCAATTAGTAATTCATTGTAACTGGCAATTACAATAAATTGTTGTAATAAAAATGTAATAATAAAAAAATATTTTATTTACTATATTTTGAGTATTTGAAGTATTTTATTATATGTTTATCTATTCAAACCCCAATGTATTTTGAGTAAGTATTTAAATACTTATTTACGAAGTATTTTGGCGAAGTATTTAAATATTAAATTTAAATTATTTTGTCCAACCATGAGTGTCAATTAATGAAAAGAACTTTAGGGAAATTAAGAAATAGTTTAAATCATAAAATCTTGTCACCTTCTGAAAATATTTTCTGAATAATTGTTATATACCATTATTTATATGAACATCTCTAGAGTTATTCACAGAAGTCCAAGGGTCGCATATATTTGGCAAAATTGTTTTTTGAATGAATGCATTGTTTTCCCATGTTATTGTAGCTCATGTGTTAAAGGGTACTGACCCGGCATTCACCTACCATAGATCGCAGAAACCACAGAAAACTAACGATGAGAACAGTCGGCTTCTATAATTCTCCTCTAGAAAGTGCAGTGGTTGAATTCGACCTAGCTAAGTAGAAGATATAGAAAATCCAACGTCGGGATTCGAATCCTAGGATCTCTCGGACAGCGGTGCTGCAGAGGCAAAGATAATGCTACCTCTGAGCTATCTCAGCCTGTATTACCTTCAACGAAACTTTTATTTATGCTATAAAAGTCATGCACCTGTAGAGATAATGGCGTTAATTGATGATAAAAAAGAGAAATTAGTTGAAAATTGGGGTAGTGATTTGAGGAAATGGAATATTCTCTAGCACGTTTTGTCGTTAAATATTTTTCGCAAAAAGTGTGAAAACCAAGAATATTTGTAAGTAAATGCTTAGGACACGAAGATCCAGTCATTATATCTCGGTTCAGAAGATTTCTGAACACTATGAATGTATCGGAGGCGTGTCATAGAATGGATAGAACAGAAGAGGTCGAATTGTCGACAATGGCGAATGCGTGTTCTCTGAGTGTTTAAAGATCAAAGACACTTAAGAAAATAAAATAGGAAGTTCCAAGGGCTTGAATTTTCACTCTATAGTTCTGATCTTGCTATGATCAAATTCTGCCGGTTCAGAATTCCAACATATTTTGAATTGCTTTGCCGCTGGAGACAGCCATGGCACGCTCTGGTTTCGAAAATAGATAACATTGTTTAATCACCATATAATAAACACATCAAACTTCCCTTGTATTATTGTCTTTTGTCTTTTCGGTCAAGTATCCATCTAGATTTAATTGTATCAATTGATCAGTGTAACTGACGTTTTGTTTCCTTTCTTCCTATGTGATCTTGAATTGTCACACCTATACCAGCAAATTTACTGTCATATTTTTTTTATAAATCAACCGCTCCATTTTTCTCGTCAAATTCAAAATACGTTTAAATGTCCAAGATTATCAGCTGGAGAATGCATGTAACTAGGTTGTACAAGGATGTTTGCTGGCTAAATATTTCCTTGCCACAATGAGGACAGTATTCGGATGCGCCAAAAATTTCATTTAGCCACAATTCTCAACACCATTTGCGCTAATAGCCAAATTTAAAGACTGGATAACATTTTAACCAGCAGCGTTGAATTAAAACACTACTCTTCATCTTGGAACCCTCCATTTCCGTCCTGATAGCTCATGATATTCATGACTATCAGTTGGAGCATGCTTTCTACTGGCTACTACAAGAATGTCTCGTAGGTAAAATTTCCCTGTCGCAATCAGTACAGCCGTGGAATTCACCAAAAATTCCATTTACCCACAGTTCCCAACAGCATTTGCACCAATGCACAAACTTAGTCTGGATAACTTTGTTACTAGCGGCGTCGAATTAAAATACAACCCTTCGCCTTGCAACCCTCCATTTCCGCCCTGATAGCTCAAGATGGAAAAGCGACTTCCTCACAAAGCCACTAGGGGATGCGACTGCCCTGGCGCCTTCCGGTAAACAGGGGGCGCGAAGAATGCAAGATCCAAATCGCGTTTTTAATTACGCAGCTCCGCAAGGACCCCAGATGGCTGCGAACAGCAATTAAGAAGGCGGAAAATAAAGAAGATTTTACGGCGACAAGGCGGGACAGCACCCCGCTTGATTGCGTTGGTAACGAGTTTCTGACCGGTACGCAGTTCCCGATCTGTTTTTTATGCTCCTGTTTGCCGAGATGGAACTCTGCACCGCGTGAACCCACCAAATTGCACTTTTTTTTACGAGAAATAGACTTTTTTAAAATACGTTTATATAGTTATGATGGTGGATATAATCTTATTTTGTGGTGAATTTCTTTTCTGAAAACGCCCTTGTTCAAAAAATTTACATTTATAGGCGTGTCATTGCGGAGAGGTACGTTTTAATTATGACTTTAAGAGGCACATTCACCCAAGCAGGAAGTTAATAAAAGAGAAATCTGAAGATTTTTAAATGTACGTTCGTACATTTCTTTTCATGGAGACATTTCAAGTTTGACTCGTCTGTAGTATTTTCTTTTTCGCTTTGTTATGAAGATGACATTGTTCTGTAATCAGAATGTTTCAGTACCAAGTGAAAAAGAAACTGTTTTTATTTTATAAATTGGGTTCGTTTTATTTTTAATTTTATTGCTAGTATCTTCACAGCGATTCGAATTCGCTTAACATTGATATACAATACATTTCGAGAAACAAGGAACAGATGAGTATACAGGATACAATTACGAACGTAATATGGCAAACAGAAATGCAGTGTTTGATTTCAATAAAAATAATATTTAATAACAATATTAATACCAGCTTCCTGTACTGTACGAAATACGCACGCATATATCATAACATACACGTTCTTCCAAATTGGGAAAAGGTATAGGCTTACCTATTATTGGAAACCAAAGTTAATATTAGTTAAGATAGTACTTTACTTCTGATTACAAATTGACCATATTTGTATAACTGAAGTGTGAACTTTGAATTTGGATTAATATGATTTTAAATACTTACTACTGAATAAGATTATTCCTATTAGGTGCCGGGTTTTGTATTTGCTCTCAACATATTCTTTAATATTTGCAGGTACAAAATTCTGAGATAATCTGTTTTGTTCTTATTTTGTGGAGTGCGTGAGCTATCACATCATGTGATTCAGCTTTACAAATTAATTAAATCAAAATATTAATTAGAGCAGAGAAGTCAGTTTTCATTACTGCATATGCGTGCTTTAATATCTGGAAGAGAAAATTGAAAAGGCCCAACGAAAGAAATGAGCAGCGATATTGAGTTGCCCTCAGATGACTTTGCAACATGTGTGTACGACGGATGCAGTGTCCGTTGCTCACCTATAACATGCTGTGTACGTGAATATTCAAACAGGCGCAGATGTTTCAGCTCCGTATTGTATGTATGCAAATGAGTTAGTACGCTCTGCAATTCCCCTCCGGTGGACGCGGAATCGTGTCCCGGATTGTCGCACGGACCTCCCGGACATTGGAACGGGGTATGGAGTTCGAACCCTGGGGCACCCCCGAGGACAGCAGGTGGCGCTGCAAGGACAACAGGGGTGTGGGGACGAGACAAGGGGCAGCATTAGACGGAATGGTCGGGGAGGACGAGTTTGGACACTCGGAATAGTAGAACTAGCGCTTGTAAGCCAGTTATAATTCTTCACCCAGCAATAATAAATACGCTGAGATAAAATCATTATATTCACAGTGCAAGCGACACCTCGAAAGCTTACACCGGAAAGATATTGCTGATGTAATCTCTCAAGAGTCAAACATCAATCCGAATTAAAGTAAAATTTGCGTAAACACGCGGAATTTTGAACGCGTATTTCATTTTTTCTCTGGGATAAGATGGGTATTATAGTTATTTTTATATTCGTCTTCTGGTTTCAGTTACTACTCAAACAAACTTAAAGTTACTACTCAAACTACTCAAAAAAATTTTGAACAATATTATCCTTAAAGAATTTCATGGAAAACATACCTAACTTTACACCTATATATTCATTTTTAACCTTTTTTTTTTTTTTTTTTTTTTTTTTTTTTACAAAGTCGTACGTTCTCTAGTCATCAAACTGAACCCCATCATCCTACAAATTTTACAAACGCTACTTTTTAACATTTCATACCAATTGTTTTTACAAGTACCTAAAGAGTACACTGCGTTAGTAGTTGACACGCCCGGAAACATGAAACAATCTTTCTATAAATCATATGATGTATGAATTGGTTGGTTGGTTGGTAGGTTATTAGTGATTCCGGGCGCGTCAACAGCTTAGGTCATTAGTTCCGTAAGTGTGGTGCATGTGTTTTCCTCAGAAGGTGGCGGTGATTTTTTCTTGGATGGCGAGATCCGGCGCCGACCTACCGTCGGCTAACGGGGTTTCCCCCTCACCAGGACTCTTCCACCAGCAGGGCACCGCCTCAGCCGGGACAAGCTCTAAGCTCCCGACCGGTCTCCCGGGATGTGTAGTAGTGTAGTGCATGTTAGTGTAAGTGTGTTTGTAAAGGGAGAGGATATGACAAGGAAGAGGTAGGAAAGATCGCGCGCGGTCCGTGGCCCTTTTATTAGGGTACTGCTCTGGCATTTGCCTGGTGTTAATCGGAGAAACCACGGAAAACTATCGATCAGACATCCGGCCGCTAGAATTCTCCTCCAGACAGCGACTGAATTCGACCTAGCTGAACAGCTAGTGTTGAAAATCCTACCGCCGTCGGGACTCAAACCTAGGACCTTTCCGGTCAGAGGCACTGCAGTAACATCAGTTGATGCACTGATTCACCGATCCCGGTTGATGAACGGACACCCTGCCTTATTTTAAGGGTAGGCTTTGCACGTAGCGCAATGGGCGTCGTGCGCACGCAAGGCCTGGCCTCCCGCGCGGGCGGGGGCGCGGCGCGGCGCATGGGGGCGACCCAGGGTCAGCGGAGGGCGGCCAAGGGAGGCAGCATACGCCGCGAGTACTGCGCCCAACAACGCCGCGCCTGTCGCTACACGTGTTCGGGGGACAGGCCGACTGCGCGCGACAGATATTGCGTTACGGAGCATGAATAAAACATCACTCCCGCATTTTTACCCCGGTCACTCCCAAATAAACACACACCGCCGAGTTCTCGAGCGGGTTAAAAACAGAATGAAAACGCATTACCGCGCTCGTGAGGGAGGGGAGGATGATCTGTAGGATTTTCCGTTTGTGGTTCCGGCATTTACAACTCCTCTGCAAATACAATGTTTGACTCGTGGTTTTAAAAATTGTCACCATAATAGGGCTTAGGGAAGAATATGTATTGGAAGAATTGGGTTTGCTTGTCGCTGAGACTTCAGAAAGTCTATGCCATACACGTTTAAAGAATTATACTTCAAAAACCTTTAAAGTAAACTTTTTTCTATTGCAATACAGCAAGTTGATGCATTGAGTCATAGAAGTTTAATGAAATATTTTATTTTTGTGTAAATTACATGAGGGAGGCGAAAACTTTCCAGAATCTTTTGTGTTCGTCTTGGCAAGACCAAATACCGGATGTTCATTTTATCGTTCGCTGAAGATACGGGCCGCGTCGACCAGGGGAATGTCATGAAAGGAATAGCGTAAAATAGTACATTATCAAACGATGATGTAATGATGGGCATTAATACACGAGTGTGATATTACGATACGAGAGAGTATCGTAAACTTCACCCGAGTGTATTAATACCCATTACATAGAGTTTCCAATTTTTCTTTTTCTACGACTTTTATAAGTTAAACTTTTCAATGAATCGTTTCGTGGCAGTTGATATGGAGGATTCAGCCAAGACTACCTAGCAGACAGCTACCCAACCCTACCCTCGCATGCTGCCGCAGGTGGCTGTGGTTACCAGTCCGCCTGAGAGGGAGTACTACGCTAGTCAAATAGGATGAAAGCGAAATTACGATATAATTTATTTTAAATCATGTTTTACGAAAAAATACAAATAATAAAAGAAATTAAAACTGACAAGCATAATATAATAGCAAATGCAATTTTAATATACACAATCGAATGAAACATTTACTAGAACGATTCTCAATTATTAATTGTCAATATTTCGTTTGTTAGCTTTTCCGTGATTGGTCGAGAACCTGTTCCATAATGAAATCTTTATCGTAATGAGTAGCATTACGCAACTGGTTGCAGCCATCAAACGACAGCATTATACAATGGGAGAAGAAAAACGTGTGGTATCGTTTACTAGTTCATTGCTATGTGTTTACAGATCTCAAACAAAACACGTAACGGTATTGTTAATACCCTTGTGAACCTTTCTGATTCTTTATGCACGAGGATCTGTTAAATACTTTATGACCCGCACTAATATCAACACAACTTATACATTTTTATAAATTCAATTTATTAAAGTTAACGTACAAGCAAATACACTAAATAAATGACATAACGCTCAAATAACTAATTATAACTAATATAACGCTCAACTAACCCGTACCGGTCGGGGCTTAGAGCTTGCCCGGCTGGGACGGTGCCCCGCTGGTGGAAGATACCTGGTTGGGAAAAACCCCGCTAACGGTATGTCGGCGCCGGATCTCGCCATCCAGCGGGGGGAAGATCACAGCAATCTCCCGATGAAAAAACGTTTATATAACCGACTATGGCAACTTAATTCTGTTGTAAGATCTGTATCCTATTATTATTATTATTATTATTATTATTATTATTATTATTATATTATTATTATTATTATTATTATTATTATTATTATTATTATTATTATTATTATTATCGTGATTCGTTTATTTCTGTCTTCGGTCTTCTCTTTGTTCACTTCCTCTTAGAAAATAATCCACTGCCAAAAGTGGAATCATTTTCTCCCACCAGGTAATTTTTTTAATATAGAACATGATCAAATCTATTTTCATTTATTGTTTTGAAGATTGCATAGTTTTAATATTTGTGGTTGTATATCTGAATTGAATCGTATTCTAAACTTTTTCAAAACCTCTTCATCAATGTTATGATATTGAACTTTCTGCAAAAATAGTAAAACAGTAAACCCTCGTTAGCGCGAACTCACTTTACACGAATTTCGCCGTAACACGAACGAAACTTCGGTCCCGGGGAGAGATTATTGTAATATGGACTCTTTATAATACTCGGATAACACGCACACCGATTATTTCGATCCCTTGGTGTTGATAAGAGTTTACTGTAGTACCAAATAGCAAACCAACATGCACTATATCATAGATTAGTATCGTAGATCGTAGCGCCATGATGCGACACAGGTCAAGATTGTCTTGTTGTCTATTTTTGGAGCATCGCAAACGATGACCCAACCTAATCCAGAAGACCTGGTGTGTATTTAACGCATTTTTTGTTGTCTCGCTCCCTGGTCCTATTTCTACTTCAAGCCCACCATCGAAGAAACTCCAAGCGACAGATATGGACAGCAACATCGGGCCGAGGCGCCCGGGACGTAAATTTTAGAGGCAGCGAGTTAGAGCACATAAAACTAAATTGGGAGGCTTCTGCACAGCCCAAGTCAAGTGGCGGGGAAGGGGCGGAAAACAAGGCAGACACCCTCCCCCCTCGGGGCGAGCCAGGAGGCGCGGACAGCGCTGAGGAGGAAAGTGAGAGTGAAGGGGAAGCACGAGGCCACGAGGAAAGGGGGTGGGAAGAGGTGAAGCTGTTTTTAAAACGGTGGATGGGGAATACGCGGGCCAGTCGTGGGGAACGCAGCTTTTAAGTGTGCTCGTTTCAATTTCTTTGCCAGCAGTCGGCAGGGACCGAAAAGAAACCGTGGTGATTCATGTTTTCACGAAGTTTTGACCTGATAAGTTGACCTGCACATTGAGAAAAATACTTGTTTGTAGCTAACAGATTCCTGCTGCATAAAGACAATTCCAGAAAACGGCTCAACAAGTACTGCATGCTTATTCATCGTGGACATTTATTACATAACTGCCCACACGATTCCTTAATCAGAAATAAGTTCAAGCTAGTATATTGCTTTTTCATCAAAAACATTTATTGAAACTATGCTAATGTTTGTAGTTTTCGATACTTATTTCTCAGTTCAAAATCCCCGCAAACCGACGAGTAGGTCGGCGCCTGATCTCGCCATCCAAAAAGGATCACCGCCATCTCCCGCGATAAAAAATATTCTACACATACAGGACTAATGTCATTAGCAGTTTACGCGCCCGGAGTACTACTCAATCAATCAATCCAAAATATTCCTTTAAGATTGATGAAATTGCACCTGACTAGTACCTAAAAGGGCATTCTCACCCATAGTAGCAGGTATAAGTAATCAACCAACATATAATATACACGACGCACGTAATTAGACTAGTTCTTCGGCTATCCTCCCCCATAAATGTGGCAACAAAGCACCGTAAGCCAACAGTGATGCGCATGTCATGAAGCAGCTGTATCTTTTGCTGCCTTTTATGAGCGATAGAAAAACTACCTGTAACTACTAATGACACCGGTAACAGAAGGGACACTGATTTAACACAAGATCCAACATGGCGAGCGACCTTAACATGTCAATGCGAAGCATGCCTGCCATGTTATGCGAATTGATAGAAGCTTTACAATTGTTTCAATAATTCGTCAATTTTACCTGGCTCACCCTTGGTCAGACCATTCGCTTTCCATACTCTGGGTTCAGGGTTCATATCCCGATCGATGCATGTAGAATTTGTGGTGGACGAAGCGGGATACTCTCGTTTCTCCTGCCTCTCATTCCTCTATTACTCCATCATTCACAACATCGTAGTCATTACAAAAAGGGTTTATTTGTATATGAATAGTTTAAGTGAGCTTACTAAAGCTATCAAACCTTATATATTTGTTTCATCGCATACTTATAGTGAAAGGGTATCTAAGAGTACGCAGCCCCTAAGTATTTGAAAAGTGATTGTCTAACAGATGCCTACTCTGCTTGGTTCGTCACATTAGTAATTTTGTTCTGCATAAAATTAGGTTAAACTCTAACAACATTTACTGGCAGATATCATACGTCTAGATAGTAGAGATAGAAATAATTAGTTTTTGCCTCGGTGAATCTGCGTCCAAGTCGATCTACTACAGAATTACTGCGCAAGTCAATCAAGTGGAGTATATCAGCACATAACGATCAAATGGAGAATCTCCACGCAAATCGGTCAGTGGAGGACCTTCGTAAAAGTCGATCAAGGGGAGGATCTTCATGGAAATCGATGAAGTAGAGTAGAGGTGTCTGACTTGCAAAGTCTCAAGGGCTATGGCTAAAACCTGTAATATGGTTGCGGGCCAAATTTTCATTATTAGGTTGGTCCACCCATGACCCTGTATTGTTGATCTCGGCAGTTTGTCCGGCTGCTCTGAAATGAAAGAGAGGATGGAACTAAGCATGATATCAGCCTCCATCGTGCATAACGCATCATACATAACGCAGTGAAACTCCTTGAGATAGTTTTGAATTTTTTAATTTACTAGGAAAATATTCCATAAATATAACCTTGATCTACTTTTATTTTAAGGGGGTGTTCATCCCGTCACGGCGTGTGCTCTAGACGCAATATTCTCGTCTGACATGGATGAAAGAGTTTGTCTTCGTTGTACAATATGTTTACGTTTATTTAATAACCTTTCGCGGACCACAACAAATGCCACCGCAGCCCGCATGCGGCCCGCTGGCCGCCAAATGGACAGCATCTTCGCGCAAGTCCATCAAGTGGAAGATTTCTGCGCAAGTCGAACAAATGGAAGATCGCAGATCAAGCGCTGATCTCCCTGAAAGCCGAAAAAGTGGATAATCTCAAGTACATCTATCTATTAGAGGATCTTTTGTATGTAGATCACCGGTTTAATTTTAAAACTAATGTATTATGGTAACTAATATATTGATGGAACTGAAGTCAGTACCTTCTATTTTCATGGAGATGACATAGTCTGCTTCCAAATTGGTGGCTGAATGTCCACTCATGGTCCATTTTGAATTAATATCATTTTTGGAGACTTCTTTTTCATATCCACTCAGTGAACAAATATTGTGTTACATGTAAGAGGGATTAGACTTTTTCCCAAAAAGCGCATTTTTGTAAAATCACTTTTAATTCAACTCCGTAAGTAAATGTACCTTTAGAAACGCTCAAGATTGGTTTTCCCCCAGTTAGGAATTCTGGGCAGATAACCTCTAAGCTCTAAGTCATCGATATGTTCATATGCAAAAAAATACAAGGATATACATTTCGATCCATGTTTGACACAATATATTCAAAATCGGTTTCGATAAATGCTTCACACCTCTTAATTTTATTCTCAACTTTTTGTAAAATTTCTTGTTACGTTCTCCAGATCTCCCTATCTGTTTTCTTATTGCCTTCACGACCTTTTAACTACTAGCTGTGTAGAATGATGAACGCAAAATATAATTTTATCATTCACTTGAAGCATCATTGAATTCATTTCTGAACCAGTTATACCTTAGCGTTTTCTCTATAGGAAATGTAAAGGCTGAGATATGAGACGTATTGCAATAGTTTGTTTTGCAGTCACGAATATTTATCACACATCACGGTTGTCATTTAATATATGCCTTTATCGACGTCAGTTATAATTCTACTTTTCTTCCTACTATCAATTAGGTAAGGAGCATTTCGGAGAGTCTTGATAGAGCTCAAGATCATTTATCTATGTAGAAAACTTTGACAAATGTTTCCAACTCGGCCAACGTCTGTCGTCGGGAGCTGACACAAGACGCGGCAGATGGGCGGGGGGAGGGAGGGAGCTGTTCGTCTGAGACGGCAGTTCTTTGTCCAGAAGAACTGTGCGCGAGTCCACGAACAAACAACGTTATTAAAATAAGTCAATTTCTTTGATTTTCTCGGACTGCGAGACTTAACTCAATCTTCTTTGCGGGGGCGCTGACTGTCCATCCATCATGCAAGTAGCGTCGCGGCCCGGGAGCTGGCTCGGGAGGGGGACAAAGGGGGACGCCGTCTGCGAGGCTGCCACAGCTACAGGGGCAGCTGCTCGAGGGGGGCTGAACGGCGAGGGAGGCGTGGACGGCGAAGACAGTGACGAAGGAACATTTTTGTGAATTGTCATATTTATAATATAGTAATGCATACGGACCTAGTTGTGACCCGATTGATCAGTGAATTCGGGCGTGTCAACTACTAAGGTCGTTAGTCCCGAAAGTGTAGTGCATTTTTATCTCGGGAGGTGACGATGATCTTTCCCTGCTGGATGGCGCCGACCTACGTCGGCTTGCGGGGATTTTCCCCAACCAGGTATCTCCCAACAACGAGGCACCGCCCCAAGCGGGGAAGCTCTAAGCTCCCGACTGGTCTCCCGACAAGTGTGATAGTGTAGTGCATGTGAGAGTAAGTGTGTATAAGGGGAGAAGATAGGACAAGGAAGAGGAAGGAAAGAGTGCGTGCGGTCCGTGGCCCTTTGTTAGAATACTGCTCCGGCATTCGTCTGGTGTTGATTCGAGAAATCACGGAAAATTACCGATCAGAGAGCCGGCTATTAGAATTCTCCTCTAGACGGCGGGTGAATTCGACCTAGCAGTCTAGCTAGTGTCAAAAATCCTGCCACCGTCAGGACTCGAACCCTAAGGCCTCCCGGTCAGAGGCACTGCAGTGGCATCAGTTGATGCCCTGACCTACCTTTGCAGGTATGTGCTGTGAAATGGCATAGATTTTCTCATTTAATTGGTTCCCCCTTCCTTTTATTCAGAGCTACTTTTTCAAATTTGCTCAACTTGCTGCCCCTCCTCCCTTCTTATGAAGAGCACACTCGCGCTTTCCAATCATGTAGCCCGGGTAGCCCTTAGGCCCAACTCGGTTCTGTAACATTACATTTGTACGCCATTCGTAGCCCGCAGCCCCATTTCTCTAATTGTTCCATTGTTCTTGAGTGTGAGGTGCATGAATTACCGCACAGTTTCCAAACAAACTTCCCACGCCGTTTCCAGTCAGAGCAAGAGATAATAGGAAGATTAATGTTTGGTATGACACACGAGGGACTCATCGGGACCGCCACGATGTCGCAAACACAAATAAAGACAGTCGTGGTTTTCGAACCCACAGTCTTAAGAGTACGCGAACTTAGGCGCATCTGCGCCAAGCCCCTGTGCCATGAGTCAGACTGACTTGGCCGTTCTATTTGTAAAAGTGTTACGTTTTGTTAATAATAATAATAATAATAATTATTATTATTATTATTTAATAAAATTATTAAAAATTATATAAATAGAATCGATGTTTTAAGTTAAAATGGTCTATGATGTGTTTTGCAACCGAATTCATCAACATTGTATCTACTACTCGCGCAACTTTTCTTGGACGATGGATTGAAGAAATGCTGGCGAAGTGGGGGTATTAGTTACAAAGTCGGACACTAGAGTATTTACAGTAATGCCAACCTCTGGAAAATCAAAGTCAACCTGCTACATGCGTGGCCAGGTCATCGCTCTAGGTAGGCAACAGCAGGGACCCTAGGTATGAGTTTTTGGTGCCTCCCTTGAAGGACCTAGACCTGCCTCAGTCATTTCTTTAGATAATGGTAATAAAGCGGAATAAAAGTTCTCGACTGTGAAAGCAACTAGCTTTGACTAGCTTGTGTTTCGCGCCAACGAAGTTTTAATGCTTGGAATGTTGTCAATTAGCGCTCACTGCGTCACAGTCTTCACACTGCTTCACAGGTGCGACACTGCCTTCACCTGTTTATTGCTCAAGGGAGGGAGAAGCAAGGTCATCGTTCAAGAAAAGTTGCGCGAGTAGTATGTATCTCAGTAACATTTTACTCCATTCGTTTCCATAGCTACACTGTAAACGAAGTTACTTTAACCTTAAAGACTATCAACATCGCATTCAATAATGTTTTCTTACAAATTAAACGACTAATTAGAAAGTGTAGAATAAAATATTTATAGATTGTCTCAATTAACATTGGCGTAGGTTTCTTTCCTATAATATTTAAATTGAGGGAATAATATTTTATCAAAAACACGTCAATCAAACGAGAGGCAAAGTGAACCGTTAAGCATGTAGCAACAATACAGTGTACGTTTTGTTTTAAGAAATATAGATACATACTTCAAAAATTATTAGATACCGTCTGCTATAACATAAAGAAAGTCTGTGCTGCTTTCAGTAAACTGGTTCTTACTTTATTAATTTACATTTTCTTATTTTTTTAAATTTTTAATAACAACAGTTAAAGTATTTGCTGGCACCATTGCTCTTAGACCTACAATAGGAGAGCCACGAGCAAATAATGAATGCTTTGTAAAATAAACTTTACTATTATATTTATGCTTTACAGATATTTAGAAGACGGAAGAATTGCCTGAGGTTTTGAAAATACATACAAAAACAAGTCCTGTAGAAGCTGTAAAAACCATTTCAGGATTTGGAACATCGAACACACTGGAGAACGAAAAATAATAGCAATGTGTTATGATAGTAAAGAGAAAGGGTACAAGCACCACGATGGGGCCAAGGGCAAATATGTAAATGTACACTGCCGAGATGGACCTACGCGATATTCGGGGAGCGCGAAGGGACTCTTCGTTGATAATGTCCACAAAGAAGCGATACGAAGCGCGAGAGGCCCAGTTAGGTCTTTTAGACGCCGATAGATAGCGACTGGAACAGGTGGGCGAGACCATAAAGCTAACCCCGATTTAAACGAGATAGCCTGTGCCATTTTGTAGCACCACAAGTGTAGAAAATGAAATAATTCCTTTACTTTCGAGTTCCGAAGTTACATGCTTCATTGCGAAATTAAAGTCGATGCCAAACAGTAATGGATGCAGTATATAATCACAAGTAATTTTTATAGATGATTTTTCATATCTGATCTATTCAGTAATCAAAATGCGTGCAGATGTGGTGGTAGACTTGGTGCCTATTTTTCACTGAAATTAGTATAGTACCTTGAGTTTCGTTTCTTCTGAAACTTCGTTTCCATCGTTTGACGACGGCCACTGAAAATGGCAATTCGTATGTAGCACTGATAGTCATAGTCTTATTTTCCTATAAAAATACATTAATAATCTCAAAAATAAGGTGGAAAGTGATGGCAAAGCTCTGAGATACTTCAAGGATCAAATGATTAAATATTTCATTTACATACACGTTTTGTTGTACCTTTTGACTTCTCCTATTTGAAAAGAAAATGGCCCAACCTCCGAAACTTCCAATTTATTGACAATACAGCTTCAGGTTTTGAAGACCCACGGCCAGCATGAATGCATTACGAACGGCTGTAGCGCAAATATCTCTCTCATTACTCATAGAATAATCCGCCTGATTACTCCTCTCGTTTCCTTTTCCAACAGAACAAAAGCCGCTCTCCGCGCAAGCGCGTTTCTTGCAAAGGGCTTCTACGCTCCGTAGAAATTCATAACCCCATTAAGCGGGTCTCAGAACGCGCGCCGTCGCGGGTGACCGGAAGAGAGATCCGGGCCCAAATGCCGCCGCCATCTTTAAGCTCTGCTTTCGCGCAGCGCGAGGGGGGCTTAATGGGGCACGGCGGAGCGTCTTCCTCTTGCAGGAAGTCCGTCTTAAAATTTTACGGCACGTGGAAAATTGTCGTGGCCGACGGCATATTGTCGTTGTATCCTTCCGCGGACCAATGACGACGCGACGACGCTCTGACTCAGAGAACAACTGAGGGCGGAAAATCGAAAGAGCTTTCTAGAGTGAGTTACGAAATGTCTGGCGAAATAAATAAATGCTTCGTATATAATTCGTGTGTTACTTTGAGGATGTTGAAATGATGTTTACTTATCAGTATAAAGATTGAAATTATATATATATATATATATATACACACACACTATAAGGAAATTTGGCGATTTGGTACAATTTACAAGACACAATGTTCAAAGTGTCCGTAAATTAGCAATTACTCTCCAGGAGTGGAACAAATATTTTATGGTTTACTCGTTCATCGCTGGGTGTTTACGGACCTCAAACAAAAGACGTAACGGTATTATTAATACCCTTGCGGGCCTTTCTGATTCTTTATGCCCGAGGGCCTTTTGCATACTTCATGGCCCTCTCTAATACCAACACATCATATACAACATTTTTATGGATTCGATTAATTAAAGTTACGATGCAATCAAATACAATAAATAAATGGCATAATGCTCATATAAGTAAAATAATTCGTTATAAACTTTATTTTACTTAATTGATTTAAAATTTGCAATTTTGGAATGTTCCAGTAAATATACAATTGCCACCAGTCACTCGTATTTCACTGTTACGTATCACTTTTTTTAAAAAACATAGTATGTGCTTCTTCAGTAGCAGTACTACTTGTAGTACTAAGATGTATATGGCACATCGGCTAACATCCTAGAAAAGTTATTTTGTTGTTGTTGTAACGTATTCTAAATTCCTCTTGGCAATAGAAGCAAATAATCGAAAAGGAGCGTTTCACCAACGCAATTTACACTGTTGTTCACAGTTATATAACTTTCGAATAGACCATAAACATTTTCATATATTTTTCGAAATTTTACTGAAAATCACTGTCCGTAGTTTTGTTACCTTTTGTGAGAATTTCCACAGGAACTTAACAATATTCTTTAATTTTGTACGAACTAATCAGTCCAATAACAAATATGCATTAGTAAAAAGATAAACACTGTTTTGTTTCTCTGACGTCATTTTGACAAATGACGATTACAATGCATCTTTTCACTTTAGACGCAAGAAAAATTATAAAGTGTTTCGAATTATCGTTTAATTCAGCAAACCCGAGGGCCTCTGGCCCTCGGGTTTGGAACTCGCCTTCGGGCAAAAACATCTACTTCACGCCCTTGATACATAAATAACTATAAGAGGCAAATGTAGAATTTTGTAGATTAAGGTATGAAGAAATCATCAGGCGCACACACAATCCGCAACACACATTACCATTTACCTGACTCGGAAAATGTGTATTCGAGTTCCTTAATATTTATTTATGATGTGAATGGTAAAAGTGACATTTTATTTTGCGAGAAGAAAGGTCACCACACTAGACCTCATGGCTCACTTTTGCCTCGTGTGTCATACACATTGTTTAGACAGCTTTACTATCTTTCATTTTATTTTTATTCAAATGTAAAAAATCACTTAATGATACATTAAGGTCAGATAAAAGTCAGTAGCAGATGCGGTCAGACGAAATTATTTTTTCTTTGTTGCATTCACGTATTTATCTGAACTCTTGTGCATAGTCTCACTTTTAACACTACTGCTAAAAATTGAACTTTTAGGACCCCTATACATGTCCATAAAAAGAATCGCGTTTACTATTGGCAGACTAAAAAAATGATTTTTGTGCTCTCAAAGGTAATTCACGAACTATTTTATATTTGAGTGAAAGTTTCCGGGCTGGTAGGCCGTGGTCCAGTTGGCATTGAAGAGCCAAACGTTTCGTCCACGTCTGCGGTGGACATCTTCAGTGGCGGCAGCGTCGTGCGGGTAGTCTCCTGCTAGCACTCATATTGACTCTGGGCGTGAAAGCCTACGATGCTATATTTTATATTTGTTAGGTCGTGATTTACAATATGTGACATTTCTTTTCCTATTACATTTATTAATGTTTCTTTTTTCTCGGTACTCGGTCTCCATAGTATACTATGTATACTGTATGTACCTGTATACAGGAGGTGCAGAATCTCGAAATCTATGTAAAATTGAACTGATTATTTAATATTCTGTGCAATGTTCCCTCTTAAGTCTTTCTGTTTGTTCATAAACTTTTGTTATTTGACAATAGTATAATGCATAATTAATTGAATATCTTTAAGAATTAACTTTGAAAATGACGGCAGTCACAGATATTATGACATCGGTGGACAGCAATGGACGCATATGGCCTCTCCGTTAAATCGCGGGGTACCTGTCAGTTCGGAAGCACCTGCAATGTTACATAACAAATAAATATCAATTTATCCGTTATTTATCCGTCAGAAGTTATGCATATTATGTTATTTTAGTTACCGTATTTGCACACCCCTATTTTCAAGAAGGATTTCATTCTTTAATGTTCAATTTTATACTTGATTTTTATTTTTATGAAAGGAATGGGAATTGTGACCGGTGAAAAGCAATGATCTTTCCTTCCAATCCCGCCGGGAGTCTTTATGGCATTTTTCTAGTATGCATTGACAGACTGTCTTTTCATAATTCTTCTGCACCATGACGTTGACCCAACGAAATTTTCAGCTAATTTTCAGCAAATTTTTCTTCTTGCTGTACTTTTGGCTTCTGTAACAATCAATTTTGTAGAAATACAAATTCCCGTTTTTCAGTGTACAAAAATTTAATTTTTGTAATGTTATGTACTAAAAATTCAAACAGTTACAAAAATTCCCATCCGTTGTATAAGATGCGTCCTGATTTTTGTCGAGTTTCTGAAAGAAAAAAGTGCGCCTTATACACCGGCAAATACGGTAATATTTAGTTGGTTTAAAGTCGTTCAGGTCCGTATCCTTAAGGTCCTTCATGGATAGTGTGTTAGGTTTCTGTGAGGCGGTCCCGGATTCGATTTCCGGCCGGAGCAAAATTGAAGCTGAAGCTCTCTAGTACACGTAGTATCAGGCAAAGTACAACAAAGCTCAGGCAGGCCAAATAAGTTTGATACGGTGATGGAAATACGTCATGCTCGCCACTACTCTCCCATGCCCTCAGGAGTGGATAATAAATAAAAACAGCGCTCAGGCCTGAGAACACGATTAGTAGTCAGACTAATCTGACCCAAAACGCCAAATACATACATTTAGTTAGTTCAGTTACCTAAGCTTACAGGTTCATACCCCCCACCCTGAAAAAAGTATTGGAAGCTACGTGCCTGTACACTTAAGTAAATTAATTAAATACAGATATAAAATTGTTTCTTGCAATTGCACATCTCGTGATTTCCCGGTACCGCCTCGAGGAAGCGCCACCACGTTTTACGAATGTGCTGCAATCTAGAGGCAAATGTTACAACTGCATGCGAAGACCTTCAGTGGTACCTCCACAGTGTGTACATATTGAGGCAGGCCTCCAAAATAAATAGTATTTCGTGTATTTTGCATTATCGAATCATTTAAATGATTATGTTGAATTTTATTAAATTATTACTTTCATGCTAAGTAATTGAACTTTGAGATTAACATACGCTGCATATTTTCAAAAAATGGGAAAACATATGTATATGAAAAGACATGAAACGGGGTAGTTAAACTGTACCGCTATCGGAGGCTGATAGTTGGGGTAATTCGAGAAACAAAATGATTTCTTTTATGATACTCCGCAATGGTATTCAAATAACTGATTCGTTTTTTCCCACATGTCTTCCCGGGTGTTGTACACGCGTGTACTCGCTTGCAGTATCGTCAAAACACACACGAAGCATCGCGTCTTATTGCACCGACAACCCAACGATTTTCGGGACGGCCGACCGAGCGACGGCGGCGCAGCATCCCGCGATGCTCATCTGTGCTATCTCCATGGCAACCCGTGTCCAGCCCCGCCGGAGCCGGCCAATCGCGAGGCGCAGCCCGCTACAGCTCCGCGGATCCATGGCGAGACCCCGCTGAACCCCGCGCCCGCTGCCCGCTGCCGCGCCGCCGCCGCCGCCGCTGCATATGGGTCCCCGCTGATGCTAGCCTGACCTCCTGTGACCCGCCGCAACCTGGCGATCCGACCTCTAACCGTGGCTGACACGAGGAAGTTGACCAGCGAGCTATCTTCCGACGTGGAGTCGACCCTTAGCAGGTGAGTCGACGCGAAGGGCGGTCCGGTCCGGTCCCGGGGCCGCTTGCCGCCGGGCCGCGGCGCGCCGCTGCTAGTAGCCCCGTAGTTGCGTGACGATCCCCTCCCCCTCCCTTCGCTTGCCACTATACTCGTTGCCACACGTTACGCTAACGCGCGGGGGAAGGGAGAAGCCAGGTTTACAACAAAACCACAGAAGCAATTCGCAACATCCCCCTTTGAGTTAATTGGGTCAGTGTGATGCGTATGCGTTGCACCCTCATTGGGAAACCCTATTTACCTACCTTTAATTCCGTTTATTGAAGAATTGATGCAGTAACCATACGCACATACAGGTTTTGATGTATCTTGCCGAAATTTATTTCCATACTCTAGATAACTCTTTTAGTGTAAGAGAGGCAAAAATATGTTACATTGTCTCAGAAACTTCATGGAAAACGCATTGTGGACACGTTCATATCCCACATATTATTCTTCCTTTTGTCTGTTATCTTAAAAGGTCGAGGGTTTCTAATGACGTTTGCATACAGTCAAACTGACATCTCATGAAATTTTGGTTAGTTCTTCATTCCGAAGATTTAATAGTTTGCAAAACCTGGACGTCTATGTGTATCACTGAGATGCATTTATTGATTTACGTATTTGTAACTTATGGCTGTAAACACATTGATGGACAATCGAATGCAAGGACTATAGACATGTTTGTTGTGACCTGAATAGTTAATTAAATGAAAATAGTTTCAAAATAATGTCATTCTATCACTTCACCTTTAAGTGAGGTGTGTTGTCATAATAACGATCACTCTTGCTGTCTTTCAGTGAAATACTTTCCACAAAAGTCACGCGACTGAAAGATGCGAATGCACCCGAGCCCCTGATTTTTGGAACCATATGAAAGAGTTATTTTACAAGTTAGTAGATTCATTATCAAATCACGTATTATACTTTATCATACCTATGCATAAGTGGCACTTGTCACATTGTGTACAAGTGTCTTTAATTAATGCTTGGCATATGTAAACCTAGCCTTTGAAATAGATGATGAAAAAGAACGCTGCATTATAGAATTCAACTTTGCGGTAGTTGCTTGACGGGTTGCATATGATGTAGGCGCCGTGTAGACACATGCATGTGAGAAATGTTTACAAGGTAGCATTTCAAGTTTATTATCATTGTTCATTTGTGAGGATTGTTCCAAATTTACAGCGTTACCTACGGGAAATTCCTGAAATTATCAATGATGGGAAACCGCTGATATCTGCGTGACAAGTAAGAAACTGATTCTACATCTATTTACATCTGTCAAATGTTATGTTACCCTTCTTAAATTGTGGCATTTGCTGTACATGTTGTGTAATATATTCAAGTATGGTATAAATTTGCTGGAGTTCTGTAAAATAAGAGTTATTCGAGAAAATATGTGATTCCTTTCCTCATTTTTGCCGCATATAAGGTTATGTTCCCCTTGATAATCACAATGATGATAATTGCTTCAAATATGATTTTGATGCAGGGTACCAAACTAATGTTGTATTCAACAGGTGTGATGTCGGGAATTCTGCAACAAACAACTCTCTGGATTTCATCAATCCAACTACAGAGAAAAACATGAATTGGTAAATAAACACTTTGTGTAATTACATATTTGAAAGTACTATTGTAGAGTTGGTTTATTAGAATGATCTCATATGGTCAAGAAATTCTGTATATTTTTATTGAGTGTATGTGTATGAACTTAAAACTTGTGTTTATTTTGTGTTTCAGGTATGCACGTATTGTCGCTCATCATCCATATGTAGTTCTTATAGCAGTAGCTGTATTTGCTGGAACATGTTTGGTCATTCCCCTCACCACCAAAACCCTTCCAAATTTCACAGACCCTCAATTGGTGAGTGAAATATTTTGCCTGATATTATTCCTAGTGACTTCAATGCACTAATTGCTTTTCAATTATTTAGGGATTCGAAGCTCGAGGCACAGCCCTGGCTCAAAGGCTTACTTCCTGGGAGAATCTCATTAGATCCACAGGACTACATGGACAACTTACAGTTAATCCAAAGGAATTGAAATATGAAAATGACATATCTAATAGTATATCGTCCTTTAATACAAAATTCAAGGTAATAATATAAAACTTGGGAGTTATGTAATTTAGGGTAGTACCAGTGAAGTTAATCCTTCTATTCTTCCTTCAGCGCATCAATGGAACAGCTGTTGCAGACAGGATGACAGCAGATGATGAAGATATTGATGAAGATGTGTTTCCTCATATCTCACCATCTACCACTCGCCCTAACAATATACCAGAAGTTTTGAAGGTTACCACAAACTGGAAATATTCAGACAATACACCTGGGGTAATTTGTTTCATCATTGAAAGTTCTATCTAAACCATGATATTGATGATAACTTAGTCACATGTTTCCTGCATTTGCACAGAACATTTGAGATAAATTTAGTTGGGATTAGCAGAAATGAAAATTTCATGAATAATTATGCTTCAACATAGGTTTCTCTTAATTCCCATATTCCTGACCTTTTCAATGAGTAAAATTTATTTAAGTCTACTAATGATTGCTTTCTTTTCGTGATAATTGCAGCAGACAGTCAGACCTGTGCAACTTTTGCAGGGGGAGCGTCGTGTGCAAGCAGATGATAGTATAAGTGTCTTGGAACAACAGCTGGGCATTGATGCTAGGTTTTCTGTGGGTGATGAACATCTGTGGACACTCAATCACACCCATATTTCCCATGATGGATTTTTTTGCAATGCTCCAAGTAAGCAGAGCTTGTTAAAAGTTATTTCAAAATATTTGTGTAGAGATTTTAATAATAATATTATATACTCCTTATTATCAGTATATTAATAATATTTAGTCTACTGATTATTGTAATTATTGTTGTTTTTATTATTTGTCAATGGTAATTGTTTCCCACCATGTAAGACAAGTCAATTTGCTCTAGCATTGAATTAGTTTACTGTAATTCTTAAATGAATCAATCATAATATTATTTTGAACATGTTCACTACTCTTCACAATCTATTGCACAAGCTACAATTATGATTCTTCAAAATTGAGAAATATTAGCCTCCAGTTCATTGAATCAATTTTCTGGCTTCTATATGATTGAAGAGATTCCACTCCAAGTGATATATTTTTCATTGGTCTTCAAAATTGTTTTCGGTCATTGAGTCTGCCCTAAGAGTTACATTAACCAGAACATGGTTCTGGTCATTGAAGTTCTTATGAAGCTTGAAGAACTACCTTTTCAAATACTTAAAGAACCTCTTTATTAATATTAACTTATTCTATATACATAAGTGTTTTTAATCCATTAAAATTGGCATTCCGTGTACAAAGTTTAAATTTCTTATGGATTTCTTGTCTTTTAAATTATTCTAAAAATCTCATGTATTGAAGTGTTCAGAAAAAAATAATCAATATAATATCAGTAAATGTTAGAAAATCAAACTGTGACCTAAATCAAGTTATTCTGAAGTATGGTCATTATTATTATTCAAAGAAAACAATAGTTAAAAGTCACTGTTAAACATTCGGTCTCTGTTAAGAAAATTGAGTGCATTAAAGATTTTTTATGTTGCATGGTGTTTTCTGTTCATTATTTCTGACTTCGAATAGGCATAAACATTTCAAGTACTAGATGTTATATTGAGTGTCATGATTGACTACAAAATTTGTGATGGTACACTTTTATGTGAATATTTATTGTTCTTTGAACTGGCATTATATTTTATTTCCTACAAGTTTTGCTTTACTTAGAATCAAACAGTTATTCAAAGAAGCAGCTTTTTATAGTGATTTGTGTGATGTGCATATGTTTTGATGGTTAGTATCTCTAGTTTCACATGTCAATTATGTTGCAGGTATGGATTATGCACGTGTTGTATTCAGTGGAATAGAGAATGGTGACCTCTTTACTTGGGAAGCAATGCTTAGTATGTGTCGGCTTCAAATTTTGTTGTCTCAAGGACCCCAGTATCATCATTTGTGTGAGACATCATCTCATAACACATGTTGTCAGCCATGGTCACTCCCTAATTACATTGCTTTACTTCAAAATAGAACGTCCTGTCTCAACATTACCGTGGGTACTTTTTTATGTTGACTTTCTCCAAAGACAATTTAAAATATACTGATGTATACTTCTCTCTTGAAACAGAAAGAAGATTTAAATGCTACCTTATTACTATTGATGGAGTGTGTACCATATTTTCATAATTTGAAACTTACTCCTGGGAGTCAAGAAGCGCCTCTTCATTGCGTTCGACATGATGCTGTGTATAATATAATGTATTATTTGGTTGATACTGGATTTCTTCCTCCAAATGTAAGGATTTCCTCAATACATAAATTATTCCTTGATGGTAGTGTTTCTTTAAAGAATTTTTCTGTTTTCTCTCAGATCTTTTCTTTTCTTTTCTTTTTTTTTCTTTCTTGTTTTCTTTTGCCCTGGATTTCACTTTGTTTTTAAGCAACGAAAGGTTACATTTAAGTTGAATTTGTATTGAATATCCCTCATATATGAGGAAAGTAAGCAATAATTTAGTTACAAGTAAGAGAGTCCAATAGAATTTTTGTAAATTATTCTTCGATAAAACATTGCTTAAAATAAATATTTATTGCTTAAATGAATATAATAGTCCATGCAACTACAGTGATTCCTGTTAGCACAAACTCCCTCAATATGAAATTCACGTAACCTGAAAAAAATTTGGATTCTGGCAAGAAAACACAGTAAATCAGATACATTTAATAATCAGGTAACATGGGTTTTTATAACATGATCACCACTAATTTCGGTCCCTTGGAATTTGCATTAATGAGGATTTACTGTAACGTTATTTGTAGGAAAAATGCTGTACAATTTATTCTTAAGTCTCCTATTTTTTTATATTTTTGTCGTAAAAATGTAATCAATATGTAAAAGTCATGTTTAGAAAATAAGAAAAATGAGAAAGTATGATCTAAGATTATTTTTTAAAGTTAAGAGTTAAGAAACATTTTTTAAATGAAGGAAATGTAACACGCAATTGTTTATGTTGTATGATTATTTAAAGTGAGGTCCCTAAAAATGTTCATAGCTCGAATTCCCATACCATTTACATCCTGAATTGGGTATTTTTTGAAAACTTAGGTTTCATAATAATACAAATAGTGGGTAATTGTAGTTGACTTTTTCTCTGACCTTCAAATAATTTTCTGTTTCAGGATAGCAGAAATGCTACAATTTTGAGTACAATGCTTATTTTGCCATTAGCATGTTCATTTCAATCTCTAGATTATTATACTTCCCTTCAAGATAAAAAATTAGAAGATGGTAATGTGAAAGTAGTAGCAATGGAATTTGGTAGGTAACGAAAAATGCTACAATTTTCTTTAGATATAAAAGATTACATTTATTTCTTTTTATTTGTATTTAATATTCTCTAATCCTTACTTTCTTCTCTGTATCAGGTCTAAAAAACAAACTTTTTGATGAGAGTCTCATACGAGACACTTGGATGATTGCTGCCGGAGGATTATTTGTGTTAATTTGTATGTGGATGTACACAAGCTCCATTTTTATTACTGCAATGACAGTCATAGCCATTGCTTTTTCCTTAGGAATCTCATACTTCATGTATACATTGGTGTTTGAATTACGTTTTTTCCCATTTATGAACTTGCTGGCTTCAATAGTTGCTGTGGGTATGTTGCTTATTCATATTATTTTGTTAGAATTTTTCTAGATTTGTTGTAAATAAGATTTGTTGTAATGATCACATTTTCTCTGATTCAGGTATTGGGGCAGATGATGCTTTCATATTTTGCAAAGTGTGGCAATGTGCTAAAGGGGAAAAAAATAATGGCACGCTAGTGAAATTAGTCCATGACACATTGAAACATGCTGTTGTGTCCATGCTTGTGAGTTCAGTCACAACAGCTGCAGCCTTTTATGCTGGTTATGTGAGTAATATTACAGCCATCCGATGTTTCAGGTACATGCTTTGCTTCTTAACAGTTTTTGGTGTATGTATTGTTTCTGAAAGGGATATTAACAGTTGATGTTAAGTGACAATTTCTTAAACACTATACTTTTTATCTGAACTTAATAAATTAATATATAATAAATAAAATAACTTAATAAATAAAATTGGATCTCGTACTTTGTCCATTGTGAATTATTCTTAAAATTCAATGTAACATGATGTGTAAATTGTAATTTCTTCTATAACTGGTTATTTCTTAATTAAAAGTAATTGCTTGATGTTTTGGAATTGTGTGATCAGAAAAATGTGTACAATAAAATTACCACAAGTCTTGTTGTATTGACATGTTTTACTTGTTTGAAATGTTCAGGATCTCTTAGTTAAAATTTCAAAATTCAACTCTTGTATTTTTACCATAGTTTGTGCTACTTCATTGTAAATATTTCTTTAAAATGTTTAAAAGATGATCAAAACTTTAGTTTGAGAATATTGTTGGGAAAAAAAATTCACTTTGTGTTGAGTATTGAATTACCTGAAACTATACTAGCAACTAAAATATGTCCCAAACCATTAAACCATTTCATATCTGCTTCTCATAATTTTTACACATACTACATTCATTCAGCATGTTACTCTTACTAAACCACTCAAATTTTTGAAAGAATATTATTAGTTTCCACCAAGGGATGTGTGCCACTCAATACATTTAACAATCTTTTTCTTCTTCTTCTTCTCCACTTCAAGGATAGGTCCATGACCTGTTCCAGCTTCTAAGAATTTCATTTCTTCAATGGTCTGCCTGAATCTCTTCTTTACATAAACAGCTGCTTTGGAATGTGTCTCTGTTCCATTTTTTCAACATGTAGCTAATCCTGTCTGTTAGACAGTTCTTTGTCATTGCTTGAACATTTAAGTCTAGTCTTATTTCCTCATTTCTGATTCTATCTAGTCTGGTACATCTCTTTACAGATCACAAAAATTTCATTTTGCAGATAATAACTCCCGTTTATCTCTGTCTCTGTCTGTCTGTCTCCCTCCCCCTCCCTCCCTCTCCCTCTCCCTCTCTCTCTCCCTCCCTCTCCCTCTCTCTCCTTCTCTCTCCCTCTCTCTCCCTCCCTCCCTCTCTCTTTCTGCTCTCTCTCCTCTCTCTCTCCTCTCTCTCTCCTCTCTCTCTCTCCTCTCTCTCTCCTCTCTCTCTCCTCTCTCTCTCCTCTCTCTCTCTTCTCTCTCTCTCTCTCTGACTGTCCAGCATTCACTTTCAAACAGTAGAGAAGGGATGGCCATTACTTTAATATTCTCATTAAGGTTTCTCTGTGTGTTTTGTCTTTAAGGGTTCTATGGATCCGCATATTTTATGTAATTTTTGAATTTTTTTCTTCTACATCAACTTCTGTTAAGAAGGTTATGTCATATCCCAAATATTTAAAATGACTAACTTGTTCCAATGTCGTATTTTCTAAGATTATTCTTGTAAATATCGGATGTTCGCCTATTACCATTGTTTGGTCTTTGTTTTTGAAATGTTTAAATTATATCCTTTGCAAGTTTGATAAAATTGATAAACAGGCCTCTGTAAATTATCGTTGTATTAGGATCTTTAATCTATATCATAAACTATCTAAATTCTGATCTGATCATCAGCAAATTGGAGTGTACTCTCACATATACTCTCATTTCTAAGCTTAATTCCTGAGCTGATTTTCATTTTCCACTCTTGGATAACATATTAAACGATGTTTGGGAAAGACTGCATCCTTCCCAAACTCCTTTATTTGTTTTTATTTCTTAGGAACACCTTCCTTCTAGATCTAAAATAACAGAGGTATTCTTATATAGAGATTTAATGTTCTTTATTGAGTGGTGTGTACCTTTGTTTTGCCATAATTTTTCATTATCAACAAAAGCCAAATGAGTCTCAGGATTAAATTTCCTAAATTTATCTACAACCAGTCGAATGGTAAAAGTATTATCTGTACAAGAGCATCCTTTCTTGAAATCATTTAGTTCTTCTATTATTAAAATATCAGAGATACAAGCCTCTTAATTAAAATGTTTGGGTATATTTGTAGCATGTCAGTAATAATCTAACTCTGCGATAGTTTTCAAAAGTTCTTCTTTTTTCCTTTTAACATTTAACAATTTGTATAAAAACCGTGTTTGAACTCAATTAGGAGAAACGGTTATCAGCCACCTTCATACCATGATAAGGGAAGTTCCTTTTCTTGTGCTTATCCAGTTTTGCTCACATTTGCAGAGTGAAACTCCTCTGTGACTTGGGATTCAAATCACATATGTTCATTCATCAAGGTTACTGCTTTTCAAGATGGTTTGTAACACTAAAAAATATCATGATTTTTCTGTTACATATCACACGTTCTTGAGATACAGGAAAATGATATTAGCCCACAATGAACCACGTAAAAAAACACATGTTACAAAATTAAAAATGAAATTTATTAATATAAATGTGAATAACAATAAACGTTTTCAAGCAAAATATGCAGAATAATTAGCAATTTGCAGAAATATGATGCTTATTAACAAAGTAGGCCAAATATGCAAAATATGCATCATAAAATCATGTTTAAAATATTTGAAATTTTGTGTTTCATACACAAACCAAGTAAGGATACTTTCTTATTTTTTAACATAGAGGAAAGTGCAAATAGAAAAAATTGCAAAGGAAAATGCAAAAAAGTGCAAAATTCATGACAATCATCTTCGCATGATTGTTTTGTATTAATTATTTAAACATGTTTGACATTTTGGAAATTTTTGTCTCCTTCAGACAGATTGGAAAGAACATAAGTCAACAATTAAACACTTGTACAATTACAAAAATTTTCTAAAAGTTATTAACGAAAGTTTTTTTAAAAATTTTGAAAACATGTTCATAATCTTCATTAGCTCCAACCTTAATACAGGAAAGTGAATATTGACTTAACAGTCTGCATCTTGAGCAGATCTCTTTTCAGTACTTCATTATCGATACATCGTAAGTTATGAATGATATAGAATAAAACAATTTCTATAAACAATATACAATATTAAAATGGGTTAAAAATTGTATCAGGCTTTAATGATTTACATCAATATAACAGGCTTGATTTATATCATATAACAGGCTTTAATGATTTACATCAATCATTAAAACCTGGTTGATAAAAAAGTTCCTTGAGATATGTTTAATTAGAAAATGGTTACTTCAGAAGTGTGGATTATGTATGGTTGTAAAATGTAATAAAATTATTAATCTAACCCAGTCATAGAACAACATTCATAAAAGTATCTGTGTTTTAAAAAATGATTTTTAACCTTGAAAGCCCATAATAATGTTATAAAGTATTGCATGAAATACTTTCAGCTAAAAAAGTCATGAAATCATGTAGTATATGATTTGAGTCACATTTAGACAGACAGTACGTTGTAATGGAATATCATTCTTTATACGAGTTCTGTAGATTATTGTTTAATTGAAAGTTATAGATGCACTATTTTCATTCCCTCCTCTTACTTCAGGTGTTTGTTTTGTTCTAATATATTTGTTCCTGCAGTGTTTTTGCAGGCACTGCCACATTGGCTAACTTTTTACTTATGGTAACATGGCTACCAGCAAGTGTGGTCGTTTCGGAACGATGGTGTTGTCCTCCAGTGGTGCCACTACAGTGGGACACCAAGTTACGACCAGCACGAGCTGCTGCAGGGCAGGCTCGTGCTGCTCTAGATCGCTTGCTGGTGTGGGCAGTCCTGAGGCTGCGTTATCTTTGGCTCCTCCTGCTTGGGGGAGCAGCTATAGCAGCTGTTGTGGTTGTGTTTTATCACCCGAGATTAAAACTTCCAGATTCTCGAGATTTTCAGCTATTTGATAACCATCATCCATTTGAACAGTATGATTTGGTATATAAAGATAAGTTCATGTTTGAACATTTGAGTCAGAAGGTAAGTGAAATGGCTGAAGTGCCATAATTTTAAAATTCTCATGAAAATCTTTGGTAATAATGTATTGTTTTTTGTTTTGTTTTTTTTAGAATGATTTGAACATGAAGCTCCCTTTGCGCTTTGTGTGGGGTATAGTGCCACAAGATAATGGTGACTATATGGATCCTTCTTCTCGAGGAACATTGCAGTTTGATAGAACATTTGACATGGCTGATCCTGAATCACAAACTTGGCTTTACCAGTTCTGTCGGAATTTGCGAGCTCAGCCCTTCTACCAATCAACTCGTGGCCCTCTCTTGCCAAACTGCTTTATAGAAAGTTTTATTAGCTGGATGCATCGACGATGTAAAGATCCAAGTGGTGAAAATAACAGAGCTCCTTGCTGCGAAACATCTCTTTTTCCTTATCGAAAGAAAGTTTTTGAAAATTGCATAGTTGACAGTATTGCTAGTCTCTATGAAACCCCTCATGAAATTGCTTTACCTGGAGTTGCAGGTCCAAAGTTTTCAAGAAATTTGAAGAAACCTCGAATTAAGGCTGTTGTTGTGGAGTATGATAGCAACCATTCATACTCTATGTCTTTTACAGAAATGAATACATTTTACCAAAAGGTGGAAAAATGGATGGAAAGCCAACTTGCGACTGCTCCTCCTGGAATGAGAAATGGTTGGTTTGTCAGCGAACTGGATTTTTATGACCTACAGCTAACACTTTCTGAAGATACGTTATTGGCAATTGGTGTAGCAATGGGCATCGCTTTAGTTGTTCTTCTTCTTGTGACTTTAAATGTTCTTATAAGTTTATATGCTGTTCTTACCATTACGTGCATTATCTTTGTTACAGTAGCAATTCTTGTATTGTTGGGGTGGAAACTAAATGTCTTAGAATCCATCGCAGTGTCTGTAGCTATAGGACTAGCTGTAGATTTCAGCCTTCATTATGGAGTGCATTATCGGATCTGCCCTGAGGGAGGTGACAGGGAAACTGCTGTCACATATGCAGTTTCTAGAATGGGTGGTCCTACAGCCATGGCAGCATTAACAACTGCTGCAGCCGGAGCTTTTATGCTCCCATCATCTGTTCTTGCTTACATCCAGATTGGAATCTTTCTGGTGGTAGTGATGTTAGTGAGTTGGGTATATTCAACATTCTTTCTGGGATCTCTTTTGCGTGTGGGAGGCCCCCAACATGGCTTTGGCCAGTTTTCATATCCCAGTTGTGATTGTGGAGAAGGTTCTGGATCTGGGAGTGGTGTTGGGACACGAGGCCGAGAACGAATGGTGGGAGATGTAGCTGCGTATGCAAATGTGCTCTCAGAATCAACTTTGTCAACGTCAAGCACAATGTGTGCATTGCACCCAAGTGCAAATGAGAGCCATGAGCTAGAAGCACTCACGTCACGTAGTCGACACAAGAGCTTACGGCGCACTGGTAGTTTGTCTGCTGCTCTTCCATCATCAGTAGGTACAGCCAACCGTTCAGCAGTCACACGGAAGGTGTCACTGCCAGTGGAACAGTCACCTTCTGCCGCTAGTGCAACTACTATAGTGTTAACTGATGACCTAGAAGCAGACTGTGCTCGCCATAGAGATGATTTTCTTTTGAAGCATTAACCCTTCTCAGTGGTTCTCAGCTCTGAGTTTTGTCATGTTCTGATGGGGCGATGCTGAAAGTCAATGTTTGAATTACAGTGACTGCATTTCATATTGTGTTGAAACACTGTAAGGATCCACTTAATGAAAGAGTTTTGAGTTATTGTAGCATCTCGTGAATTGCTTTCATGAAGAAAAATGGAAATTGATTGGTGTTGTTATGCTTCCAATTTGTCTCTTTCTTTACTTTTGTGTGATTTGCAGTCACATTCTGCTATGAATGGTACGAAATAAAGTAACATTTCTGCAATTTCAATTATTTGCTGATTAGGAGAATCACTGTTAATATTGTTCTTTCAAATGTTGGCCTTGATGTCTTTTACTATAGAATGCATCAGATATGGTTGTGGAATTTTATTGCAATAGCATATCTTGTAGACTGGAAAGTAGTGAAAATACATTTGTGATTTGCTCTGGAATTGGCTGAGAGGGGATTTTATTAGATTGAGGAGTCACTTGTGAAGGTTTCTGTCTCTGTTGCTGGAGGCATTTTATTTGTTGATGACAATCTAGGTAGGTCATAAGGCACTGTTGTAGCAATTGTAGTAGTTGTGAATTGCTTGGTGCTCTACCAATACACATTTCTACACTGTTTGTCAAATGACTCACAAGGAAAGTAATGATACATTGGAAATTGTCTACACATGTAGTCTTTCTAAACTGTATTTCATGAATTTGTTGTCTTTTGCACAGGAGACTGTTGAAAATGTGTGTTAATGTTTGAAAAATTAACAGTGCATCTCAAAATTAATTTTTAATATGGCCAATATGTCACATTGATGGCATTACTTGTGCTATTCTCAAAGAAGAGATGTATTGCTGAGAACCACTGTCTATCTTACATTCCAAATTTATGGCCTATGGCTTTAGTCATCCTCACAAGAGATTGTATGTTTCTTGTGGAAATCATACATCGTAGATTGCAACGTTTTTGAAAATGATTCATAATCTGATCTCTTCTGATTAAAAAAAAATTGTAGCAGAAGAGGATTTGTTATTTTTAAATGAAACAGTATTAATTAGATGCACAATACATTACGATTATTATTATACATATGTACTGCTGTTGTGAATTGGAATGTGATATTTTTGTATGTTGATTTGAAGGTGAAAATTAGTTATACTACTATGAAGTTCGTGATTAAATTAAAAATGCTAATAAAGTAATCTTTATGTGAATGGTCAATATATTACGTTGTTGACGGACATTAAATTAAAAGTTGCTAATGCAAAATCAAAAAAGTTGCCATAATATTGTTGCTTTTTATAGTAATATATTGTTTTATATGTACAATTTACAGGAGAGTACTCTGTAATCTTGATTGTTACAAAGATCTCTTCATTAATAGTTTATCTCTAATGTTATATTTCTCAGTTCTAGCTTTCTTGTCAAATAGCAACCTTAGAACAGATTTTTCTTTTTTGTTTCTTTGGAACAATTTTAGAATGAGGAGAAAAGACAAAGCTGGAACTGGGTAATTATATGTGCTTAATTTGGTACATAACTTATAATTAGTTAGTTAAAATACTTTGAATATTTTTAATAGAAATCTTGGATGACTATTAAACATAGTACATATAAAAACTACCATACGATATAATCAACTGAGATATCATTACTTTATAAAAATATTTAAAATGTTTATTATTGTGAGATTTATAAATATATACATTGTTTTAAAATTACAATCTGACAAGAGAATGATATGATAATTCAGATTGTTTTTATTCTTTTATATTTAAGGTAAATCAAATATCTTCCACACCAGGCTCTTTATCGGAGATGTGAAATGACTGAAATTTCTTAGAATAAAAATATGATTTGAAATATATGGTCATGTACTGTATTTATTGTATTGTATTCAGTCATTTCAACAAAAGATATTGAGCGTAAAAGTTTGGAAGAACCATGCTGTACAGCATGTGTCACTCATATGTATAGTGGACTGGTCAATCTCTCTCTTTGTATGTCTCTATGAGGCTTGTTTGATGAAAATAACCTGTGATAATGTTTCCATGCGCCATGGTATTGTCTGTTAATTGTAGTTGATTCTAATCTGCTAGTGTAGTGTAGCATTCTTGTACTGATGGCTTGTTGCTCCCATGTCTACTTTATAAGACATATACCTATCTATGTTATGTTAGGGGTATGCAGGTGTTTAAAGTCACGTTACAAATCTATCTGATGGTGCATGACTCTTTCTGGGATGTGTTCTAAAACTTCTTTTTCCAATCTAGAAATTGAATTGTAGTTTGAATTATAGTTGTAGACTATATTAGTTTCTATGAAGAAATTTTGGAGTTAAAAGGTTATTGTTGGAAAAATGATGCAGTATTTTATGGCTACATTTCAAGATTTCCTGTTCAGAAATCAAAACATATTGGAGAATATTTTAAATATGGAAGCATCAAGTAGCCTTATGTTTACTTTTGTAATGACTAGTTGGCTAACGTGTAACTGTGAATCAGTATTTATCTTCCTATGCATCTTGACTGTTTGAAAAGCACAAAATAAAGTTAATGTTCAACACTCATTTTCATTATAAATATTTTGAGTTCATGCTAGTTGCATTGTCATGAACTAAAATGTGTTCATTGACTATTCTTGATACAGAGTGTGGTCTTCCTCCTTCATCGTTCTACCTTAGTTTTCTCCTTGAAATATGGGATCATAAAGTATTAACAATGTATATTGAGATATCTGGCAAGACGGTACATCTATTTTGTGTCAGTGTATAGTGAATAAAGGAATTCATCCACTTTGCTTGCAAATAGTGTATAATAAAATATGGTAAGTGCCAAAGACATACTTTGGTATTTTACGGTTCTAAACTATTTCATGTTTTAACCAGTGTACGTAAAATATATTCATATATAACCTGGAAAGTATATCGTGTATTATTTTGTGACAAAATAATCAGTATTGTTATTCTATTTCCTGGGCACTTGCGTACCCCTAATAAGTGTGATTGAAATAAATAGGTGTATTTGTATGTGAAATTGACGTGTGTTGCAAGCTCATTCATGATGGTTGTTGTTGGGCATGGTATGTTAAGCCTGAATGCCCATACTTGTCTCTTTCAGTATAAGCTCAAGTATTCATTGAGTTCCTGAGCAACAGAACTTAAAATATTTGAAACCAGTGAGTGTAGAGGGGATCAGAGGTATTACTAGCATGTGTTAGTGTAAAAATGTTAGTTCATAACATGAATCTTATGCTATCATGTGCATACATAAAAATAACTTAAGTTTTCATATACATGTACAGAAATAAGTAATTAATTTGTATTGACTGAATCACATTAAGTGTATTTACCTATTTGATGTTCCTCATGCTGGTATGAATCTGATCCCAAAATTCATTGTTGTATGTTACAAGGTTACCTGTTGCAATTATAATGTTGATAGTGTGGTGTTAACTTCAATGATCTTTCAGAATCAGAATGTGCACTTCTGTGGCAGTAGCATTGTTGCAGTGAAGTTGTTGGATACTTTGAAAAGAAAGATGGCCTACAGAACATTTGTATTATTTTTGGTCCAGTGTATGGGCCATGCTCAAGATGATAAAAGACTTTCTACTTGTACTTAGTGTCCTGTATGGACCATGGTGGGCTGGCACCAAATCTGAGGTCACCTTGTGTGTGACCTTAGGTTTTTGCCTCTAATTCTGTAGCCTGTGTGTCTCTTCAACTATTTGTAGTCTTTGTATGTGTCAGATTCGATATATTGAAATACAAATACTTCATCATCTATTGTATCTTTTTAATCAATCATAATTAGATCTGCATTTGCAGGAACTACTGTTCATACAAGATTCAACTTTGATTTGCATCATTTCCTATAATGAAATAATTTGTTCTGTCGATGCTCTGAGGAAGGTAGTAGATTCTAAACATTCTATTAGTGGGGAGTCTTAATATTCTGTTTCAAGGTAAGAATATTAGAGTGATAGATCATACAAGCACATTTGCTTACAAAAGGGTTCAGCAGCAGTTTTTTGAAACCACAAAAATCTGGTTTTGGCCTGAGAATTTTGTGAACAGATTAATGCTGTGAAGGTTGAGCATCCCCTCCAATTAGTACTGCAATCATTGACTAAAATTTCATATGTATTTTATTACTACACAAAAATTTACACCTATATTTTAGTTGTCTTCATACAAAATATTATTGATTTGAATGTGGGGAGGGGAGTATATCTGACCCCACTTGCACATACACTCATGAATCTATTGTTGGTGCTGGGGTAAAAGTGGAAAAAAACTTGCAAGTATTTTTCTTCACAATAAAAAGAATTGTCATTTCTATATTCGGAGTACATGAGAGTATAATTTTCTCAGAATTATTTAGGAGATACTACATGCACTAGAGTGGACTGCATTGTTACTTACACTTGACTCTGGGTTTATCATATAAATATAATTTGAATGACTGATATCACACAATTTTAAATCTCCATTCCTCCTCCAGGGTAAATGATTATGGAGAAAGGGGTGGATAGGAAAGCAGGGACAATGGGAGAACTGAAAAATTAAAAAACTGAGTTATCTCTACAAATTTCACATGTATGTATATGAATGTTGACCCCATATAGCAGTTTTGACATCATACTGTAACGTCACCACATGGCGGCCAGGGCTTCGAACATCTTTAGAAAGTGTCGAAGACTGCGAGCAGAGGGGAGGACGTCCGGTCGGCTGGCACAAAGACTGTTAGTAGCTTTTGTCAACTGAAAAGGGAGCCATTAACACTCCGGGACGCAAGTCGGCCGAGCAAAGAGTTCTGACCCCCCGTCGGCGGTCAGGGGAGGCTGGCTGGCCATATGGTCCCAGAGCCACCCGCATGTGCAGAGAAGCTAGGGGGTGGGGGGACATGACCGCCAGAAGCTAGCTGGCCGGAAAGAGGAGTTCGTTGAGAGATCGCCTCGCGTGCGGACGCAACTGCGGCCCGTTGGCAGAAGTGCATTCCTTGGACACGGCGAGTGCGTAGCACCGGGTGTCAGGACACCGGCGCGGTAAAGCGTCTGGGTGGAGGATGCACTAGCCGGGAGATGGGAGCAGTGTGCGTGGAGTCGCGGAGGTAGATTGCGAACGGAACCCCAGAGCTGTAAATACTGTATAATATTCTGTAAATAAATATTGTAACTAGAGCTCGTGTCTGTGTAGTCATTTCGCTACCACGACGCCACAGACGGGGTTATTTAAATGGTGGCAGCGGTCAACGAACCCAGGCAAGGGGAAGCTGTGTTAAAATTCGTTAACAAATTTTAATAGTGCAGCGGCATAAGTACCCAGGCTGGGGGAGGAAGTATGCGGTTACGATAGACTCGTATATCGGTACTTGGATGAACTTTCGAGGGCTCACCGGTGTAGTAACGCACGGGGTTATTTAAATCGTAAAGGCATCGAAGGGGCAGAGACTGGATCGTCGGACCGAAGAAAGAAGCCATCCCGGACAGGAAGGAAGGAAGGACGACGTCAAAGCCAACCGACGCCGATACAAGGACATCAAGGACACCGTACGTAAGTGTAGCCTTCGGCATTCATAGCGATCAGAATCAGGCATAATGGCATTTTTAGCAAAGTACCGGAAAGACTGTCTGGTGCAGGTCGCGAGAGAATTAGGAGAGTCTGTAAGTAACGAGAATACAGTGATCAGTCTCAAACAGATAATTCTAGATAGTGTTCATTACGAGGAAGAATTTGTTAAAGAATTAGCGAATCATTGTCAAGATACTATCGCGAGGGAACGAGAAGAAAGGGAAAGAGAAAAGGAGAGGGAACGAGAAGAAAGGGAGAGGGAAAGGAAACGAGAAGTAAGGGAGTTTGAACTGGAAAAGTTGAGGCTAACGAGGCAGACGACGACTATTTCGGAAGCAGGTACGGAGGCAAATTCTAAAGCGCACATTAAGTTATATCATGTAATGGATAAATTTAGAGGCGAAAAGGATGACATCACGGCTTATTTAAGTGTATTCGAAGCACAGGCCAATCAATTGGGCGTACCGGAAGAAGATTGGGTAATCAATCTTATGGGGTTGTTGCCGAACCAAGTCAACTCATGGCTTATGATTGAAGGTCGGGGAAATGCGACCGAATATACCGAGATGAAAGCAAAATTATTAGAAATGTATAAGTTTAATGCGGAAAAGTTTAGGCAACTATGGGAGGGAGTGAGTATCGGGAGAAAGATGAACTCGGTGTTGGTATGTACAAAATGGTTTATTGTACGTTCCTATGCAGTACGTTTACCTAACAGAGGCTACGCAGCCCAGCACTCAGTCGGTCGTTGCCATGAGGAGGGTGGGGGAAGGGTGGCAGGTAGCGGCGGCAAATCCAGCGGCCTCAAGGCGGCGGCGGCGTATGCGGCGGAGAAGGCGGCGGCCACAAGGCGACGGCGCGGCTGCGGCGAAGGCAGATAGGCTGGTGATGGGTCGCTCGGTTCGGCACGGCGTCGATTCCCGACTCGGTCAAACCCGAAGGCAACCGTAGAGCGGGACGCCGGCGATCACTACCGCACTCACGAAGAGCGGGAAACGAGCGACTACTTCTTAGGCCGGGCCCGGTCTTATATACCGCCGGGCCAGTCCATCCTCGGCGTCAGCGGGGGTGGCGTTGCCTTTGTTGGTGGGCACCTACAGGGGTGCGGGGGTGGGGTGGGGTGGCGAACGGTCGGCCTGGACATCTGGTCGCCAGACCAGCGCGGCCCGAGCGGAGGGCGGGCGGTGAGGGGCGCAAGACGGCGTCGCCTCACCACATCACCCCGCCCGTAAACAGCCGCAGGGGGGGGGGTCATTTTGGAAACGCGACTGAGTACTGTGCTGCTATTCCATACAAATACTATACAACTACACAGTACAACACAAATACAAATACTAAACTACTACACAATACAACACAAATATACACTATACAAATTTTATACAAATACTATACTAACGCATATTACATATTTACAACAAGAGACACAAAACACAATCTACATTAAAAAATGGCATGAGACCTACGACTGGTAATATCGACAGTTCAAAAATGTCTTTGAGTCTTTTTGGCATCCCCTTGAATTTTTATTTACAGGCTAGATCACTTTTTTTTCCTTTCCTTTGCATTTAGCACTTAGCACATCTCCCATTTTACGTTCACCCCCCCCCCACACGAACACACATAGGTAGGCGGCTTCAGGCAGTGTCCGCAGCCTAGATGGTGTATGGCAGCCGGTCGGGCGCCATCCGCCCCTTTCACACACGCTCGCCTCCAGGTGGGGGCGCAGGTTGGGTCCGTGCGTCGACGGCGCACGGGATCTCGCCCGCCCGTCATCAGTGCCCGCACCTCCCGCAAGCAGTGCCGACGTGGGAGCCGAAAGGCGCTGGCGAAGCTGCGAGGCGCCATGGTAGCGACGCTGTGGCCGCGCTCTGCGGTAGATTCTCCTCCTCGCCCCTCCGCCGATGCGCGCGAAGGCGGCCGGCGCGCAGTCACCGCCTCTGGCGCAGCCGGGGGCGGCCGCCGCTCCTCCTGCGAAGCGCCGCTGTCTCCGGCCTGGCGGTGTCGGGATCGAGTCCAGCCTCTCCCGTCCGGCAGGGCCCCAGGGCTCTCAGGCTCAGCACCTGCCCGGGGCCAGCCGGTTGCGCCCTTCTAGGGTCCCGGACGTAGGGCTGAAGGAGCCCAAGCTCCGTCACCCGCCGCGGGTGCTGAGGCCGCACGTTCAGGGGTGGAAGGTGTGGCGGCGGTACTTCTTCCGCGGCTGGGAAAGGCCCAGTTGCTGGCGTCGGAGCCGGCGAGGGGGAAGGGATTAAGGAGTGGCCGGCGGTGACGGCCGGGGCGGCTTTCATGGTTGGGGGTGGCGGTGGTGGCGGGGGCGGTGACGGTGGTGGCGGAGGTGGCCTGTTCTCTGAGTAACTGGTGACCGGGTTTCCGCTGTTAGAGCCCGTAACGCTAGGCTCAGTTACAATACGAGGTGGTTGGATTTCTGGTTCAGGTGGCAGAGGCAAGAGATTCCGATGGTGTGCGGTCAGAATCTTTCCATTTGATAGGGCTTGAATGTCGAACGAGACCGGACTCCTTACTTTCAAAACTTGATAGGGGCCTATCCAGCAGGGTGCTAATTTTTTCTTTTGCCCCGGCTGGAAGGACAGATTACGCAGCAGCACGAGTTGCCCGACTTCTATAGGGGGTAGTATGTTCGCGTCAATCTCACTCTTATGCACAACGGAAGCTGCCACTCCGGGCGTACAAGCGCCAATTCTCGCTGTCCCGCCCGCATTAATTCCACTAGCTCGAAAAAATTCAGTTTCCTCTCCGGACGTACAAGCGCCAATTCCCGCTGTCCCGCCCGCATTAATCTCGTTAGCTCGAAAAAATTCGGATTCCTTACCGGACGTACAAGCGCCAATTCCCGCTGTCCCGCCCGTATTAATCTCGCTAGCTCGAAAAACTTCGGATTCCTCTTCGGACGTACAAGCGCCAATTCCCGCTGTCCCGCCCGCATTAATTCCACTAGCTCGAAAAAATTCAGTTTCCTCTCCGGACGTACAAGCGCCAATTCCCGCTGTCCCGCCCGCATTAATCTCGTTAGCTCGAAAAAATTCGGATTCCTTACCGGACGTACAAGCGCCAATTCCCGCTGTCCCGCCCGTATTAATCTCGCTAGCTCGAAAAACTTCGGATTCCTCTTCGGACGTACAAGCGCCAATTCCCGCTGTCCCGCCCGCATTAATCTCGCTAGCTCGAAAAAATTCGGATTCCTCTTCAGACGCACAAGCGCCAATTCCCGCTGTCCCGCCCGCATTAATCTCGTTAGCTCGAAAAAATTCGGTTTCCTCTTCGGACGTACAAGCGCCAATTCCCGCTGTCCCGCCCGCATTAATCTCGTTAGCTCGAAAAAATTCGGATTCCTTACCGGACGTACAAGCGCCAATTCCCGCTGTCCCGCCCGTATTAATCTCGCTAGCTCGAAAAAATTCGGATTCCTTACCGGACGTACAAGCGCCAATTCCCGCTGTCCCGCCCGTATTAATCTCGCTAGCTCGAAAAAATTCGGTTTCCTCTTCGGACGTACAAGCGCCAATTCCCGCTGTCCCGCCCGCATTAATCTCGCTAGCTCGAAAAACTTCGGATTCCTTACCGGACGTACAAGCGCCAATTCCCGCTGTCCCGCCCGTATTAATCTCGCTAGCTCGAAAAACTTCGGTTTCCTCTTCGGACGTACAAGCGCCAATTCCCGCTGTCCCGCCCGTATTAATCTCGCTAGCTCGAAAAACTTCGGATTCCTCTTCGGACGTACAAGCGCCAATTCCCGCTGTCCCGCCCGCATTAATCTTGCTAGCTCGAAAAACTTCGGTTTCCTCTTCGGACGTACAAGCGCCAATTCCCGCTGTCCCGCCCGCATTAACCTTGCTCTTGATCATCTCGCCTATTTCGCTCTCTGTGAGCGGCCCTAGCAGATCCAAACAATCCGTGATGCGGCGTCCCGCGTCTGCGTCTACTACCATAACTATGCCTTGATTTTCACTCGGCTCGTCTGCAAAAGAAATAAGATCACCACACGTCTGTTTTCTAATTTTCTTCGGTTCTGTCCGAGGAGCGAGAGTCGTCACGTGCCCCTCGCAAACCTGCATAGTCTTGTTCCGTAACGAAATACTACTTCCATACTTTACCATGAAATCTAAGCCAAGTATCCCTGCGTGATTTGTGGTCCCTAAATCCACTATGAGCGTGTCATGCTCGTATGTTACCTGATCAATCAAAAATGGCACACTACACTGACCTAGTATCTGCAGATTGTGCCCGGAAGCGCTTTTAATTGCCGAACGGTAACTTGAAAGGGCAAGTTCACCGGAAGGAAAAATTTTGGAATCGCATAAGGTAACTGCAGCTCCCGTGTCGACAAGGAATTGGTGCTGTCTTCCTAATATTCCTACACTGATTGTCATGCCGTCCGCCGGAGTAACGGCTAATACTTCATCCCCGACCTGGTGGTCGGGATTTATTAGTTTCCCGAATTCACATCCCGTTTTTGACAATCTACCGTACAGTGACCGGACTTTTTACATTTACTACACATTATTAATGGGCATTTCCTTATGTGGTGGTCTGCTTGCCCGCAATTAAAACATTTTCGTTTCTTCTCCGGACACTCTCGCGAAAAATGGCCTGCTTTCCCACAATGATAGCATACTCTAGCTTCAAATGACTGTCTAGGAGGTGGCAATGTTTGCGGCGCGGATCCCAGGTTCCGACCTCGGGGAGGTTGCTGAATGGCATAGAACTCCGAACCTGCACCGAACGGCAAGGTTGATGAGTTAGCTCGGTGGTCCTCATTTCTATTCTCGTAAGGTGGGAAAGCGGAATCTTGCACCGGCACATACGGCTGCGGTGGTGTTGCCCGTTGCGTGTACCCGTGCGGCGAGTAGGGCGCATAAAAATGATTTTGTGCCGCCGTCTGCGGCATTGTTGCCCGCTGTGCGTACCCTTGCAGGGGGCCGCCGCTAAGAAAGTTCAGTGAGCTGACGCTTCGGGTCGCAGATGCATAACTCCTAGCTATTGCTTCTTCTTGTTTTGCAAACGTTACTGCTTCTAACATTGTTTTTGGATTGCGAACTGCCACGAACCGACCTATTTCCTCTCTCAAACCTGCTATAAATTGTGCTAGCAATCTTTCCTCAAACATTGTCTTGGTTGCAGCTGCGTCGGGGTTACTATAGCAGCTACGTAGCTGACGTTCTAGCGACGCGAGCCTGCTGGAGAAGTCGCTAATCGACTCCAAGTGCTTTTGACTACAATCATTAAACATTTTCTCTAAGGTGGGTCGTGATAATTTTGGAGAGAACCTATCATATATTTACAGAAATCCGAGTAGGATGCCACTACATATGCATTGTTTTCCGCAAATTCCGATGCAATCCCGGTCAGCCGTAAGCGAGCTACACCTAGTGTTTCGGCCTCACTCCAATTACTAAAATTACTAACTATTCGGAGACGTTCTAAAAAGGTTTCGATGCGGGTACCGTCCTCGCCACTGAACATCGGAACGAGACAGATCTGACCAGCTGATACCTTGACTTGTGCCGGAAAATTTTGCGAAGAGGGGGTGTTGTCGCCTTCAATTGTAAATATCGGGGATATAAAATCCATGAGATCTGAGCCATGCCCACATTCCCAGGGCAAGAGAAACTGCTGATTGCCTCGGTGCGACATGCTGCTGCTTAATCAATCCCAAACGAAAAATTTTGAATCCAGATTGGAAGAAAAACTTAATTTCGGGTGGCCGTTACGTTACCCGAGTTCGCTTTCTCTCGCTTTGCTACAGAATGCTTACTCATGGTGGGGTTCGAACCCGTGCTCCCTTTCGGGGCCCAGATTACCATCCCACGCTCCCTCCTCTACGGGTTGCGATTACAACCCCACACCTGACACCAATATATCGTGATGACATGATGGGAGGGAGTGAGTATCGGGAGAAAGATGAACTCGGTGTTGGTTATGTACAAAATGGTTTATTGTACGTTCCTATGCAAGTACGTTTACCTAACAGAGGCTACGCAGCCCAGCACTCAGTCGGTCGTTGCCATGAGGAGGGTGGGGGAAGGGTGGCAGGTAGCGGCGGCAAATCCAGCGGCCTCAAGGCGGCGTATGCGGCGGAGAAGGCGGCGGCCACAAGGCGACGGCGCAGGCTGCGGCGAAGGCAGATAGGCTGGTGATGGGTCGCTCGGTTCGGCACGGCGTCGATTCCCGACTCGGTCAAACCCGAAGGCAACCGTAGAGCGGGACGCCGGCGATCACTACCGCACTCACGAAGAGCGGGAAACGAGCGACCACTTCTTAGGCCGGGCCCGGTCTTTTATACCGCCGGGCCAGTCCATCCCCGGCGTCAGCGGGGGTGGCGTTGCCTTTGTTGGTGGGCACCTACAGGGGTGCGGGGGGGGGGCTGGCGAACGGTCGGCCTGAACATCTGGTCGCCAGACCAGCGTGGCCCGAGCGGAGGGCGGGCGGTGAGGGGCGCAAGACGGCGTCGCCTCACCACATACTAAACATATGAAGCAGACCGGTACCACTTGGAACGTGTACGCGAGAGAGTTGCACAATTATTGTAAGCAGTGGGTAGCGGGATTGCAAATATCAACCTTTGAAGCTCTTCTTGATCTAATTGTTACCGATCAAATGAAGCGGCGGGTTCCGTCCGAGATCAGGGAACATTTTATAGACGAATGGGGTACATTTACAGTTGCGTTGGACTTCGCAAAAAAAATTAGATAATTATGAAAATAATAGGGCAGGATGGAAGAGCTTGTTTCCAAAGCACTGTAAGAAGGCAGAACCAGTTGCAGATATTGCCCCGAGTTCGGAGAAGCATAGTGCGAGGCCGTATGATAAGAAAGGTGAAGTAAGAATAGATTTCGATCAGCCTAGCAAACGGAAATGCTTCTCTTGTGGCTCGACCCAACACCTTAAGCGGGACTGTCCAGGTGCACGAAACGGGGAGAAGGTTGGTCATGTGGCCGACCCAGAGGCGCGTGAATTATTTCGCCCACACACGGTTTCCGGATTAATTAACGGAATCAGATCGGAGCTGTTGAGAGACACTGGTGCAAGCTTTGATATTGTTAATGAACGGCTGGTAAAAGATGAGCACATGACGGGCGAGTCGGTTTGGATATTTCAGCCACTAGACTCTGAACCACGGAACTTGCCAGTCGCGCAGGTAACAGTTCAAGGGCCGTTTGGAACCGTAGTTACGAAGGCAGCGGTTGTAAAAAAAAGAATGTGATATCGGTTACTATCTGTTGAGTAACAGAACTGCTCTGCTGCTCGATGAAATACGCAAGGGTTACGTAGAGCCGCAAGTGGTTGGGGCCGTAGTAACTCGCGCGGGCGCGGCCAGGGCCGAGGCTCAGGAGGACGTAGCATCCGAGTCGCCGTCAGGTGAGCGACCGGAGGAGGCTCTCCCGGACGGGGCTGACGAAACAGAAGGGCTAGAGCCACCGCAAGCCGTAGAGGAAGGTCAGACGGAACTTGAACCTCAGGTTGTCGAATTAATCCGCGTAGACAGAGAAACGTTTGCGGCGGAACAACAAAGGGACAGTAGCCTGAAGGAAATATATAAAGCGTACGTGAATAACGTACCAGAGAAGGGAAAAGACGCGTACTTAATTAAGAATCGAGTGTTATTTCGATCGCGACACAGTAAACGCGGAGAAAGATTCGACATGATTGTTGTACCGGAAATATATCGAGGTACCGTCCTTAAGTTGTGTCATGAAACAGCCAATGCACACTTAGGCACCACCAAGAGCAAGGATAGTATGGCTAAATATTTTTATTGGCCGAATTGTTTCCATGAAATGGAAAAATTTATTAGATCTTGTGATAGTTGTCAGAAGGTGGGAAGGTCGGGAGAGAAGGTGCGTGGCTACCTTACCTTAGTACCGCCTGTCTCAGAAATATTTAGCAAAATAAATGTAGATGCATGCGGACCATTTCCGGAATCGCAAACGGGGCATAAATTCATCCTGACTGCCATCTGTGTAGCTAGTCGATTTCCGGAGGCAATCCCGATAACTGATTTAAGATCTACTACGGTTATTGATGCGCTACTGGAATTATTTAGTAGAATAGGATTCCCCAAAGAGATGCAAACGGATCAAGGCACTTGCTTTACTAGCATACTGACAGCGGAATTCGCACAGAAATTCGGAATTCGGCTAGTTAGGAGTTCGCCGTACCACACACAATCCAATGCAATAGAACGTGTACATCGAACGATGAATAGACTCATTAAGGTTATGTGTTTGGAAGCGGGCACGGAATGGGAAAAGCAGCTTCCGGCAATCTTATTTGCGTTACGGACTACTGTTCACGAAAGCTTAGGATTCACTCCCGCTGAGCTTGTGTATGGCAGGAACTTACGTACTCCAATCACTTTAATGTATGAGCGCATTGCGGGAACTGAGAAGGAAGAGAACTCCGTGGTCGAATACGTGTTTAAATTAGTGAACCGTCTCAAAAGATCGCGCGAGCTTGCTCATCAAAAATTAGTTAAGGAGCAAGAAAAGAGAAAGGTGTGGTATGACCGCAAGGCAGTGCACCGCACATTTGCTGTAGGAGATCGTGTCCTAGTGCTAGCGCCGAACAGAACCCAGAAACTTTCGGTACAGTGGGTCGGGCCCGGCGAGGTGTTAGAGAAAATATCAGAAACGAATTATGTCGTTTTGTTACCTGGGAAAAAGAGGGCCGTGTATACCACGTGAACATGTTGAAAAGGTACCATCAGAGAACGGAATACATTAGTTACGTGGCAACACAGGCACCCGAGTTCGAACCAGACGAAGATGAATTGGACAAATATGCCGTGAAACTAGAAAATGGGGATTTTGAGTTAGAAGCGATGTTCGAGGGTACAGATGTCGAACCGGAGTTTCGGAAAAGGCTGGAAGAGATTGTTTTCAAATATAGAGAGATATTCTCGGACAAGCCTGGTCTGACTGACATGGTAACAATGGATATCGAAATCATGGACGAATCCAAACCTGTCAGAAGTGCACCCTATCGTATGTCGCCTAGACAGTCGGAAATTCTGAAAGAAGAAATTACAAAAATGTTACGGGATAAAATCATTGAAGTAGGTGATTCAGATTATACATCGCCGATGATTTTAGTAGAAGCACCGGGAAGGAAGCCGCGGCCGTGTATTGACTACAGACGTCTGAATCAATGCATTAAGACAGAGTATTACCCCTTACCGAGCATGGAGGAACGAATAGAGACAGTGGCGGCGGCCAAAATAATTAGCACACTTGATTTGGCAAAGTGTTATTGGCAAATTGCCCTCACGCCGAGAGCACAGCGTTATGCGGCTTTTGTAACGAAATTCGGAACTTATCGACCATTACGACTTCCCTTTGGGATTAAGAACGCACCTTACCAGTGCAGTCGCATGATGGCATCCTTGTTAGATTCGTGTAGTACATTTGCTGTACCATACATGGATGACATTGCCAGTTTTAGTAATAACTGGGAAGATCATATCCGTCATCTGGAAGAAGTATTTCAGATTATCAAAAAGGCGAAACTGCATATCCAACCGACTAAATGTAAATTAGCTAGGAATTCCGTGCAGTACTTGGGATACGTTGTGGGCGGGGGCGTAATGAGACCAGTCCAAGCAAAGGTTCACGCGATCCAAGAGTATCCGCTTCCCAAATCAAAAAAGCAAGTCAGGGCTTTTCTAGGGCTCGCAGGATATTATAGAAGGTTCATTCCAGGATTTGCAGAAAAAGCGGCACCGTTAACAGATTTACTGCGTGGGAGGGAACGCCAAGGCAAAGTAAATTGGTCGCAAGAATGTGATGACGCATTCAAAGCCCTAAAGGACGCCCTATGTAGTGAATCTGTAGTACACGCCCCAGATTTCAGCAAACCATTTATTATGCAATGTGATGCATCAGATCGTGGAATAGGCGTAATTCTGGCTCAAAATGATGAGGAAGGGAATGAACATCCCATATTGTACATAAGTAGGAAATTATCTGACGCGGAAATTAAATTTTGTGCAACGGAAAAGGAGTGTACGGCAATAATTTGGGGCTTGCAGAAACTGAAATATTATCTAGACGGGCAAGTAAAGATCAAAATTGAGACTGATCATAACTCTTTGGTATGGTTAAGTAATTGTTCTGGAAAAAACCCTAGATTAATGAGGTGGTCACTAATGATTCAATACCACAACATTGAAATCATTCATAAAAAGGGGAAGGAACATGTAAATGTCGACGCATTGAGTCGAATGTTTTGAGAAGGCTGATCTGATCACAATGATGCGGAAGGACACACTGTAGGGGTCCTTGCAACGGTTGCATTATATAAATCCAAAATGTGCTTATATATGTATTTTTTTTTTCTTTTGTCGAAGTTATATTTAGCTTCAAGTTTAATCGTTTGTTTCAAAGGTTATAATTATTAATGTCATAATGTCTTGTTGTTAGATGTTTCTAATGTATAATCATGTATGCTTTATTTGAGATGGTTTTTTTTCTCAAGGTCATATTCATGTGTATCATAGTAAGTTAAATTATAATTATGTATGCTTTAGTTGATATGTTTTTTCTCAAGGTCGTATTTCTGTGTATCATAGTAAGTTAAATGAAGATTGAAAATAATATATAAATGTACATATGTGTGTATAGCATAGATCTAATACGAAATTATCTTGCTTTGTACTGAGAGAAAAAAAACTGGGGTCGTTCGCAGTCGAGACATTTGATTAGAATGGCAAGGAGAAAAAAATAGTAAAGGTATAGAGAATTGCTTTAGCCTGTAGGCCAAAACGGCCGGGTAGAATCCAGAATACAGGTTACTAGTGAATTTTTGTCCTGTGGTTGGCACCTGCGGAAAAAATTCATTTCCGCGGATATAGGAGTCTGTAACGTCACCACATGGCGGCCAGGGCTTCGAACATCTTTAGAAAGTGTCGAAGACGGCGAGCAGAGGGGAGGACGTCCGGTCGGCTGGCACAAAGACTGTTAGTAGCTTTTGTCAACTGAAAAGGGAGCCATTAACACTCCGGGACGCAAGTCGGCCGAGCAAAGAGTTCTGACCCCCCGTCGGCGGTCAGGGGAGGCTGGCTGGCCATATGGTCCCAGAGCCACCCGCATGTGCAGAGAAGCTAGGGGGTGGGGGGACATGACCGCCAGAAGCTAGCTGGCCGGAAAGAGGAGTTCGTTGAGAGATCGCCTCGCGTGCGGACGCAACTGCGGCCCGTTGGCAGAAGTGCATTCCTTGGACACCGCGAGTGCGTAGCACCGGGTGTCAGGACACCGGCGCGGTAAAGCGTCTGGGTGGAGGATGCACTAGCCGGGAGATGGGAGCAGTGTGCGTGGAGTCGCGGAGGTAGATTGCGAACGGAACCCCAGAGCTGTAAATACTGTATAATATTCTGTAAATAAATATTGTAACTAGAGCTCGTGTCTGTGTAGTCATTTCGCTACCCCGACGCCACAATACGAATCTGAATTTGGAAATGGAAGGTTATTAGTCATAGGAGATGAAAGGCTATTAGTCATCAGTCCCAATGAGAATTTTTAAAAAAATTAAATGATAATAGATTATACCACAAGTGCATGTGAAATTTTCACATCAATTTCAATACATAAGTAGTATTTAATAAGACTATTCCATAAATGAAATTTTTTTAAACAGTTGCAGAATATGCAAATATTGATGGAACTCGAGCTTTCAGTGTACTATGCCACTTCCTAAGGAAGATGCATTTCAGCTTATGATTGACCAGTAGGGAAAAGTAGTAAGAAATTTGGATAGAAAGAGCAATAACTTTTTGTGAGACGCTAATTGGAGGAGAATTCTAGTGGCCGGCTGCTCTGATCGGTAGCTTTCCGTGTTTTTTCCGATCAACATAACTCTAACTAACGGACTAGGGACCGCGCACTTTTCTTCCTCTTCCTTGTCCTATCCTTTGGCCTTCCTTACACACACTTATACTTACAAGCACTACACATATCACACGGTCTGGGAACCTTTCGAGAGGTTGTCCTGGTTAGGGCGGTGTCCCGTTGTGAGAGATACCTGGTTGTGGGAAAACCCCGCTAGCTGCAGAGTAGTTCGGCGCCTGATCTCGCCATCCAGCGGGGGAAAAGATCACCACCAGTTCCTCCTTGATACGATTATGGCCCAGTCGATGGTTCTGAGGGTTTCCCAAATAGCGATATGTTTCTTCAGGTGGTATCTGTTTAATATCACAGACAATTTGTTTTGTGTTTTGTACATTTCCTTTATGAATATTTATTATACCACATTTATCAAGACCGAACTTCATCCCGATGTCATCGCTGAACATTTTTGCTACACTTATAAGCGATTCTAATTTATCATGCGTTTCGGCGTAGAGCTTAAGGTTATCCATGTATAGTAAATGGGTTAGTCTTTTGGTGTTTTTCATGTTCAATCTATAGCCACATTTAGTGTTGTTCAAAAGAGTTGATAGTGGGTTTAGAGCTAGGCAAAACCATAGTGCTGATAGGGAATCACCCTGAAATATACCTCTTCGGACATCAGCTTTTCCCAAGACATTACCTTGGAAACGTACATTCGTACGCCATTTATTCATTAGATGTTGAAGAATATTTCTTACATTTGGACAGATTTTATATATTTCCAATACTTCGTTTAGCCATTTGTGAGGAACGGAGTCGAAAGCTTGGCTGTAATCAATATAACAGATGTGGAGATTCTTTTCTTTGTTTGAGCTTGCTTTAAGACCACAGAATCAATGATGAGTTGATGTTTACATCCCAAAGCTCCCTTAATGCAACCTTTCTGTTCTTCAAAGATATTATTATTTGCACAGTGGAGGTATATTTTCTCACTAATAACAGAAGTGAAGAGCTTGTATATGGTTGATAAGCATGTTATTGGTCTATAATTCATTGGAGTTTGTTCTTTTCCCTTTTTGAAGATTAGAAAAGTGTCTCCTTCACTCAGATAGTCAGGCATTTTATCAGGGTTATTGAGCACTTCAGTGAAACAGTGTGCAATGCTTTCATGAGCATGTACGAGTGTGCATGTATGAGTAAAGTATTTCAACCAGAAATTTTGGATCCTATCTGGTTCAGGAGATTTCCAATTTTGAGTCTTTCCTATGGCACTCGCAATGTCTTTAGCCGTTATTTCTTTTAAATTCATTTGGGGCAGGTTCTCGTGTTGTTTCTTAATACTTTTAATCCATGATCCAGATTCATTGAATCCACTGGTTTTAGCCCATTTGTTTATCCAGTACGATTTAAAATCAGCATTTATGTTGACTCGCTGCTTGTTTGAATCAGAGTTCAACTTTCTCAGAAATTCTTTTTGACGGAATCTAAATTCTGCGTTTTGTGCCTTCCTTTTCGTGATTTCATTGTATCTACGAAGTCGGGCACATTTAACTTTCATCTTTTGTCTGATGTTATCTTTCAAGTCAACGATTTCTTGCCTGTTATGACGGTGTATATCAATTTTATTTTTAGCTGCAATAGCGTTTACTTTTCGGAGGACCTTTTTTGATTGGTTACCTTCTAAATATTGCGAAAGGACATTACCTTGACTTCTCAATTCATCAATATTGTTTTCGAGTCGTCTTTTCCAGGCGGGTTTTCTCTCGTTTAGGCCTCGGCATGATTGTCTGGGATGGTATGTCCTCTGACCGTTCATTTCAATTGCTGTAACTGCAGCACTGTATAAAGCGAGCTGAACTTCAGAGAGATTTCGCTGTATACTCAAGTGCTCTTTCAAAGCGTCATTAATTTGAGAAAGAACTTGTTTGGCTTTATTTACTTTACGTAACACTGGTATCGCTGGTCTGTTTAAAGGATCAACTTGGCTGTAGTGTTTGGATGGGATTCTGGTACTTAAGAGAACGTGCGCAAATATTCTTCTCCCCCATACTGTGACATACCAATATGTGAGTCATTTTCATTAAATGTTGTTTGTCGTAAATGGGTGGAAATGCTAGGGTAATTAAATAGGAATGTGGCGCCTTAGCAACGGCACCCAAGTTGTTGTCAAGATAAATAAATATTCATCTGGCATTGAAAGTGACGGCGTGGCTAGTCAGATTTGAAAACGATTTGGGGATTGGTTGGAGAGAGCAACGATAGTCTATTACTGCAGAAGTATGTCTGATTTTTTGAGACAAAACAGTAGAAGAGGGAAGCCGAGGTCTGGAGGGCTGAGCAGTAATAAAAAATACACATTCTGTCATATGTCGTGACGCTGTGCGGGTCGCTCGCGGATAGATAATTTGTGTAATTGGAACTTGTAATTTTTCATGAGATAGAGGAACGTTGGACTCCGAATAATTTACAGTGTGTTAAAAGTATAACTTGTTATTTTTCGCGAGGGAGTTCTACTAATTATTGAACTGAGAAAATTTCGAACGTTCACGATCAGTTTGGACTTTAATTACTTTTTACAACACGCGGAAATTAGAACTTGTGAGAAGTGTATGATAGGACCTGGAAATATTCTGGACAAATAATTAATTTGTGGAACATTAAAACATTTCCGCTGTGCAATCGCAAAGAGCTGGGTATTATTTTTGCAAGTCAATCGAACTAGAACTACGAATATTTGAAGTAGTGCGGATCAGTGGCTCGGCAACGTTCGCGTGGAAGAACAGGAGAGAAAAACGCGGTACTTCGATTCTGGAATTCGCATCACCAGGGAGAAGAGAAGATGGTCCTTCGTGGCGACGTCGATCAAGAGCGCGCGAAGTATAGTGCAGTAAAAAGGCTCGAGCAAGGTCATGACCAAAGGACAGTCTTTCTGTTGCAATAAGCAATAAATCCCAAGTTTCTTTTTGAAAGAAAAAAAAACGATTTTCATTGGCCAATTCGAGCTAATAAGTAGCTAGATAAAATATTTGTTGACCAAATAAAACTAAAACTAAAGCAATAATAGAGTGAAAGTTTTCTCAAAACGGCTCAAATTTTTCTTTAAAGTTTTGGTACAGATAATAGTAAATGCACTGAATAACATGACATAAACGACAATTTGATGAATTCTTTTGATTTTTCAAAAATTACACAGAAGTAATCACTCTCTCCCACTCGCACTGTCCCTCTCTCTCTCCCCTCTCTCCCCATCTCTCCCCTCCCCTCTCTCTCAAACAAATACTCGTCAATAATATTTACATGATTTCTTATGAAGTTTCTCGAAAACTCTTTTTTTTTCTGTAAAAAAGACCCGCCAAATTTTCTCAAATCAGCGCCAATTTTTTCAATGGTCATTTGCATATATGAGCAGGTTTACTCTTCTGTTATATTTATAAAGTCATATTTCAATTCTATTAGGAGACCGTAAACATTAGAAAATGTGAAAGAAACATCTTTTAGGTGCTAATAGATGACTGCTGGGAAGAGAGTGGAGTAACACCTATCAGATAGTCCAGACTAAAGAAATAAGGATACTCACCAGTTCGAGAAAGTCTATGCCATTCTATAGCATTAGTAGTTCAGTCATGCAATATCGTAACACAAATCTGAATAATACTTATCTCTGGAAACCACATTAATTGGCAAGCTAAAGAAAATGTGTAACATCTTACAGTTGGAATGAACATGTGCGACGGTCTATTAAGACGCGTCCAATGTTGTTGTTTTTTTTATTAGAAAAAGACACTTGATTTGCAATGCGGAGGCATGGACAAACAAGTGAAGGTGTATTGATGAAATATAATAAATCGCAATTATTTACATTATCGGAAACGAAGATTAAAATAGACTGTGGGGACGGCAACAAATAAAATTATGGCAATTTTTTACGATAAAAACATGTCACCAAGTTGTTCCGTTCAATAGGAAATAGAATTCGTAATGATAAGAAATAATATACATTGTGAGAAGACCGTCAGATGTTATAAAAAGGTGACGAACAGAACTGTATTTATTTATTAAATAAAAGGAAACCAGTATTTTTAAAATGAACCACGGACAATATCACTAATTGGGAACATTTGTGGAAATTGTGACAATACCGCGAGGTTTATTGAATGAGTAACATAAATAAAAGTAGAAAAATGAAAGAATATCGTAATGAACAAGTCGCCCTTTGTTTTTAAAAACAACGTGGTCAGAAGATATAACTTCTTGAGACGCAGTCGAGTCGACTTACGAGGAGGATCGGTGGTTAAGCCGCGGACGATGGAAATGTGTTTATTTATTTATTTATTTAGTCAAATAATGTTGTTATTATTTATTTATTTAGTTTTATTATATAATTATTTATTTATTTAGTCAAATAGTGTTGGAATTCGAACGTTGAAATGTAGGCGAAGTGAGGGTGTTCCTTTTGAAATCATGAGACTAGATGGTGGATGGTGGAGATCATGATAAGCAGAACACAGCAAAAGGGAAGTGTAAACAAACATTTGTTATTCTATGCGAGATGGTAACAAGGTCAAGAATGTGTCATCTTAAAGGTATTGAGAGAACATGGCTATGCATAACTTTATTAAGGATTAAATTAATTATTGTTTTAATAAATTGACAAAGTGCATTTGCTTAATGATGAACATTTCGATTGGTGAAAGAAAAGAAAATTAATTGTAAATATTATTGTTAGGATTGTGAAAAGGGTTTTACATGTATTTTGTCTGTTGTTATTTGTTAAATTAGTTACAAGTTGCGAGAAGATACTCGCCAACATTTCAACAAAAAAATCAGGATAAATTCAGAATGGAGTTATTTGATACAACGGTATTATTCCAGCAAAATACGAATATATTTGAATTAATACCTCTTACCAAAGCAGTAATATTATTATTTTCGATTCCCTGTATAGGGTCGATTTGCGTACCCACAACTTCAAAGAAATTTGTTAGAATGGAGCTTCGCAACCCATGGGTAAAAAATTATGTACGGGTTTATTTATTTGTGTAATTTCAGGAAGGCATATTTAGAAGGGGTTGCGGGGATATATAATTATTATAGATACATAGAAACTATGACACATGTTATTATCGAACATACCCAATTTTTTCGTGAAATTCCAGGAAATGGAAATAACTGCTGTTTGGCCTCAAAAGTCACGGATCCGTAAGTATACTCTGTGTCTGCAATAGCGAAAGCGTCGCTAGATATTGAGGCAATACCCCTCCCCCTCACATCTTGGAGCAAGTTGCTTGGTATTTGACAGTGTCCTTTCAGTATTGCCGAGATTTTCAGAGTTTTTGTCAGAGGTTTTCAGACATTTCATTTGTATAAGTATTATCCAATACAAAATACCGCAATACAAAATAACACTCGTGAATACTCAAGAAAATAAATTCAGGGGTTCTGTGACCCCTTTGCCCCTTCCCGTGAATCTGCCAAATGTATGTTTGGTTTCCTCTAAAGAGCTCCTAAACACACGAGACGCTATTAATCGTGCTTCTCGACAACATTCACAATTGAAGAGATGCATAAATTTATGTGTCGTGAAGAGAAGCCCGAATAGTGGTTGACGTGCATGCAGTTCAATCTAGAAAATATCGACTTCATGTAACAGGGGGCATGTGGGAATGTTTCACATTACATCATTTCTTTGCTGGCGTTGAATTAAATGCACCTATTTATTTATGTCGAAAACAGTATCTGACGTTAATTGGGGAGGGGATAAAAAATGAATTGAATTGTTCAGAAGGCACAAATTGGGTTTTGAATCAAGGGGACTTGGAGGAAACACCTATCGAGAAGGGGTCATTGATCCAAAGCTGTTTACATCATTTGTTTCAGACAGAAATACAGAAATTCATTGGGTGCTGAACGGTCGACGTCGGTTATCTTCCAAAAATGACGATCTCTCTGCGTACTAGTGACGAACCTTATGCCTTTGTCTACACCATTTCCAGGGATGGAGAAATGCAAAAACACTAAGCCCACATTTTAGTTGATAAATATATTGTGACGTAACCAAATATCAGATTTGGAAATAAACACATTTATTTTGTAATAACTTCTCCGCAGTGTGTGTGTTGCAACCGGGTGCGCCTCCCGTAGGCAGTGAAAGGGTCAATTAGTTTCGCGCAGCTGCAAACGCGACTTATTGGCGTCGCCTCGGACGAGCGAGAGGCGCAATGTTTGTGACACGCGCCTTGGGATCTCCCCAGGGGACCATCGACCACGCTGCTCGGAGGAATTTCAGAAGACCGCCCAGGTTTGTTTATAGGAAGTGTGCGAGAAAGAGCGCTTTCGGCTGTCTCTGGAAAATTCCATCAAAATTACCTGAGAAACGCGTAATCTGATTGGTGTAAAATCATGTACGGCGTAGTATCTTTCGCCCAGTAACGTCACGCCTTCTAAAAATTCAGCAGAAAGTTCTAGAACATTCGTAGAAATTGGGGGGGGGGGGAAGAAGTGTGTGGGCGCCGTAAAGCGCGGAGGAGAATCAGAAGCGCGGAGGTGCTAGAGTGCAGGTCAGAAGCGTTCAGGTCGCCGGACGGAAGGGCCGCTCAGAGCCGTGTGAGGCAGAAGTGTGTGGGCGCTAGGGTAGCGCGATAAAAGCGCAGAGGTGTTATTAACACACCGAGTGTTAGGTAGATGAAAAGAGACTTTATTCAATTTTGTTATTCTTTTTTATTCTGACGTTCAGACTTATAAACTGTCGTCACCGATAACGTCGTCACCGCTGCCGGAGATGTCACAGCTGATGTCGCTGTTGGTTTTGCTCTCCTGAATGGGAAGCAGGCTACGAGAAGAAACCCTTCTCCGTCACCCAAGGGACGTGCTGTCCAGAAGAAAAGGAGCCCAGCTGTTTTGCTTGTTTGGAGGCCGTTCACCCCAGCGAGTTCCTCTGCCGCACATGGTGATTTTAGTTATTTGTGGAGCTCCGACAAACAAAACGAACATTTATCACGCCCTTCAGACTTACCTGGACTATATTCAATATTCAGAAGATGCTGGCCGCTCATTGGTCCTTTTCTTGTAATTTTGTAAGCGCATCTCTGTTTAATTTTTCCTTTATTTGTTCCAAGCAATAATCATAAGATTTAATTGTATTAGTTTTAAGACTGCATGATAAAAAGCAAGGGTTTGAAACTGAGCTCAGATAATTATAACAAATTATTTCTACTAATTTTTCTATTTTTTAAATTTCTCATCAAATTTATTTTTTATTTAAATTTTCTTTCAATTGACCTCTATCACGTAGCCACGTCTGTCCACCATCTAAATTTCAAGCTCTACTCGCCTCCTGAGCTAGCCGGCAACACGAGCCCAGGTAGGTGCGACCAACCGTCGGAGTTACAATATGAAATATTCTAAATTGTTTATATTAAAGGTAGTAGTCTATTTTAATATTTATATGGGTTGATGCTTGACAATAGCTTGTTTTTGGGAGAGCATCAGAGTTTTGGGAGAGCAACAGACGATGATTCGGGTTGACTAAAAGACTCCTGCCGCCTTTCCTTTCTTGTCACAAGGGAAAATTTTGAAAGAAAATTATTTAAGAATTATTAATTTACCTCAGCGTAAGAATTATTGAGTATTGAAGAAGTTGTCAGTGGTACCTCGTCGAGGCGAAAAGATGTTTTTTCTGTCGTAATTCGGGCGTAATACAATGTCACGCAAAGCTCACGCCAAAACACCTCTGTTCACGGAGTCTGCATTGCTATTACCAATCGTCAAAATTTAATTTTTTAATGCAGCCAAGATGTGAATTACTTAGTCTTTTTACTGACGAGGCGATCCTTTGTGAAACCGCTCGGCTAAAGATTCTCAAACAATTGACTTTCGTGGCGTCTTATTTGGAAATGTATTTGATTATCAGAAATTGTTAAACAATATGAAATGCTGACTCAATCTCGCGAGCGTCTTTGAAAGCACCGGGACAGGTGGCTCAGTGCATCAGTTCAAACTTTTCAAAGGAGTTTGTCCTTCCAAAGAGTTTCATACGAAAGACGACTTGCCTTTCTCTCTGGAAGCCCGCCCGCGGTTTTTACAGAAAAAAATATAAGACCAACGCGGGACGTTTAAAATGTATACCCTTTGCTGTTAAATAGCGCCAAGGAATTGTTATAAATGATTCAATTCCAGATACGACGCCGACGTTTGAATTAATTTTGGCCGCCTACGTGCCAACAATATGTAACATTTATCTAACGATATCTCTGAAAAACATCGCAATTTTGCATAAAAAACTCGGCAGTATATTAAAAATATTGTTCGTTGAAAACAGCTAACTGGTACTCATTTGATAGGTGAAGAAATAAATATAGCACTGAAAATTTTCCGCTTACTCGACTCGCACGTAATCTGTTTAAGTCTTAGGGATAAATTTTAATGAATTTGTCAGCTGTAGATCACGGCCTTAGATTGTTGGCACAACTAAGGACTGCTGAGAATAGTTTAGCTATTTTGAGAAAGGAAACATATTCGAAGTGTGTTTTTGTTGGCCAAAATATCTCTCCAAGAAGTGAACGAACGACTTTTTTACGCGAGGCTATCTGGTGAACAAGTGAATTCCCCCCCCCCCCAAAGGTGTTAGATCGAATTCAGTCGCTATCTGGAGAAGAACCCTAGCGGCCGGCTGCTCTGATCGGTGGTTTTTCGTGGTTTCTCCGATCAACACCAGGCGAATGCCGGAGCAGTACACTAACAAACGGGCCAGGGACCGCGCGCGATATTTCCTTCCTCTTCCTTAGCCTATCCTCTCCCCTTACACACACACACACACACACACACACACACACACACACACTAACATGCACTACACTACCTCTTATTCCGGGAGACCGGTCGGGAGCTTAGAGCTTGTCCCGACTGGGGCGGCTCGTACCATATTACATATTAGGGACATATTTCAGAAAAGCACACTGCAGCGACGTGACTATGACATAACATTGGAAACACGTAACGGAAATATTTAAAGTTGCGCCATTCAGCATTCATTTGCTGTTCCACGCTTGATTATATAATTGGTTAATTATGTTATTAATTCCAGAGGCTGTTCGTGCAAATTGCTCTGAAATGACCTAGAGTTCTGTCTGACGACAGTTGTTGCAAGACACTGGTTCCAATGAGATATTGCAGATTTCCAGGTCTCGTGAAATTTAAGACAATATAATATTAAAAATTTAACATTTGAGTAATTAGCATTTTATTAACTTTCTCTTTTCGGAGTTACAATTTAGGATTTGCGCCTTAATGATTTTAACACTTACAATTTAAAACAAAAAGCATCATTCTACATCACTAGCTATTTCTTTCAAACTGTTTTACATACATCTTATAACACAACCATCTCTTTCTCACATTCTCTATTTACATATTTTTACTTATTTTTTCACATTTCTAATTCTTAGCATTTTATATTTGATTTACATCATTCTCTCACATTCATTTTAATTTATTATTTCAATTACGTATTTCATCTGCTTTACACTTCATTTAATACATTAGTTTAGAGTATTAATAACATTTAATTTTTAATTTGTTGTATATTAATAATACAACACATATTACAGAGATGTCGGGTTTTCGAGGAAGGAAGAATTGGGAAAGATGGAATGTTCAGAATAAGATAAAGTGGATATTAAGAGTACAAAGAGAAAGGATATGTGCAGTGGTAGAGAGATACAGGAAAGTGCATAGTATGTAGCCTAGAAAGTAGAATAAAATATTATAGTTCTGTATCCATTACTTCTCTTCCCCATTTCTCCCACTAATCTTTTTTCTTTCTCTCACTTTCTCTCTCTCCCTCTCTCTCTCTCTCTCTCTGTCTCTCATCCACTCACTCTCTCAGAACTCTCACTTTATTTCTTTCCTAAAATATCACCTCCTCATCCTCTTATCTTTTCTCATAATTTGCTATCGTCTCCTTTCCTTGTCTATTCTCATCCGTTTCACATTTGAATTATTGTCAAACCAGAACCTTTTATTGGAAGAGAAATTACATTAAGGACATGACATTAAGAATATTAATTCAATACTGATCGGTTAAAGAGCGCTTTATATTTCTATTATTTTCTCCTTATACACAGCATAGGAGAATGCAGCTGGAATCATTAGGATCATGATCTTTGTTTTAAAAATACCTACTTTTTATTTTTACTTTTTTGTGTGTATGTTGCCTTCCAGCAGGCCGAATCCTCTTGGGCTGCTGCCCTAAAGGCCATGTCTTAATCCGGTCCTGCCGCCCATCCCCTCCCCCTCCAGCCTGCACGCTTGGAGTCACCTTTCTTCTTGTGCGAGAGGAAGGGAGGGGGATTGCGTATTCGCCGGCGCGGCAGCGAGCGGTCGCTCGCTCGAGATCAGAACGAAGGCGGCGTCGGCGGCTGCGGGAGCCCGGGTATTCTTGGCCGCAACTCCACCCGCACGTGAGTAGAAACTTGGCTGACCGCAACTGCGCACAAGATCAAAAGCATCTATTCGAAAGTGGTGGTACGTGTTTGAACGGTGCTTGTGATCGAGGGGAATTTGTCCATTGCAAATTATGTAGTTACTCATTACCAAGGCTGGTTTGGGTAACCATGGTTTTTGGTACTCATTGTGACGGTCATGTTTGCTTACATTTCTATTGATATCGTAGGTCGAAGGAGTCGATAGTGGCATCTAGCATAGACGAATTGACGTAACTGTGTAAAAATTTTTACAAAAAAAGATTAATTATCGCGAAAAATTGAATTGAAAATTACTAGAAACTCCATTCAAATTTTTGTCATAAACAGGAATATTTTATAGCGGTTCATGTGAATTAAAATTAAATACATTTTTTAAAAATATTTTGAATGAAAATTTTTTTGGGGGGCCTCAAGGAACTCGAGGCTTCGAAGAACCCCGAGGCAAGATGCCTCAGCTTCCCCCTTCTGGGCGCCCCAGCAAAATATTTGCGGACTTAAACATAACGCCGTCATAACCTTACTTTACCAGCGTCCTGTTGATTGTTTAATTAGCGATTCCTGGCGCGTTATCTGCTAAGGTCATTAATTCCGTAAGCGTAGTTCATTTTTATCGCGGTAGGTGGCGTGATCTTCGCCCGCTGGATGAAGAGATCCAGCGCCGACCTCCCCGTCGGCTTGCAGGATTTTCCTCAACCAGGTATCTTCCACCAGCGGGCCACCGCCCCAGCCGGAATTAGCTCTAAGCTCGCCACAGGTATCCCGACATGTGTGGTGGGATAGTGTGGGGTGAGGATAGGACTAAGAAGAGGAAGGAAAGATCGCGCGCGGTCCGTGACACGTTTGTTAGAGTACTATTCCGTCATTCACCTGAGGTTGATCGGAGAAACCACAGAAATCTACCGATCAGTGCAGCCGGCCGCTAGAATTCTCCTCCAGACAGCGGCTGAATACGATCTAGCTATGTATGGAAAATCCTGCTATCGTCGAGATTCGAACCCTAGGACCTCCCGGTCAGAGACACTGCAGTGACATCAGTTGAGGTCCTGAGCCACCTTAGCCCGTGCCAGCGTCCAGTGGATGCCAACATTAGCAAGGAATTCGAAATGGTACCTTCACACCTTGTGGCCAATGTGTGAATCAATCGACTAATATTAACATAAGCCATATTTTGATCTTTGTCCAAAATATATACGAGTATAATACGAACGTACGTTTCTACTTACGCAATGTAGTGCATGCAATATTCAGAAGAAAAAAGATTGCTAGAGATAAAGAAAACTAGATTTTGCGGGAATCACTTTGATATCAATTTTATGTCTTGGTTTAATTACATTGGAATCTCATTTCGTTGTATTGATCTTTTTTCTAGAATAGTTTTATGTTCTAATAGATTATTTTCTTTCAAATTTTTAGCTTTTTGCTTTGAATTTACCACTGTTGTGTAATGCGTTTCTTAGAGTTTCAGGCGGTCTTAAGATCCAGTCGGATAAAAAAAGAAAATAATCCTCACTAACGTAAGACTTTTGAGGGAAGTTGCGAGGTCCACTGTCGGACCCAGTATGATGGAACCCTCTCGTACGTGATGCAATGCATGTTAACGTATTGTAAACATATTATCGAAGAGACCTTCGTGTATACAAATGAGGTCAGTTTGTATACAGGAGTAGATATGAAAGTAGCTGGAAACCACTGAGATATTGAAAAGAGGCAATAAAATAGGTAATTATGAATGAAATAAGAGTACCTATTGAATTCTCATTCATAGTAGTTTCTGGGACAATTAAATTTAGGTTGATGATATCTTCGTGCAACATGTTTATAATTTATGTTTCAGCTAAAAAGGATAAGAGGATTTGCAAAAGAGGCTCAATTTATTGCGATTAACATTGACTATCGTTACTTATACCACCATTATCACTTTCACCCCTATCGCAATTCTTCCACCCACTATCATCATCGCTACATCTTTCAGCGCCATCATCTTCATTGTCGCGCATGTTTCCTGATTGTAAATCATAACAACTTTAGAGAAACTAAATAATTTGTGTTGAAAATATAAACTTTCGCATAGTGTGTTAGTGTTAGTGTGCATCTATATTCATGTAAAGGTTCCCGTATACTTCGGGGAAACCTTGTGTCAAACAAATAAATTATGTCTTTCTTTTAACCCTGGAATACACAGAAGGGTGCAAGGACACCCCAGAAGTGCTGTGAATTGAAGCTAGTCGCGCGGAGGTTGATCTTTTTTAGTCACACTCCGTTTATTATCATTTGAATAGATTATCTTTGCGTCTGTGCACGTGTTGTACATGTCCTTGTACTACGTTATGTTTTTCATTGTTTGGGGCACTGTATCACCCCATCTGTGTATTAGGGAGTGTGTAAGCTGGAATTGAAACATTGCCTGAAATCACTGCAGATATAAGAAGTGGTCTGTCAAAACAAGCTAAGTCCGATGTATATTGAAAAATAAAGGTTAGGAAAACAAAATCGTTTCGAGGTAAGTGTAAAATAACTATTTGTGCTGAACATAAGAAAGACATCAGCCTTTGTCATGTATTGAGTAAACCTTTCGATTTCCTGTATTAATTTTGAGTAGAAAATGAGTAAGCAAATGATGTTGCAATTATATTTCCTGTCCGTATTTCAAGGATTAATCATTTCAGTTATACTTTTTTTAAATCCGGGGTGCTGTGGCCACCCACCTGTGTATGTACGTATGTTTTTGCCTGTGTATTCCAGGGTTTATATATTAATAAATTATAGTGAGGAAACTTGAAGTTTAATCTGCGCTCTGAGACTAATACACGCTCTGAGATGATCACAGTCACGATGTAAGTGGCTTAGTCATTTCTAGTTAATATTTTTTAATCGTTCGATAAGTCTCGCTCATAGCTTCGTCTATTTGAAAACATATTTACGTTAAAAATGTTGCTATGACAGAAATTCTCACAACAACTCGGCAGTGATATACAAAATCAAGTAGTAATATCAAAATATTATTGATGATAATGATGATAATAATAATAATGATAATACAATAATAATAATAATAATAATAATAATAATAATAATAACACTAATAATAGTAATAAATGTAACTTGAAATTACACGAGACAGGACCGCACCGGCTACCACGAAAATACGCTACCCTACATTCTACTGCATTTCACTTCACTGCACACAGCGAACGCAATTCATGCCATTTTACTGAATTGTCTAACTTATTTAAACTGAATTAATTTTAACTAATTATTAAGACCTGAAAGTTTCTTCACCTGTTTAGTAAAGTTTGATTGTTTGTGTCATTTGGACAAACGTATTCAAATATTAAATTTCAATATTTTCCTAAAGAGAAATATCCTCCCACGGCAAATTGAAAATAGTGGTTTTTGTAACAAAACGGGTGTTACTGAAGTGAAATTATAAATATAAGAAGATATTGATCATACAGACAACAAATAAAAAAAATAAAATTTTCATCAGTAATTGTAAACGTTTTTGATTTACATTCAAAATTCCACATTTCTCGTTAAAAACACGAAAGGCTAAACGCAGGATTACTCCAGATGTAAATACGCTCAAGAACACGTCTATCAGACGTGTTGCGGAAAAGACGCAACAAATTTGGGGGGAGGGGAATGGCTCGCAACTCCTACCGGAAGGCCATTCATTCATAAGCTTCTTTTATGTCTAGTTTACTTCGACCTCAAAGCGTCTGCGCTCCCTTTTTGCCGCAAGCCAACAATACGAAGGCGCGCGTTACGTGTTTCGGACTTGAACCCTTAGATCTGAAAAGATTTACTTCTTCCTGACAGGAAGCGTGGCTAAAGCACACAGATGTGCGACCCTCGTTCCTTGTGAATGCGTCTTCGCAGGTCTTGGAAATCACAATGGGTTTGGAGGAAAGAAAACTGTTCAGATGGCTTCGCGTACTACAGCGTGTATTAGCAGTTCCTGAAGTTCTCCTTTAAACAACGTTTGTGTGTTTCTTGTTGTTATTAATGTTGCAGTAGTTCGGTGTCCGTAATGTTTGTGAAAAGACAAAAGGAAACAATAGAATTCATTTCAAAATTCTATTAAAAAAATGATTGATTATTTTGTCCTGATACGGTTATTAGTCCCGTAAATGTAGCGCAGGTTTCATCGCTGGAAGTAGTGGTATTCTTCTCTCGCTGGATGGCGAGATTCGTCGCCGACCTACAAGTCAGCTTGCGGGGTTTTCCCCATCCAGATATCTCTCATTAGCGAGGTAACGCCACACCGAAACATGCTGTCTCTCGTAATGTGTGGTAATGTAGTGCATGAAATTGTAAGTGTGTAAGGAAGAGGTGAGGACGGAATAAGGAAGAGAAAGGAAAGATCACGCGCGGTATGTGAACCGTTCGTTACGGAACTCCTCCGGAATTCTCCTGGTGTTGATCGAGAAACCTCGGAAAGCTACTCATCAGAGTAACCGGCCGCTAGAAATCACCGGAGATAACGGCTGAATTCGACTCAGCAATCTAGCGAGTCGATGACCCTTCCAACGTCGGAACTCGTAACCTAGAACCTCTATTGTCTGATGCACTCCTGAGTCACCTCAGCGGTTTAAAAATTTAATATGGGTTCAATTTCAATATTATAATTTTAGAATTTAAATTTAAAGATGTATTTTCGTTCAGCGCACGGAGAAAGTTCGAAAGGTAAACGTTTTACGAAAGAACTGTCCTCATCGTTTGGCGAGCCCCGAAAACATTACTTGTCCGCCAAGATAGATACAATATGTGTCCATGACTCTTCGTTAGTCCCAAACATTTACAGTCGAGAAATCTGTTGTAATAACGAGGTATAATTACCTTGTCACTTATAAATGTATTTGCAATATTCACGAAGGTTCAAGAAACGTATTTATGTGATGATATTTTTCCTCTTTGATTCAAAGAGATGTTGCAAGACCCAAACTGTCGCATGGTCTTGCGCAGCTTGGGTATGACGAAGATAAAGTCTTACGTTTTAAATTTAATTTACAATTTTTTTCAATATTACATGAGAATGCGAAATTGTTTTTCGAATATTTTAATCTGGAATAAAATGTGTATCAACACTTGTCTGAAGAGACAGTTATCTGCCTCGTTGAGTCGAATTTTCAAAGAAACGAATATTTGCTTCTAATACAAGATATTATTCAACTTAAACGATATATAGGTTAAATATGGTTTGGCAGATACTGACTTACGAAATTTATTATTGAAATTTCTTTTTAATGGTCTGTATAATTTTGAAAATAATAGCATCACTTCATTGTCTAGAGAAGTGAATTCAAAGAAAAGATATCTGTTATTCTTTCCATAATTATCCGCCCATTCTCAATCCATTATTCTTCCCTTCATTATCCGCCTGCCTTAAATTGCAAGTTTTATAATTTTTTCTTCAAAGAAGTTACGTTCTAGTCTCTGAACGAGTTCATGATATTACTTCAGAGCATTTCCCCTCGTCGGTGTAATTTTTTTCAATAATGTACGCAAATCAGTTTTTAAATATTTAGGAATATCTTTTAATATTATATATCCACATCAAATGCCCTCACCTTCTCCTACGCATTTTGAAATCCCCACATTAATAGTTTAAAAACAACCACTAATTTGCCTTATCTAACCAGACCACTGTGCCACCTGTGGAGAAGTACAAAGGGGTTTAGAAGCCTCCCAAGTTTTCAAGCTCACGTAATCTGCTCCCTCGACTTCAGCTCCTCCGACACACTGTCACTTTTTACGGAACTGCCTTGCTGCTCGCTACAAACTGGAAGAATCGATTCTTGATTTGTACGTAAAGGTGTTGGCTTTCTGTCAGTTGGGTGTGAAATCAAGAGCGCAATATTCTGTCTGGTGTTGGCTGTTTGTGCAACTTCAAGTTGGAAGCGATGAACGTGTGGCAGAGCGTGTTGCGCGGTTGGACATCGAGTGTGTCAGTCTGCTGCGCAATGCGACGGGTGAGTACTCACCAAAGTAAATATGTGAAGGTTGTGCATGTAATTAAAATAATTTGATACGGAATGTGATATGGAGGGTGTCCCACTGCTCAATTTTTCTTCGGAAACTTTGGATCCACGAAGTCATTTTAAGGACATGTAGGCTAATCATTAGAGAAGGTCTTGTACAGGTTGTGCCATGAACTCCATTGAAGTTTCTGAAAGTTGTCTGTAAGTCGCGAAGTTCTCACTTCTTAGCACTAGCATAGGAAGTACGTTGAAATTTAATGTAAAGGCATCCACTAAACCACAGGCACGTACGTGTTATACGAGGCATATTCCAAAACTATGCTTATAAGGGTTATATTTATAAGAGTGTAACTACGGAAAGGGATGATATCTCAATTTTTGCTTTGTATCTCTGACAGTAGGGCTCGTTAACTCAAGTCTCTAATAAAAAATAATAAGTACCGTGTTTTATTCTTCCTGGTATGCCTTGCTAAGTCATTGCAGAGACCACTGTTTTTTGTTTTGAATGGAAATCTGAAGTTCGAGTGGTTACTGAAGAAGGAAAACAAAAGTACGACTTCAGAGGTGATGAGCTGACTTTAAAGGCGGACGGGGAGAAGTTTGACGGAAATCGTGTGGCGCCCCCCTCCAAGATTAATGAGGAGGAGGCAAATAAAAATAGAGAAAACATCAAATAAATACATACATCAAGTTTTCCTCCGGCACAATTATTTCTATTTTGTTCATCGTGACGAATTGGATATTTTAAAACGTTTGTGGATAAAAAAGTGTTCAGGAAAATAATTAGGAATAGGTTCGCATGTTTTTTGTTAAACTATTCCATATATTACCTGCCAATGCTCTATAAGACATTGTTTTACGCATAATCAGATATACTCAATCCAGTCACATTAATGTGACCACCCGTCAAACTCCTGAAAAAAAAAAAACAACCTTTTGCAGCGTTGATCGGGGCAAGACGTGCAGGAAGAGAGTCAATTAGAGTCTGGATGGTTCCGACAGGGTTGAGTAGCCATGCCGATTCCAGGGCCGTGGCCAGCTGCGGATTGATTGCGGATCCATAACGCGCACAGCCCGATCGATACGGTTCCACAGATTCTCGATTGAGTTTAATTAGGGGGAGTCTTATGACCAGAATACAATAAATGCATCCTGGTGGTCTTCAAACCACGTACATACACTGCGAGCTATACGTTGCATTGTCCTGCTGGCAGATACCGTCTTGCTGAGGAAAAACGATCTGCCTGTAGGGATGGACATGATCCCTTGGGCTACATACTTTTGTTGATCCATTGTGCTCCATCGATTGCAGAGGATTCTGTTAATCCATTAGTTCAATTTATGGGTATCGACATTAGATAAACCGAACGTCAGCATTGCACGACGAGAGTTTGCACCACTGAAATATCAGTTTTCTAAACAGCCCGGAGAGTGACCCAGCTTGTGAACCGGTTTTCATGATTGACCAGTTGGAATGGTGGCACTTTCTTCTAAGTTTGTCTCTAGAAATGCTCTCGTGTCTAGAGTTTTACGAGGTTTACGACCTTGTAAATACCAAAAGATTTACAATAATTATAGTATAAAATGATGTTTATTCTTAAAGCATGTTTACTCCTCTATTGAGATAATTCATCTAATAAATAGTCTTCTACTATGTGACAACTTTAAATGGGCGAGTGGTAAGGAATGTTACAAGTAATTTTAGAAATTAATAAATTGAAAATCCATGGTGTTAATAAACTATTGCAGATTTTTTCTACGGTTTTGAAACAACCATTCATGTCTATTTCTTCAGCGACATCCGGAGAGAAAAGAAGAGATGCCACCCAAGACATTTTCACGAGTCTGCGAAAGAAAGACAAGCCTTCTAAATATATAGAAAGTAAAGATTTTTATCATGTTTAATTTTTCAACTAAATATTGGAACATTTGAATGATTTGTATTAAAACACAACCAGCACCGAAACTATTTGGTAAAATGCGAATTTAGGCTTAGAATTGCGTGTTTTCCATTATGTTATGCTTTTCTGTTATTTTAAATAGTACGTAAGATTTGCTTTGATAAGCAAGTACTTTTGAGCTTGTAATTATATATCTTGTCGCATATATGGAGCAACTGATATTTTTTACTAACAACATGATGTTGTATTTTCAGATACTTTAGTTTTTAAGTTTAAGCTTTTTAGTAAGTATTATTTTAAATGTCTTTTTCACCATTAAAAGTTAAAAACAATTTGTGGATCCAAATACTTATCTTTGAGGTAAAACTAGTGTTTCAACCGTTTTCCATTTGGAAGGACAGTCCTTTATTGACTGTCCTCTTGTCCTTCTTTGTATTTTAAACGTCCTCCTTTAAGTAAATTTTGAACATTTGTTGTCATTTATTTTATCACTTGAGTAGCATCTCCTACGTTGTATCGTTTATTGTTTAATTTAAATTAGAAAACATAAATATCCTTTTTTCTGAACGCTGACACACGCATGCATGATAATGTCTCTGTCTAGCGACTAAAATAAAAGAGTCGCTCAGACCATCTTCATCTGCATTTTGTGAAAAGGGTTAAACAACTAGTGAAAGTGTTGTGATAATTGTGAAAAACATCAAAATTCAAAGTTTCGCATATATTAGTAACGGAAAATTTTGAACCTTGTGATTTCAAAAGAATATCAAAGTGGTGAATTTTTGTGGCCTTTAAAGAGGTAAAGTATAGTAATCTAATTGTATTTATTAGTTTGCAGCTTAGATCTATTAACGGAAACACACTCAACTCTACTCGCAATTAACCAATAACATTTAAATACTAATTAGAATCCCATTTCTTTTATTTTTAAATAAATACGTAACTTAAATTAAATAATTTAATACACGTAAATTAAAAAGATAATTTAGGAAACATTTTTGACACATAATCTGATTTCTCATCTAATTATTTATTCTCATATTTGCCACGCATTTGATACGCATTCGTGACATGGCTACTATTCGCTATACACTTTCTACTCTGTACACTCTCAAAGCCGACCTTCTGAAAGCCTTCACACACGTAAACAAAAATTTAGATGAACATATCCGAAGGCTCGAAGAGGTCGTTCAAAACTCAGACGGTTGGACAACAATAGGCAACACCGCAGAAACTTTCAACCGTCCATCCGCGAAAGCAAAAACACAATCATCACAACCAATCATGACTCAAAACAGATTTGCTGTGTTAGATTATGACAATGATTTTCCATGCCTTCCCAATCCTCACTACCCCCTCCCATCATCGACACGTCCACCCACAAACCGACGCAAACAGGCTAGCAAGCGCAAAGAAACAAAGACACGTAGAGTTGCGCAACCTGGCCCACAAGTGAACAAGGACATTCCTACTGAGCCCACGAAAAAGGTACTAATTTTAGCAGATAGCCATGGGCGACAAATCTCCTCCCTGCTCAGTGGGAAACTCCCAACCAATTTCTCTGTCATGTGTGTGTTTAAACCTAACGGGAGGTTTGCCGACGTGATCAGTGAATTGGACACCCACACAAAAACTCTCACCAAACGGGATACAGTCATCATCATAGGAGGGCAGAATGACATCAATTTGGGTGGTCACTTTACACCTGAGCAACATGTTGACAAACTACAACGTGCCGCCCAAAACACGAACATTGTAATCTCGACTCTGCCCTTCTGGTACAACAAACCAACACTGTGCAAAGAAATTAGACACGCAAACAACAAATTAAAACTGCATCTGAGAGGCACACATGTTAAATTATTTGAGCTTAACTTTCTCTCAGAAAAACACTTCACCCGGCATGGTCTTCACTTGAACCTTGTCGGAAAACATGCACTCGGTAGCGAACTTGCTAAACACATCCTTACACCTCAGCAGTATCCTATCCAAGTTTCATCCCCACCTACATCTCCTAGTTCTCTTCCATCCTCCGGAACCCCTTTGGACCCAAGTACCTTATCCCCTGAACCAAATCCTTGTACTACCTCTCCCATTATTCATTCCCCTACATCTGTAACCCCTCCTTCCTCACCTCCTAACACTGCTGGGACACGATACTTCCTTCGACCACGCACTCGAGGTAAAAATGAAATAAATAATTAGCAATTACAGTCAGATGCAGCAGAAAAGCATCCGTGTAGGTACATTAAAAAGATTCAAATAATGCATCATAATGTGCAATCTCTTTCAAATAAAATTGAATTTATCGAGGCAGCATTAGAGTGTGATCTCAGTCAAATAGATGTTCTTTGCTTTACAGAACATTGGTTATCTCATAATGATCTAAACACACTCCAAATTCCTAGTTTTTACCTTGCAGGATCTTATTGTAGAGCAAGGGAATCAAATAAAGGCCCTGCTTACGGAGGTTCGTGTATTTATGTAAGAAATAATATTGATTCTACCTTCTTGTCAGAATTCAATTTATATGCAGTTGAAAAAGTTTTTGAAATAACAGTTGTACATCTTACTACGCTCAAAATTATTTTACTTTGCATCTACAGACCTCCAACAAAGCAAGCTTTAGATTATTTCAATTTCGTAGAAAATCTAGAGATAACTCTGAACAAAATTAGTAATCTCTCTTTTAAATCCATTGTTGTATGTGGAGATTTCAATATTGATTTTCTGAGCGAATCCCACGAAAAAGAGCAGTTTCTCAATTTAATTCATTCTTTTAATTTAGATATTACAGTGAACGTACCTACACGGAATACTCTTAAATCACAAACAGCAATAGATCAAATTATAATTAACAAAACCACAACTAGATATGAAATAATAACGAATAATCTAGGTTACAGTGACCACGATGCACAAATTCTTACAATTACTAATAACATGAATACTGACACAATAAATAAAACACGTATGTGCAGAGCATTTACTACAGTTAACATAAAGTTATTTACGGAATACTTGCTGAAAGAATCATGGGAGGCAGTTTATAACGCTATTGACACAAATGAAAAATATAATTTATTTTTCTCAAAGCTTTCATTTCTCTTTAACGCATGCTTTCCTATTAAAAAGAGAAAATTAAACATTTCACGAAAAAGTAATACTTGGATCACAAAAGGAATTAGAACATCGTGTAAAAATAAACGTACTCTCTACTTTATTTCTAAACGTCATGACGTAACTCAAGATTTCCTTATCTACTTTAAAAAATACAAAACATTGTTACGAAAAGTCATAAGGCAGGCTAAAATCATGAAAAACGATCAGGATATTTTGAACTCAAATAATAAAACAAAAGCAATGTGGAATATAATAAACAATACTACCAAATCAACTAGAAAACCCGTAGAGAATGTTGTTTTAAAATATAACGATATAAATGTGAACGATCCGGCAACAGTGGCTAATCTCTTTAACCAATACTTTTCGAGAATTGCTGCCGATCTCACTAAGGGTCTTCAGCCACAAAATTCAAAACCAGACAGTTCACCCAAAATTTTAGACACAATGTTCGTTTCCGAAACTTCTTCCTATGAAATTCTCAAAATAATCGGTAAACTAAAAAATAAATATTCGTCCGGTTTAGATGAATTCCCGGATTCTTTGTTAAAGACTTGTGCGTATGCCATTATACACCCGTTAACTCACATATTTAATGCATCTTTATGCACTGGAACGTTTCCAGATATTTTCAAAACAGCTAAAATTAAGCCGCTTTTCAAAAAAGGCAACAAAAATGAAATTCAAAATTATCGGCCCATTTCTCTCCTATCAGTTTTTTCAAAAATATTAGAGAGACTTTTTTACGTACGAATGGAAACCTTTCTCACTAAACACGACGCGCTTTCAGATTGCCAACATGGATTTAGAAAATCAAAATCAACGGAAACAGCTATATTTTCTTTTCTTAAAGATGTCGCCTCATCATTGGATCAAAACGAGGCACCTATTGGATTATTTTTAGATCTCTCAAAAGCTTTTGACGTCATTGATCATGACATTTTACTTTCCAAATTACCTTCATATGGAATTCGTGGTATTGCTCTAGATTGGTTATGTTCGTACCTTAAACAACGATCTCAGAGAGTTGAAATACCTTACTGGAATGATGGAACATTACGTACGCACCTTTCCGACTCTTTGCCCATTGCATGTGGAGTTCCTCAAGGATCGATTTTAGGCCCTATTCTGTTCCTACTTTACGTAAACGATATGCCCTCGACGATTCGAAACGGAAGAACGGTTCTCTTTGCGGATGATACGAACATCCTTTGCAATAAAGAAACCGTAAATAGTACAATATCAGATGTTTCAAATTGGTTCCGAAATAACAAATTAATAGTAAACGAAAAGAAAACGGTTTTAATGCATTTTTCCTTATCAAATAAACAATTCTGTGCTCCATTGAAAATGAACAGTGTACCATTAACTGATGTTAAGGCAACAAAATTTTTAGGTCTCTCAATTCAGTCAAACCTTAAATGGAACGTCTATTTAAATGAATTGAACACAAAATTAAGTTCATTATGCTACGCGTTCAGAATTCTTGCAAATTCAGTCAGCCTTCATACTGCTCGTTGTGTATACTTCGCGAATGTTCATTCCCGCCTGAGATATGGCATAATATTCTGGGGAAATACATCTTATAGCTCCCAGACTTTTAGATTACAAAAACGAATTGTACGAATAATAACCAAATCCCACCCACGTGATTCATGTAAGCCTCTCTTCATTAATCTAGGAATTCTACCATTACCGTGTCTTTTTATTTACGAATCAGTAGTTTTTGTAAAAAATGACTTGCTCAAGGGCGGGAATATTTTTTCAGAAAATGCCGAAGTCTATTACTATAACACTCGACGTAGAAATCATATTCATCAGGTGACAGTATCAACAGCTTATTACAAAAAATTCACATACAATACATGTACATTATTTTACAACACTTTGCCAGATGACATTAAACGATTAAATTCAATAGAAAAGTTTAAATCCCAAGTGAAATCGTTTCTGCTGCATAACTGTTTCTATACAATTAGAGACTATACTGAGCATCACAAGAAAAGTAACATTATTTTTAACAATGATACATAATGCATTATTTACCATTTGGACTGTATAAATGGGTATAAACAACCTGTAACAACTATTGTACTACAGCTTCCGGGTCAATGACCCCCATCTCGATCAGGTTTTTCGTCCAGTTTCCCTGATCCATTGAGCAAATGCTGAGATGGCCCTTGTTTTGCTTCTGGACATAAATGTAACTTCATTTTCTGTGCACGTCTTCTAGAATTCAGTGGGAAATACAATTATTCAAATTATCGTTTCCACGTTGTCGCGGCAGGAAGTAATAAGAGCCAAAATTTATTGCTTATTTATCTTTGAAAATAGATTTTATTACATGGGAGTTTTTTTGTTTTTTTTTCTCCCTTTCAAAATTCAAAATTTATTGCTTATTTACCCTTAAAAATAGATTTTTTTACATGGGAGTTTTTTTGTTTTTTTTTCTCCCTTTCAAAATTCAAAATTTATTGCTTGTTTATCCTTGAAAATAGATTTTATTACATGGGAGTTTTTTTTGTTTTTTTTCTCCCTTTCAAAAATTCAAAATTTAAGTAGTATATGACTTAGTGTAGGGATCACAGAATTTTGAAAATGTGCACACAATTCACTTTTCCCCATAGCACGTCATACGCAGTTTTTAACTGTTTTTTTGACGTAAAATAAATAAAAAAGTTATGAAATGTTGCGCGAAAAAACTGCAAATTTTCCGCAGAAAAACTCATTAGCCGACAGAAAAATTTATTACAGGGACCTGGTAACGAAAAAGTGGATAAATTCAGTTGCTAAATTTAGAAAAAATTCTCCAACACGAAGTGAAGCCAAAATCCTTGTTTTTTGGGTTCTTGATATCGAGCAATCGAATGACGGAGAAACGACTGACTGTCGGTCTGCGTCTGTCCGCCTGTCCATCTGTGAACAATGCTAGCGGCTAAACCATTCAGTCGATTTTCTCCAAAATTGATATTCCCCAATTGATCTGCCTGAAGTCGCGGCCCCTTCAATTTGAAACCGATATTTTAATTTTGGAGGATACTTTGCATGAAGCCCCTGAGACATGTTATAAATTTAAAAAAAAAGACTTCATCGTTTTTTATTAAATTTTGTTGTTTAAGGGCGTTTAAGAGAATGGTGCAGGTTTCACGATCGTTGAAAATTGCAATGTTCAAAATTTTTTCGACGTCTTCCTACAAATACAATTACAAAGATAGAGATTTTTCCTTGAATGAAATCTGTTCCTTAAAGATAATTTTGAAATAAGATGCTCTAACATTTGCCTGGTGTTGATCGAAGAAACCACGGGAAACTACCGATCAGAGCAGTCGGCCGCTAGAATTCTCCTCCAAACAGCGGCTGGATTCCAATCTAGCTGACAAGCAAATGTCGAAATATCTGCCACCCTCGGGACTCGAACCTTAAGACCTCCCGGTCAGAGACACCGCAGTAACATCACTTGATGCCCTGAGCCACCCTTGCCGGTTGTCCGATAAATAAATCTAATGAAACCTAATGAACATCGTAAGATATACTTCGTATAACCTGACGTGGATAGTAAGGCACTGAGAAAAATACATTTTAGTTAGGAAAATGGATCCAAAAATTAAAAATAAAGAGGGAAAAGGGCAATAAGAACTCAGAATTGGAGGGGTAAAAGCACTGGTATATTTCACTTCACATCTATTATATTTAGCTCAACATTCTAATTTAGAACAATATAACACGAAAAATTAATGAAACCTTGTTTTGCAAATTATTGTTCAACAAATACATAGTATTATAATTTATTTGCCAAAATTAATGGCAAAAATGAATGTCCTAATTTTTTTCAGTTCCCGTATATGGAATATGAAAGAGAGGTAAGGTTTAGTTCTTTGAATGTGAAGCGTTGCTTATCTTCCCCTGCTGTAAGAACATCTAGCCTAATAAGATATCACGTCGGGAGTCGGGATTATCGACTTGCCCCTCAGTCGCGAGTGTTTGGTTACGTCGCCACCCCGATGCCAGCGCACACACAAAACCCGCCGTTTTATATCTCTCTTTTTAGTCTCTCGTCTTATTTATTTGTGTGATGAAGTGTGAGCAAAAAGAGCTTAGATGCTACAAAGAAATGTACGGATCGTCCAAATGACACCTTCTGAATAGACAAGAAAATGAAGTTTCTTTGCCAGTAGACAGCCTTTTTGCATAGTAAGTATCAAAATGATTAAATTATTTTCCTTTACCCGAAACTAGAAGAAGATAGTTTAAGTATTTAAAGGAAAAAAGTAATTAGAAACGGAAAAAATCTAAACTGGTATTTACAGCTACAATAGGCAAAATAAAAAAATGTCATAAGAATGGTTATGTTTTCATAATAGGTGCACATCCTGTACTGAAATCCTGATAACGTGGTAGTCGATTGCGGTGAGAATGATGAAAGCAGCAGCGAAGAGGGAGATGATGATAGTAATGACGATAGTGGGTGGAAGAGATGAGCCAGTGAAGTCTGTGTAATTGTTCATTAGATTGAATATCCGTATTTCCTGGAGCGTATTTATTGCAGAAATGAATTTAATTCGCAAAAATACTTTCATCTATGGGAAAAGTCTTTATAAAATTTTATTCAATGGTGTTCGTTAAATCATCAAATTACAGATTCCCCCCTCCAAATGTTCTACCATCTAAACGCATCAGGATTAATAGAAAATGTTAGCTACCAGCAGAGAGTTCTCAAAAGGACTTTCAAAATATCTAAAAGGAAAAAAATTATAAAAATATCTCTGAAGAATTAATAAGAGTGAGGTTATTTAGTAGATAGAATAGTATAAAGTAACATGAAGAGATCACGTAAGCTTATTTAACTTTAAAACAGTTTAAAGCAGAGGGTGATGTATGAAGGAGAAAGATAATCTAATCACTTTTTCTAGAGCATAAAAATCCCGACTCTCGCTCTTATTCCATATTAAGTTGAATCATAAATACAGGTAGCAACGAGGTTTTTGACAAAATTTGCTAATAGAACCGTTTAATAAAACTACTTGCAACGGCAATTTAGCTACAGTAATAAATACCACCTTTATCCAGTGCCCCATTTCTGAAAATAATTATGACGGAAAAGTCACTATTCGCCTACAAAAGTAGAAGTGGTGGAAGATAGAAAATTGAGGACAATATTAAAACGATGAAACGTCAAAATATAGCAAAATAATTAACAGCAGACTCTAATTCGTTCGATTAATACTTATTACTTACATCGTATACTATATCTGAGTAGAGGAAATCAAGTGCTGTGGATTCCAATGTCGATAAAAAGTCTGTTCAATTTTCCCTGTACGAAGGAGCCAGCACTCTGGATTCTTTCTCGAACGTTGAAATCTCCGTATGCGGGGCCCCACTTCAGCGTTTTATGCATGTGCATATAAATAGGCGTCCGGCATTGGTCTCCGGAGGCGCTGCTAGGCGGGGAAGCCGACGGCGCGCCGGCGAGACGGTGACTGGGGGCGGGAGCGACGTTGGCGGCGGGGGCCATAGCAGATGTTTCCGGGGGCGGCGACCCTAGTCGAGGCACGCGGCGCCACTGACCAACAGGGCGAGAAGGGGGGGGCGACGGGGGGGGCGAAGGGGGGGTGACGGGGGGGGCGGTGAGCTCCACTGTATAATGCTTGGCCATGTCGCCGCCGGGCGTCGGTGCACCGGCTCATTAGCCCAGTCTTCGTAAAAATGAGGAGTGCGCTAGCATCGTAAGGTGCTGCAAGGAGTGGGATTCTCACCGTGGGAGCTGGGTTGATTAATGGACTATTTCGTATGTCCGTGCGCGTCAGCTGGAATGATCAGTAGTCCCGTAACTGTAATGCATGTTTCATCGTGGGAGACGGCGGTGTTTTCCCCCACAGAATGGCGAGATCCGGCGCCGATCAACACATCAGCTTTCGGGGGGTTTCCTCATCCAGGTATCTCCCCTAGCGAGGAACTGCCCCAGCCGGACAAGTTCTAAGCTCCCGTCTGGACTCCCGATATGTTTGGTAGTGTAGTGCATGTAAGTGTTAGTGTGTGTAAGTAAAGGGTGAGGATAGGACAAGGAAGAGGAAGGAAAGGTCGTGCGCGGTCCGTGGCCCATTTGTTAGGGTACTGTTCCGGCATTCGCCTCCGACCGATCAGAGAAACCATACTGGGAAAACTATCTACCGATTAGAGTATTCGGCTTCTATAAAACTCCTCCAGAAGCGGTTGGACTTGACTTGGCTATCTAGCTAGTGTGCAGTGACATCAGTTGATGCTCTGAGCCAGCTCAGCCGAGGTGAGGTGAGAGAGCTGAAAACCTAATACTCCGACGAAGCTGATGGCAGTGGAAGAAGTGCTCGTAACGGCTGTAGTGTGGTATCGATGGTGTCGGCGGAGTATTAGTGGTTTCCTTCGTATGTGGCATCAGTGGTGTCGGTTTTATCGAGATCATCGGGAAGTTGTGGTATCTGTGCTGTCGGGGGTAGCGGAGTAGAAATGTAGTGGTAGCGTTGGTAATATTAGTGTCGGTATCGATGGTATTGTTACTGTCAGTAGTACTGGCTGGTAATATCATGTGTAGTGAATTTACTGGTGGTTTCGGTGGTTGCGGCGCTAGCCGGTTGAGATGATGATGGTGAAAGCACCAGCGATAATGGAGATGGCGATTGTAGTGAGTATAGTGAGGGTGTAACGGAAGAGGCAATGACGTCAGCGGAATTGTTTTGCAAGAATTTCAGTAGCAATGATTGTAATACATCTACCGGTGGGAATGGCAACCAGGAAGGGAACAGGAATTGGGTCGTTTACAGATTTCATGGTTTGTTACGAAATGAATGCTTCTTTGACTTCCTTCGTAGTGAAAATAAATGCGATAATTCAGATTTTCCAGTTCTGTTGTTCTACGTAATAAATGATCAAAAACACAAACAATACATTTTGACGCAAAACTCTTGTGAAAAAATGATTTTTTAAAATTTATTTTTACGTCAAAAACAGTTAAACACTGTATTTGATGTGCTACGGGAGAAGTGAATACTGAGCACGTTTTCATAATTCTGTGATCCCTACCCTAAGCCATATACTACGTGAATTTTTAATACAGAAAGAAATGAGCGTTTTTTTTGCAAGGATTGTTAAAAAAAATATTCACTTCGATGTAATAATATCTATTTTCAAGGGTAAATCAGCTATACATTTGGGCTCTTATCCCTCATCATGTCCTTCGTGAAGGAATAATATTTCCTGCCGCGACACAATAAAGAATGATAATTTGAATACCTATATTTCCCACTGAATTCTAGAAGATGTGCACAGGAAACGAAGATACATTTATGTCCAGAAGCAAAACAAGGGTCCATCTCAGCATTTGTTCACAGGATCAGGGAAAGTGGACGAAAAACCTGATCGAGATGGGGGTCATTGACCCAGAAGCTGCGGTACAATACTTGTTACAGGTTGTTTACAATTATACAGTCGAAGTGATAAATAATACATTAAATATCACTGTTAAAATTAATTCTGAGGGGGATTAGATAATTTTGTAGAATTGTTACGTTTGTTAGACAATGTAAGTTACCTATAACTGTAAATTTCACTTAAATTTTGGGTGAGGAAATTTGTCACAGGAGAGGGCACAGAATTATTCATATGCACACGTGCCTTCGACGTCTGTTTTCGTTGAACTGGCGCCTCAACGGACTAGTCATTCCTGAGCAGTGGGCCGAAGTGCAACGGGATTGGTTGAACAGGAATAGCTCCCTTGAATTAACTTACATATTATTAATGTCATTAATATTTTCAAAGTTATTCATACTGTCGGTTTTCCTAAGAGGAAAAGATGGTCTACATCGAAATATTGTTACGATTAGTAATACACTGTACTTCGCAAACTTAATATCTTGCACCTATTCGACCTTAATAATACATCATAATATGTCAGCCCATGCGCCAAAGTCATTGGGGACAAATGCGTTCCAGTTTTAAATGCAGCCTTGGCCATCAACGCAAATCATTTGTTCTGGGTTCTCCCACGAATTTTGTTCATACAGCGAGGACACTTCAATTGGGGAACTACTGACTAGTCTGCGATTTTGATGAGTGTTCAAAATAGCTCACAATGGACGAAAACACTTTTAGAAATGTTTACTTTTTCGTGTAAGTACTCCGTACAGAAACAATACACGTAATTCTCCAGGAAAGACTGCCATTTTTACTGAAAATTGTTATTTACGTAACTAGTACAGAAAGTAAGACTTAATACATGAATGAAATGTTGAACGAAGTGACTACAGGAGCCAACGACTTAAAAATTTGGAAATGAATGCGTCAACGAAACTTATGTACGAGTTGCATTCATTACAGTTTAGTACGAGTTCAAACAAACCCCATGTTACTCTTGGGATTATTCTCAATAAGCGACGCGGCAACCATGTTAATTCATGTCGACCCTGTAATACTCAGTTGTTTTATATGGCCGTTACTTGTTAGCGGTTCGCGTACGACAATGTCAATTTTGCCTTTCACCTACTGAAAAGTAAAACTTTCCCGCGAATAAACAGTGAAGATAAGTACTAGTTTCCAAGCATGAATGCTAAAACAGATTTTGAGGTTCATTGATATTCAAAAAGTTGAAATTTCTTGCTCAAATGTTGATTATTAGTATTTTGTAAACATAGCGTTGTAAGAATCCATTCTTTGTGGGTCCTTGTCGAACCGAGAATGTGTTTCTTCCAAAACTTGTCAAAACGACTATTTAATTGTCTGTCTATGAACATTACTAGCACCAAAATTGTAGACAGTGTTTTCTAAAAAATGAATATTCCGCGACTGATCAAACATATCCCTTCTAATTTGAAACGGATCTTTTAATTTTTGAGGGTACTTATCATTTTGTGATTACTAAGTCCATAGGACATCTTCAACAAATTTTCAAAAATTGTATTTTCCTTCAAATATTTTTCCACAGAGTACTTTACACTGTACACCAATGATAAATCTACTATACAAAGTCCTATTTTTTGAAAACACTTTGAAGTTTCGAAAACAGAAAAAGGATAAAGGGCCCTTAAAGGATATTATTGAGAAAATATTTTCTTCATAATGATTTCTTTAGAAAATATGAGTAGTTTTTGCGAAATTGAATGCGAAGTCATGACAATTAAAAAGTGAAGCAACAATAGCCAAAAAAATTGCACTTTTGCAATTTGGAAAAATCGTGTATTTCAACAAACATGAGACTTGCATCTTTTTCTTACCGCTTTCGTTACGCTATCCGAGTACAAAGTTTAATAAAGAAATTTGGATCCATTTTTAATAAAATTTTGAAAATGTTTTGGAAATGTACGAGACGTTTCCTCAATAATCAAAATATTTAGTTGAAACTCCTAAAGTCTTGAATTCGATCAGATCGATCGGGGAATATCAAATTTTGAGAAAATAGGCTAAACGGTTTAGGCGCAATGGTTGGCCGCAAACGGATTTTTTTATAATCCATATATAGTATTTTCGTCAAAATATCTAGTCTGTGATTACTGATCTGTTTTATTGATATCGCAACCCTTTTAATTTCAAATAATATTTTAACTTTTAGAGGTACTACCTTAGCTGAAACTTAGAAGACATTTCAAAATTAGTCTAAATTTTCTCAAAAATTGGCTGCGAATTTGTTCTTTGAAGTTTTTGCTAGACTAGAGCAAGATACGCTTATAAAATTTTCCCTGAACACTTGAAATTTTTGAAAATTGCAAAACATGATAATCTTTTCAATGCCCTCCTCTAACTACGTGTTTAAAAAACAGAATTTTTTCTGGATGAAATCTATTATTCAAAATTAGATTTTTGTATAATGTCACGTACAATGTTATGAAACTATAAATAGTTTTTACATAATTTTGATTGGCAGTTAAAGGCAATTAAAAACGTAAACATGGCAATTAACAACACAACGGCAATTAATACGTAAACATGCTTTTCTCTAAAATGACTCCAATTTTTAAAAATTTGTTTGATCAAATTTTGAGTAAATTTTACTTAAAAAATGGCATTACTATTGACGATTCTGGAATTTTGCTAATTTTTTTTCTAACTGATCCTAACCCTTCAATATTGAAGCTAGAAATATCTCTTATTCTGCAAAGTATACCTCAATAGTAAGTCTTAAACTATTGCACTTACACTTTTTTAAATATTGGAAGCTTTAGGCAAAATTTGGAGCTGAAAAGTGAAGTATCATTTGAGAATTGTGTATATTTTATAATGTATTACACATTAGTATCCTAATATAGGCTTCCTAAATACGTACGCGATTGCGTAACGTATGCGATTCTACGACTCCCAGTCTGAGTAAATATTTTTACTTAAAAAAAGACATTTTAAGAATAGAGCACAACACCCTGAATTCAACTGAAGGACTTTTCATTTCAAAGTTTGGAATTTCAAAATAAAAATATTTAGCTCATGGGCTGCAGTAGTAGCACAACACAAAAGAAATTGAGTTTTGAGTTATTGCACTCTCCAGAATTGCGGATTGGTTTATCTTACAGCAGCATATCTTACAATACAGTATTCCAGCAATAAATGTGAATGTAAGAATGATGTATTTCAATACAAAGTGAAAACTTGAAACTCATTTAACTCAGCATCTGATATTTTAGTTGTGCCACTATTGCAGCCTAAGGAGGATATGTATTTTTTAAATTCTATCACTTCGTTTGGTTAGAAAGTTTAGCTATAGTAAGATTTATTGATTGATTAGTGATTCCAGGCGCGTCAATCAGTAGCCCCGTATTTGTGCTTTTCTTGGGAGGTGGCGGTGATCGTCCCCCAGTGATGCCGACGTACAGTCGGCTAGTGGGGTTTCCCCCAACCCCATCAGCAGCGCCTCAGCTGGAAACGTATCCCCACCGGTCTCGCGGCATGCGAGAGTAGTGCATGTAAGTGTGTGTTCATGTAAGGGGGCAATGATAGGATAGGGAAGAGAAAGATGGCGCGCGGTCCGTGGCCCGTTTGTTAGGGTACTGCTCCGGCATTCGTCTGGTGTCGATTCGATAAATCACGGAAAACTACTGATCAGAGCATCCAGCCGCTAGAATTCTCCTCCAGACAGCGACAGAATCCGACATACTAACGATTATCTAGCTAGTGTTGCAAATCCTGTCACTGACTCGAACGTAGGACCTCCCGGTCAGAAGCCCTGCAGTGACATCAGTTGATGCCCTGAGCCACCACTTCTGTAAGAAATATACAATAAGAAAAATTATAAGTTCTTTTAATAACGTAATTAAATTCAATGTTTGTCTACGTCGGCGCATTGCCAACTCTCTTCTTGTATTCTTGAGTCGTTTATCTCGTGGGAGATAAACGACTATTATATTTCATTCCTATGAATTTTTTTATTCATATTGTATGAAATCCCATTTCACAGAATTTTTAAAAGGATGCTTCATAGTTGAGTAGCTTTTGCTACTTGCGGCCACTAGTTAATTGTATTGCTATATTACGGACAGTCGATTCCAGTAAAACCATAATTTCTGGAATCGAAAAATCGTGCTTCTACACTCGCACAAAATTACGTTCTATATTACACTCTGAATGATGCAAAGACTTACTTCAAGTTTTTTTATGATGAAATCAACATTTATTTCTTAAAAATTTAAAAACACAATTTACTAATATTTCGTCAGGCAACGGTGAATAAATAATCAAATGCATACATTTTATTCGATACCAACTTTTGGAATCCATTCCCACAAGAATTGGAATCGAATACCGATTCTACAGAAGAAAATGATCGACTCTGAAATCCAATCGGTTGAATCTGAAAGAATCGGGAAGTTGGTGGAAGATTGGTAGAATCGGGAAGTTGGTGGACGTGGCAAGGGCAGCAACGCACATGCATTTCCAAACGGCGCGACGCGAGTCTCCGGCAGTGCATCGGAGGCGCCAATAGCGGCGTCAGTGGCGGCGGGGGGGAGAGCAGCGCCTATAGAATAATGGCGAGCAGAAGCGTCGTCGAGGCCATCGGTGGCGGCAGCGGCGGCGGGAGCGGATGACGACAGCGGAGCCCCAATAGCGACGTAACAGTAGCTCCGGAGACGAAGCCGGGGAAGAAACCAACCGACTTCGCCGGCGTAGCAGTCTCCGCCCCCGTCATCGCAGCCACCACCACCACCACCACCACGATCGTCACCTCGGCCTCCGCCGCCGCCGCTGTCGCCTAAGACGACCGGAAGCCGAGAGCGCGTGTGGAGTTCTCCGTCCAGTGTCCAGCACGGCGCTTCTCGACCCAGGAGCTCCACGGGGCCACAGAAAAATGGGGATGCTCTGCATATGCTAATGAAGACGCATCTGCATGGAACCCAGCCGGAGTAGCATTCGTGTTCACTTTGTGATCCGGTGGTCGTCAGAGAAAGTTTGATTTATATTGTGCGACTGAGGAGGTGAGACCATATTTTTGTCACATTCACAGAGGAATTTTCGCAGTTATTGTGCATGTAATATGTAAGTTAAAACGCATGTATTTTTATCGTAGTTTTACCTTCAATATCTTGGAGACTAGCGTTTTTTTTAAGATCCTAGGATCTAGTTAGTTTTGGCATGCTATTTTAATTTTTGTTCGTGTGTTTGGGATTAATTGTATGCATTTTTGTTGTATGGTTCCGATTAATAATATTTTTGTTCATATGCGATACTTGATTGAATGGCATGGCTTCTATGGTCTTGGATTTACATAGGATGATAATGGCTGTACTTGTTAAACATACAGACATTTTAAATGGGTGGAACACCAACCTTCTTGAGCGTTCAACTGAGTGCTCGCGAAACTTGAATCAAGAATTATTTATTAAAATAATTGTTTTCTTAATCTGCTTTTATCATTTTTTACTTATTGAGAGTGGAGTCCACTGTGCCAACTGTATAGACATCGAGAAATTAAAGTACCTCGTAAATGAAAAACTCATGAACTACTTTAAACTATACACAGATCATACATTAATTAATTAATTTAATTCTTTATATTAATGACGAAACACACGGCATCCCTTTATGAAGTATGTATATTTATTTTTCCATTTTTAGTCTAAAATTCAGAGGTTCAGAATAATTGAGGACTTCATAAAGTTTGTATGAATTTTAATTTTAAACAGAATTATTGATCACGCACTTAGTGACTTTGAAAGCGAAAATACGTGAGTAATTTTAGTCATTAGGAATTATACAGAAGACGCCGGTGCTATGTAGTTGCCAGGATTGGGGTTGTCCCATCTTATTACTAGAACAACTAGAATATTTTGTCGCAGGAACACCTTATGGATACTGTGAATGAATACTAATGTAACCAAAGTCTGATTAGGAGTCTTTCAACAAATATGACACGAAAATCGTCATTTTGGGGTTACATAGCTAGGTCGAATTCAGCCGCCCTCTGGAGAAAAATTCAAGCGATCGCCTGCTCTAATCGATAGTTTTGCGTGGTTTCTCCGATCAGCACCAGGCGAATGCCGGAGCATTTCTTTTCTCTTCCCTGACCCATCCACACCTTTTAATGCCCTACTCACACTTACATTTACATGCACTACTCTACCACACATGTCGGGAACTTAGAACTTGTCCCTGCTGGGACGGTACCCTGCTGGTGGGAGGTACGTGGTTGGGAAAAAGTCAATAAGCAAATAAATGAGGGCTATGAGTCGTATATCAGGTAAAGTTGAACCCCAGTTTCTAAGGGTAAAAAATATAATGACAAACTCTCTCTTAAGAGATTCTGTTTCAACAGGGTTCAGCTGTACTTTTCGGAACTACCATTCTTCCAGCAATGAGTAATTATTTGAATTTGATAACTGCCTCAATTTCCATAATATTAACTTATTTCAGGTACAATAATGTTAATGCACAATTTGGGGTACACTCTAAAATGTAAAACTCGAAAGGTGACTGTTTCTGTATATAAGAATGTACAATTTGTGAGTTTCTTGCTCATTTGTAGGGGCTTAACGATAATATTTCTTTAACGGCAATGATAAAAAGCTGGTCTGTTGGAAAACTATTTTGAGAATGTACAATGAGTCCTCAAAAGGGCCACTCCAAATAAACGAACACCCCTTTCAACGAGCGATTTTTCTTGCAACGGACACACACATACATTGTAAGAAGATTACATCCCGGTTAACGACGACCCCTTAGTAGACAATTACTTAATTTACCCCTTGTAAGAGACCACTTTCTGGAAAATTGTAAATTCACATTACACCAAATTTTCAATGATTAAAATGAAAATTGGCCAAGTTGTAAAACTCATTCGTGGGTCATATCCTGTGCCTCAGATTCATTCTCGAGGAAATCGGTGACGGGGGGGATCCGGGAATCAACATGAAACCGTGGCCACTGATATGGTATCGTGGCTACTAGCTTGCTTTCGGTTTTCTTTTCATGAGACGCAGGATTAAGTAGTAGGCTAACATTCATTTCTTTAAATTAACTACAATATTCCTTGATTTATCTCCTTAGAAGAACATCAGGGAGCTGCAGAGTATCGATGTCGGAAGTCAGGGTTATCGACTTGCCCCGTAACACGTGAATGTTTGTGTTGCGTCCGTAATCTGAGCTCGGCACTCCGCGCAAGACCAACTTTCATTTCTTTTAATTTTGCGAAATGGTTGAGAAAAACTAGATTTCGCGCTCTAAAGATATTGAAAATGTCATGCAAACCTTAATTGACTATTAAGTCTTCATAAGATAAACCATTATTGGAAGTACTAAAACTGAAACGTTTATTTTTATCCGAAAGAAATTCAAATGTGTATTTAAAAGCATTGTATAAGACAGTAAACAATTTTTAAAATTATTTTACGTGAAGTAGGCAGAAAAGGGGGAAAAAGGAAATTTTGTCACTTTGTCAAAATATGCTCTTTCTTAAAGATCTAGTAATAATTGACCTTTTATTTTAGAAAATATAAGATTCCCATTATCCCTCTAAAAGACCACATTTTTATGGAACCAACAGTGGTCGCTTAATAGAGGTCATATTGTAAATACAAAAAAGCATGCCCTTTCCCCCGCTGTAGTACAGAGCATTTTAAGATTTAGAATTAAATTCCTGCGAAATGTATGAAAGTGGACTTTGATTGTTTTTCCCCTCCATATATGACGTGGCAACATTGCATCTTTAGGGGTTGCGCTTTTGCCCCCGAAACGTCATGATTTCTTTGCACGGCAGTATTTTTTTCAGTATACCGTTTAAATAAAGAGTTATAACAACGAATTCTGTAGCCGAAATGGTCAATCCATATATGCCATTATGTATTCAAACTCCAGTATGTATTGAAAACATGACAACTTACTCCACGATTTTCCCAACTTCCTAGCATTTTGAACAAACCTTCAAATAATCTGATGGGAATACCTTTTTGAATTTTGCAAATATGAATTTTTAACTGAGGTTTGATATTATGTTACTGAAAAACACTTCGAATAAGAACTATACTTTTCCTTATTAAGTTATATTATTCTAATCTATAGAGGCAGTTTTGTGGAATTTGAATATAAATGTTGGAGTTATGAAATTAAATACCTTACTCGACGAAAATTTTCATGTATTCAATGTAGTCGAGAGGTGAAGAGAACGCGTGACAGGAAGAAAACGTCTCCAAAAACGGTTAAAAATTGTTGAATTCGTTACCTCGGTTTGATCATTGAAATCTACCAGGATGTTATTTTTTAACCTGTGATATTTATCTTTGCAAGAAAATTTAGTTTGTAACTATGAAGTGAGTCGAGAGTAGTTTATTAAATGGTTTATAAAATCATGGTGATTCAAGTTGAATATAAAAAAATGTAAATAATTAAATATTAACATATGCCATATTTCATTCTTGTATATTGAATTTAGGTTCTACGCATCCTTAATCACTGGGTTTTAAAGTTATATTATTGATTTTAATATAAGAACTGATCGAATGGGGGATGGGGGTGAAGGAATATATTTCTGGTAAATATGCAAATTGTATTACATTAAATCTTCACTTCAGCACTTCTTTTGGGTGATAAACGATCTGTGGGATAAATATGTATAAAAATTGTGATATCCGAGTCTCATCATTTGCATCGCCATAACTGGGGAATCGAAAAAAAATTGAATCAGAAAATCCCTATTATTGTTTGTGTAATCCGAATCTGAGATCAGAAGTGATCTCCCATTCGAAATTCTAATGATACTTTGTGCCTCGTTCCTGAGGAGCTACGGTATGGCTAAATTTCAGCGAAATTAATTCCTCTCCGAAAAGATGCAGTATTTAATCTTATCAAATTTTCATTTGAATACTTCCTTTATATGATTTTTCAGCATTCGTTTCCTGAACTTGTTACACTCTAAAATATGCCATGTTTGAAGCATGAAATGGGGAGATCACACGTGCCCGTGCAACAGTTTTGAGGATTGCTTATTTTTGCTGTGATACGAGCTATCATGCTAAACTTTTTCCTATTCATGTTTCAGGATTGTGAAATTGGTAAGTAATATGCGAAGGAGAAGAAATTAATAATAATAATAATAATAATAATAATAATAATAATAATAATAATAATAATAATAATAATAATAATAATAATAATAATAAATTATTTTGAAATCTAGTGGAATTTGGGGTTGCCAATTTGTATTACAATACAATGCAATATTAGCGGAAATATTTTATTATATTGAAAACAAATGCTTAGAAAATAACCTTCTCCAATTGGGGAATGAAATAATTTATAATTAAATTCTTTAATTTTTGTACATTTTAACTGCTTAATAAGAAAAATAGTAGTTTTTATTCTCTAGATTCTTTCAGATTTTTTGAATTAATATTGACTTACTTGAAAAATTTTCTGCTGTTCTTCAGAAGAAAATGATATATTAATTCACCCTAGCGTAAGAGGCATATCTACAAGACAAATCCTTTTGTGTATTGTTTGAGCCACCGAAACTTACGCAAGTTACATAAGAATGTCCTCTTATAGAGAAATAGTTATGAATGCTCACAAACCTTCCCGTTGCTAATAACTAGGGGACGGAATTGAATGAAATGTATATTTTTTATTCACTTTATAACAATGCCTTTTAGTTTTGACATTTATTTTATATTGTAACTAAAGGAAATGACCCGTTCCTATATAACATTTTGTTTTGCATTTTTCTTCCATTTCCACTAATAAGTAATTTTTTACCTTTGTCCGTAATTTTTAATGTATTTTTTGCGGATTTCATCGATTTAAAATCATTTTAATGCTTGAATAATATTTGCTTTGAATAATTGCTATTAACTTGCTTTGAATAATATTTACGAGATGCAACAAATGCTCACCATAGCATTCCTGGGTAACCTACTCGATTTCTTCGCTCAGAAATTCTAATGTCAGCCGATGTGAGCATGTGATCTAAGGTTCTGGTGACGCTTATCAACACCATTGCCGACTTCGCGATTGCTGAAAACAGAGATTTCCTGGTAAAGAACAGTCCAAATCAAAAGTTTCCGAGCGGAGTTCTCTTGAAAGAAAGGAAGAAGCCTCGATTACATATCCAACAGCATGAGTTGTTCTTCTGAGCTGGTTTTGATCAATTTTTTTTGTAATTTTTCTTTGCTTTTAGTGCATTTTGAAACATTTTAAGAGCATGTTATTGATCATTTTTGGCGATTTTTTTAGATCATTTTTTTAGATCACCAAATCTGCCCCTATTATTAACATTAGGAATAACTTTACTTGAGCAGGAAAGTACAAACTTCATTTGAGCCCTAATTCTCGAAGCTTTTGTGGTAAATTAGTTTTACTGTTGTCATAAATTTTAATTTATAATAGTTTCCGAAAATAAAATATGTTTGGGTTGAATTAAATGGTAGCCGAAGATGGTGCATGTATTCGTTTGTCTTAACATGATTAGTTGTTTTCGTGAGCATAAAAAATATAATTCAAGAAAACCACTTTGACACTCATTGTGGCTCAATAACTCTGCTACTGCTGTGCTTTTAGCAACTTTACTAAGACTAGAATATTTTATTTTTTCTGATTATTCTTCATACTTGCAGCAAGAATTAATGTGTCCTAACTTTTTATCAAAGCTTCCATTGAATCCTTTGAAATAAAATATACTGTTAAGTTTATATTTCAAATAAAATATACCGTTTCAAATAAAATATTGTGTTTCAACTTTTTCGTATGCTCACATACATTTTTATATATTTTTCATGCATAAATATACTTTAACAGTCTTTACGTTAACAGTCTTTCACTACTGGATTCATTGTCAAAAAATGTCCACATCATTTTTACATTCAAAAAATTAAATGGAATTAAATGTGTATTCCGTTGAAAATGTTTTCGAAATTTCTATTGTACATCATACTTCGCTAAAAGTGATTTTACTTTGAATCTACAGACCTCCAACAAAGAGAGCTGTAGATTATATTTTGTTCTTAGAAAAACTGGAGATAACACTTAATAAAGACAGCAATCGCTCTTTTGAATCCATTGTTGTATGCGGAGATTTTAACATTGATATTCTGGTCGAATCTTGCGAGAAGGAAAAGTTTCTCAATTTAATTAATTCCTTCAATTTAGACATTACAATTAATGTACCTACACGGATTACACTAAATTCGATGAAGGCAATTGATCAAATTATAATTAACAAAACTACAACTCGATATGAAATTGAAACAAAAGATTTAGGATACAGTGACCACGATGCACAAATTCTTACCATTATAAGAAATGCAAACACTGACACAATAAATAATACACGTATGACTAGATTGTTTACAAAAAGTAAAAGAAATGAATCATTGATTACTTGAAGCAGGAGTCATGGGAAGCGGCTTATAATACTGTTCATACAAACGACAAATATAATTTTATCAACGCTTTCATTTCATTTTAACACTTGCTTTCCTCTTCAAAAAAAAATTAAATATTTCACGGAAAAGTAATTCTTGGATAACACAAGGGATTAGGACATCTTGTAAAAGCAAGCGAATTCTTTCTTTCATTTCTAAGCGTCACAACGTATCTCAAGATTTCCTCATCTACTTTAAAAAAATTCATTGTTATCATGGTTTCATTGTTATCAATCATTGTTAAGAAAAGTCATAAGGCAGGCTCAAATCATGAAACACGATATTTTGAACTCAAATAACAATGTGGAACATAAGCAATGTGGAACAAAAGCAATGTGGAACAAAAGCAATGCGGAACATAATAAAAAAAACGACCAAGTCAACTAGAAACCTTGTAGAGAATGTTGTTTTAAAATATAACGATATAAATTTGAACGATCCGGCAACAGTGGCGAGTCTCTTTAACCAATACTTTTCGAGAATTGCTGCCGATCTCACTAAGGGTCTTCAGCCACAAAATTCCATAACAGACATTTCCTCCAAAATTTTAGACACGATGTTCGTTTCCGAAACTTCTTCCTATGAAATTATCAAAAATATCGGTATACTAAAAAAAAATATTCGTCCAGTTTAGATGAATTCCCGGATTCTTTGTTAAAGACCTGTGCGTTTGCCATTATACGCCCTATAACTCACATATTTAATGCATCATTATGCACCGGAACGTGTCCAGATATTTTCAAAACAGCTAAAACTAAGCAGCTGTTCAAAAAAGGCAACGAAAAGTAAATTCAAAATTTTCGGACCATTTCCCTTCTATCAGTTTTTTCAAAAATATTAGAATGACTTTTTTTACGTACGAATGGAAACCTTTCTCAGTAAACACGACGCGCTTTTAGATTGCCAACATGGATTTAGAAAATCAAAATCAACGGAAACAGCCATATTTTCTTTTCTCAAAGATGTCGCCTCAACATTGGATCAAAACGCAGCACCTATTGGATTATTTTTAGATCTCTCAAAAGGTTTTGACATCATTGATCATAACATTTTTCTTTCAAAATTACCTCCATATGGAATCCGTGGTATTGCTCTAGATTGGTTATGTTCGTACCTTAAACAACGATCTCAGAGAGTAGAAATACCTTACTGCAAGATGGAACATTACGTACGCACCTTTTCGACTCTTTGCCCTTTGCACGTGGAGTACTTCAAGGATCGATTTTAGGCCCTATTTTCTTCCTACTTTACGTAAACGATATGCCCTCGACGATTCGAAACGGAAGAACGGTTCTCTTTGCAGATGATACGAACATCCTTTGCAATAAAGAAACCGTAAATAGTACAATATCAGATGTTTCAAATTGGTTCCGAAATAACAAATTAATAGTAAACGAAAAGAAAACGGTTTTAATGCAGTTTTCCATTTCAAATCAACAATTCTGTGCTCCATTGAAAATGAACGGTGTACCATTGACTGATGTTAAGGCAAGAAAAGTTTTAGGTCTCTCAATTCAGTCAAACCTTAAATGGAACGTCCATTTAAATGAATTGAACACAAAATTAACTTCATTATGCTACGCGTTCAGAATTCTTGCAAATTCAGTCAGTCTTCATACTGCTACTTGTGTATATTTCGCGAATGTTCATTCCCGTCTGAGATATGGCATAATATTCTGGGGAAATACATCTTATAACTCCCAGACTTGTAGCTTACAAAATAGAACTGTACGAATAATAACCAAATCCCACCCACGAGATTCTTGTAAGCCTCTCTTCATTAATCTAGGGATTTTACCATTACCATGTCTGTTCATTTATGAATCCCTGGTTTTTGTCAAAAATGACTTGCTTAAGGGCTGGAATATATTTTCAGAAAATGCCGATGTCCATTACTATAACACTCGACGTAGAAATCATATTCATCAATAAATGGACCTTATGTTTTTTGCAATAAATCCATTGGTCAAAGAAGTGGGCATGTGAGGTTTTTCAAATTTCTGATTCATGGAGATAAATGTCCCAATACACTCCGCTGAGGGGAGTACTTTTTGATGTAGAATATATTGCTGCGTTGTATGTGTTGATTTTGGGATATAATTTATTTTTTACGAAATGTCAATTGTTGAACGACATTAAGCATGTTGATCAAAAATTCATATCATTCTTTAAGAGTCATCATTTTCCTTATTATTTTTCTTTAAAACACGCTGTGAGATGAGTAAATGCCAAGTGACAGACAACCTCTCGATGCTCCGCTTCCAAAATGTGTACAAACGTCACAGAGAAAGGGATCATGCGTCGAAGTATTTATATTCCTTATCAGCTCGATTGTATTCGAAAAGCAAAAATGTACAGGAAATACATAGATAAATAAACCGAACGAGGAAATTGATTTTGCCGTTTATCTGACATTGCTAAGGAAATGAGATATCTCTATCATTTGGCCGAAGAATGTGTCGTGATACCGAGATTGAAAGTCTAGTGGGGGTCCTCCTATTTTCAGACCCAGCCGTATTTTCATCTCAACTTTCCGAAAAGCCCTTGCCAACCACATTACACCGTCGCTGGCGATCGCGGCCTGTCGTGTCGACTGCAGCGTCCCCAACGTTCGCAAACCACGTCAGCGCCCTCGATGTTGCAACCAACAGCACGAAACTCTCGCAAACTAGTCACCGCCGATGTAACGCGGGAACACGAGGCCGCTCATCCCGAGGAATAAGTTTCTATGAAAAAATGCTTTAATGAATGCGCAATGCGCGTTCGGCGAGCGGTCTGGCTTGTCACAAGACCGCTCCGGATGGCAACGACTGCGCCGGCGACTGACGTTAACAACGGCCGCGGAGTTCGCAACATCCAGCAGCGGCTTCTCGTCCGGAGCAGACGGCGAGCAACGCGCGCGGTGCGGCGCCCGGCCGCCCGCCCGCCCGCCCGTCCACCCCAGCCCCCCGCTCAGCCTCCGACTCGCTCGCTCGCCCGCCCACCGGCCACCCACCCACCCACCCACCAACTCGCTCATCTGCCCCACCTCCGTCTAACCCGCCCGCCCGCTCGCCTACCAACTCACTCGCCCGCCCGACCGCCCACCCGACCGCCCAACCGACGACTCCACCCGCCTGTCCGCCGACAAAACACGCCCGCCGATCCTCCCGCCCCTGGCCGCTTGTTGACTGGCTGGTTGGCTCTCTGGCTTCCTTACGAATATAGGAGGAAAATAGTGGCATTGAGTGAGAAGGGGTGTAATTTCGTTGGCGGGCCACGGAAGCGGAGTCTGTTTGGGGGAAGGTGCGACGGAAGTGATGTTACGGACAGTGGCAATTTATTAATTGACGTTTCAGGGCCCGTCAACTGCTACGGCTATTACTCCAGTTAAGGCCCATTCACAATGCAATCACGAACATAAGCATAACACATAGACATAGACATTAACACAAGCGAAGAGTTGGCGTATTCACAATGTCAAACATAAACACAGGCAAAATAAAGAGTTTCTATTGGCTATGAGACGCAGCACACGAATCGACACGAAAGTTCGCCTATCGACTTCGATACTCGATTTTGAGTTAACGAACTGTGATTGGCTCATTTCTTATGTCTGACATAAGCATAAGCACAGAAGCTTGAAGCTTGCAAGCTCTGAAGGTAACGTCTTACGTGTTATGCTTATGCGAACGCAATGTGAATGAGTCCACTTGTAGACGTAGTCCTAACTTTTATGTTAACGCCATGCTTATGCTTATGTTTGCATTGTGAATGGGCCTTTAGAGTAGAGAATGCAATATCCGGGAGGTATCGGTACACTTCCCCTTAGATAGTGAGATCCGGCGCCGACTTACACGTCGGCTCTCAGCGGATTCCCCCCTCCATATATATCCACCGGCGCAGCACCGCTCAATACTGATCAATTTCGCGTCGCTAGCTGGACAAAAATCCAAAAATTAACTTTCTTGAAAAATGACAAAAACTATATTATTTCGAAGTATATAAACCAGAGCACAAGAAAATGTGTTTTATATCACACTGACAGCAATAGGCACGATGTGGCAACGTCCAGAAGTCAGCCGTTGGTGCGCCTCTGCCCGAGCTATCTCCATTCGCGATTCAGCAAGCTTGTGAATAAATGTCTTTACTGTTCTCTGCAAGCTGAGATTCGACTCTGTCGACATGAAACACTAATCGCTCTCTAGTAACACAAATTTTGAAGGTATTTCTCAAAATTAGTGATAAAAACCATTATGCTTCACTTAGGCGAATTTTAATACAAAGTTTGTGTACCTCCACAATCAAATCTCATTTATTTTTGCTTTTAAAATTGTACTGACTCTTTACTACATATCTCCTTCCATCGCTTGTACAATATTTCGTGCAACTATCCGCAACTTTGTGGGATATGCCCTTCTTTTGCACTCTTGCGCAGCGTTATCAGCCGGAGAGAATTGATCGAGTTCGTGTGTAGGAATTGGCAATCAGAATGTCTTGACAGTACAAAATAAAAATAATTTATTTAATTACCTCATGCAGCACTTGGGACTTGAAATCTCTAAGTCCACCAAGGAGGAAATTCACATGAAAATCTGGACATTCTGTTATATCACAAAGCGTTGGAATGTCACCGCATAGAAACAAAAATGTCAAGTATATTCTCTGTGAACCTAGAAAAAGTTTCTGTGTATCGAAACGTTCTAAATACCCCACTAAGTGACGAGGACAAAGTAACTAAGTGACAAGCTCTCACTAAAGCAGAGAAAGAGGAAACAGGTGAAAAGTCATTGATATGTTATCAGAAAGAAATTCCTCTGAGCTGTCAAATGACGTTCAGCGTAGTTTCCGATTAAGTAGCCAAAGAAAGATTTGCCAATGCCATAGAACAGACCTCAACTAGTACTTCTTGAATACTGAGTATAATGAAGCACGCATCAGATACAAACGTAGCACAGCCGGGTTGCTATTCCTCTGAGGAAGCACTTTGTTTGATATTGGACATGACAATGACTCGTAACTCATACATAACTCTAAGAGAGGGTCAGCTCAGAAAAAAATTGTTCTCTGCCCTCCTTATTAAAAGTTCTGAAAGCATACATTCAATGTTATCCGGTTAAATCAGCTGTTCCTATGTCATACTTTGGTTCAAATTAAACTTCAGGACATTCTAGACGTTATTTTAACGCATTTGTGCACAATGAAGGAAATCATTTCGAATATTTTGAAACTTTGTGACGGAAAAACGGAGAAAAATTTGGAGAGCAGATAATTGGGAAAAGGGGTTTGTGGTGTAAGTGGCGGCAGTAACACAAGCAACATTTCTCGGAGGGAGAACTAAAAAAATAAATTTTGAAGGCGCAGCATTGAGTGCTGCATGCTCCTACTCGTGGAAGTGCCAATGACGCGTATGATGAAAGTTTAAGCACGTTAAAAATTGTCTATCTCATTCTGTTTCCTCAAAAAGTAGTTTAGAGTTCACAAAAAGTAGTTTACCTCCTGCAATTTACAGTTGCGACAAAAAATAATCTATACTGAATTTTTTTTCACTAAAAACATTTACAGTCCCTACAGTCAGAATGGTAATTCCACGTACATCATTTTGATTGATGTCATAAGTGCCTGAGCCAAATTTCGCTTTTCTGTGCCCACGAGATTACGAGAAATGAGTTTTGTCCACCTATCAATGCAAAATTGATCACTGTGGCGCGCCCCAACCGGGGCAAAATATTACTTTCGATATGAATAGTAGTGTGGTACATTTAAATGTAAGTATGTATGTAAAGGGAGCATAGAACAAGAAAGATGAAGAAAATGTCGTGCGCGATCCGCAATCCATTTGTTAGGTTACTGCTCCGGCATTCGCCTGGTATTGATCAGAGAAACAATGGGAAATGGGGAGAATGGAGAGCGGCAAATTGGTGCGAGATGAAGTTGGTGGATAAAATTACGTGTGATACGCGGGGGAGAATTAGAATTAGAGCCGGTGATAACATATTATAAACACGAGAAAGGTGTCAGCGGAAGCTAGCTTGCGTCGAATTTACTGTTACAATTCTCTTTATTTGGTGTAGAATTAGTAGGAGGCCAAAGATTTTGCCGCAGTCTCCACACTGCCTTTCTATTACTGTCCCCTTCCTCTAAATTCCCACATAATCGTCAATTATTTTATCACTGTCAGTATTAGTATTATCTTATGGACGTATCGTTCAATTTCGAATTCAGATTCAAGGAATCAACTATAATTAAAGAAGCAAATAACGTGGGCTGAGCAAAAGGTGAATGTGAGGAAGTACGAACAGGATCGGTAGATGAAACAGCAAGATCGACAGATGGTGATAGGGTGCCGGACACAGGAGGGCGAAGGCAGAGGGCGCGAAGATGGAGGAGTGAAGACAGGGGACTGAGACAAGTTGGAGGAGACTTGGGGCGATGTCAGGTGGGCTGAAGTTGGAAGCGGAGACGGGACGAAGATGGACGGCGATGAAGGGCAAGGCAGAGGTCGGAGATAGGTAAGAGGAGGCAGAGGAGGGAGACAGGGGTGGAGTCAGACATGGGAGCCGGGACGAAAGCAGGTTGAAGTGAGACAGGGGCTGGAGACTTGTGGGAGGAGACAGGGGACGGAGATAGGGAGTGGAGACAGGGAACGGAGACAGGGGACGGAGAGAGGGGGCGGGGACAGGGGACGGAGACAGGAGGCGGGGACAGTGGGACGGGGACCGGGGTGGGGAGCGGGGATGGGAACAGGGGCGGGGAGAGGGAACGGGGACAAGGGCGGGGACAGGGAGCGGGAACAGGGAGCGGGGACAGGGGCGGGGACAAGGGGCGGAGACGGGGGGAGATTGGGACAGTGGGGAGGAGTGACCAACACGGGAACGGAGCGTGGGATGGAGGCCGGTAGCTACGGAGGCAATAGCGCCAAGTGCCAGCGACGGCGGGGCAGGCGCAACCGGAAAATGCGGAGCCGCGTCTGCGAGGGGGAGCCGTGCTGAAGCGGCGGCGTAAACGTATCCGGCATCCGCCGAGGCGGAGGCGGGGGCGGGGGCGGGGTTGGAGGAGGGGGCGAGGGTGCGGCCGTGGCGCAGGGTTGAGGCGAAGGCGGAAAACGAAGTCTGCGGAGGTAGGCGGTGCGCCGGCGGCGAGGCGGCGAGGCGGCGGCGGCGGGCAAGTAGCCTTCCGCAGCACGCGGTGGGCGGGTGGCGGCCGGCAGCGGCCGCGAACTTGGTGGGCAACTTGGCCGCCGTGCATCTGACAGGCGCGGGAGGCGGCGCGGACGCGAAGTGCAAGTGGTAGCATGGGGTGAGGAGGTGGCGGTTCTAACAGCGCAACGAAGGAAAAAAGGTAGGATTGTGCAAGACGCGTATTGTGGCATTTTTAGTGCTGTGTACGGAAATGATAAATAGTAGACTTTAGCAACAAAGGCTGTTCAACTATTGAACGATATTCCAAAAATACGTTTCGTGAAACTGTACTGTTATTATAGACTTAGTGCAACCGAAGAGAGGAACAAATCGTCACTCTTAACGGCTGATGATTTATTAGTCCGCCATCCGTTAAGAACTATCGAAACAAATGAGTTGTAGCTAAAGGTGGCGTATGAGTACCCCTACTGGTGCGGGAATACTACAATTTGTAATGTAAAGAACATTGCCGCCTTCATTACTTGAAGCTCCTAGTACCAGATCCTAGATCATTTATTATATCATACGCGTAACAACAAGACTTGCACGAGAATGCCTTAAAAATAACAATTTCGTACACCAATATTCTCGTGAAAAGCAGTATTTTCAATATTCAAAGACGCTTCCACTTTTGAGTAGCTGAGTTTCTAATCTTCTTTTTAGTGCAATGGTTAGAAAATTCTGAGTGTTTTTTTAAGAAATGGCCATAACAGTTGTTCAGTGGTTATTGCGATTTTTTGTGTGTGATAGATTATCGTTGTGAATACGTAGGTATAATTTCGGTTTTCTAAACATTTGAACTCCTAAGGATGAACGACGAATACGAAAGAAGAGCGACTTTGTAATTTATTATTAGTCTACGTATATATTTTTTTTGCTTTATAACAGAAAATAATTTATTATCAAGTTCATTCACATTTATGTTCGTAATCAGTGGAATCTATCTACTGATCAGTCGCCGGTTCATATTCGGCTATTGGCCTCCAATCGACCATTATCATCATTGAATCCTTCAAAATCTATCGGCCCCCCAAAGGTTCGATACCGACCCCATTGGAAACTCGTGCTTTAGAAAATGCTTTCAATGGCAGTAGCACGAGTAATAGTTTTTGTATAGAAAGAAGAAATTTGTATTCAAATCTTTGTTGCTATTTTGTTTGCAAAATTTCGTAGTATAGACGGGGGCCCAGGTAACACGTTCCTTAAAGCTTAACGGAATTTTCTACTCATCGGATAACTTAATTTTGGATATTTACCTATCATAATATCTCTTAGTAAATATACAGGTGTCCGGGGAGGTAACGTCGAAAATTGGAATCTAATCTCTTAAGACAATTTTAAGCATATTTTGTTTAATAAACTATTTGGATATTCTGAATGGTTCAGCCGCAATAATCACTCCAAAGTGGTTTTGAAAAAATACTTTCTAGGCAAAAATGTGCATTGCAGAAGCATAGAAACATTCCAGAAAAATATAAATTGTTTATTATTTACAAAAGAAATTAATTTATTTGTTCAGAAAGAAAAAATAACCGAAAAATAAAAAAAAAGCAGTCGAGTTGTGTAAATTGGGTGCTTTTTTATTTGTAAAGCAGAACACTAGCTGGTCACTTTGAATTCACTTTCACTAACAACTAAGGAACAAAAATTGTATTAACAAAATTATCAAAAGCTGTCCAGCTCTTATCACAGTTCCAGAGGGAGAAAAATGTATACCCTCATTATACAGAGTCACGTACCTTTTCCACCTCCTGTAATTTTTGAACGGTTGAAGTTCGTGCAATACAGTTTTCACGTAAGTGCGTGAATGTATGAGAATAATTGGTACATGTATTCATTTCGATTTTATCACTTGTATTTTTCGAGATAAATTTTCGAGGTAACTTTGTTTTTTCCAAATGAAACCATCAAAAAATCAAAACTACTCTAGAAATTGCTAATCTAACATATGACTATGTGTACATCATTTGATTCGTCTTTTTACGCTCGTCATGGTAGACTAAAAATATGTATTGTTCCATTTAAAAACAACAAAGTTACCTCAATATCTCAGAAAATACAAATGAAATGAATGCATGTATCAATTAGCCCCATTCCTTCATGCACTTCCGGGAAAGTTGCGTTGTAATAATTTCTACTGTTCAAAAACTGCAGGAGGTGCTAGAGTTATGTGACTCATCCTGTATATTAGTTACCTAATTTAACAGTTAAAAAACTGAAAATCGCCCGGAGACCAAATCATTAACAGCACAGTAAAATAACTTTCCAAATTCCTGGAAAATATTAATAATTACACCAATTATAAAAATACGAAAAAAGTCCAAATAAAAATAAGCCAAATATCCTCCTACCATTTACCACTAAAATGTTCAAAAAAGCAATACTTACGAGACACAGAAAGCATTTAAAAGATAAATATAGTTCCCTCAAATCAATTGGGCTTCAAAAACGACGCCGAAACAGTTTCGAAATTTTTGAAAACTCAGGGTTTTCAACGAACAAGAGTCCTGCACCATTCTCTTAAATTTCACAATACACTAACAGCTCCGCCTTTCTGGTTTATTGCCACAAACTTTCAAAACCAATCCATACATCAGTAATATTCTTAGACCTAGAAAAGAAGTTAGAGTTTGGCGCGAGAGATTACGGTACAAATGTAGAAGCAGGAGTCTGCCACGTTATATTTAACAAATAATATAATTCATTATTACAAACCGCAGCTTTAAAGTCAAACAACATTGATAAACATTTGTAAATAGCCTCGTGTCTTATTAGCTTTCTTCCAAAGGTCCTGTAATGCAATTTCTCAATCATAATAATAACGAATTAGTGATGCTAAAACAGTACGGACTATCTCGCCCGTAATTTCACGCAAAATTATGCGAAAAGTACTCAAATTTTCATAAAACTGTACTTGACCTTAATTCAAAATCTATCTTTAAGGAGCAGCTTTCATTAAGGGAAAAAACTCTATCTTTAGTATTGTAGTTGTAGGAAAACGCCGGAAAAGTTTTGAACTTTTGCAATTTTCGAAAAATGAGGGTTTTTAACGAACATGAGTCCTTCACCATTCTCTTAAACGTCCTTAAACAATAAAATTTAATCAAAAACCATGAAGCCATTTTTTTGAAAATTTGGAAAATGTCCCTGGAACTTCATGTAATATATCGCCAAAATTAAAATATCGATTTCAAATTCAAGGGGGCCGCGACGTTAGTCAGATGGATTGGGGAATATCAATTTTGAAGAAAATCGACTGAACGGTTTAGCCGCTAATGTTGTTCATAGACGGACAGACAGACAGACAGACAGACAGACAGAGAGACGTTTTCCCGTCGTTCGATTTTTCGCTGTCAAGAACCCACAAAATATGTTTACACCCCGTGACAGAGAATATTTTTTCTAAATTTAGAAACTGGATTCATCCACTTCCTCGTTACCAGGGGCCTGTAATAAGAGTTTCTCTGCTGAAAACGCCGTTTTTCGCTCAGCATTACATAACTTCCTCTCTACTCCGTAGCGAGAAAGCAAAAATGAAAGAGATTATACTATATGTTTTCTATTTGTACATTTCTAATCCTTTAACAAGGCATCGTCGGCCTCAAACGAAGAGCCATGGTGGAATCGCAAACAGACACCTGTCACGAGGAGCTGGGCCGGCATTTCAACCGCACGCTGCCTTTAAAGGTTGGGGCCCGTCAGATGAAAGAGCAGCCCGTGCGGGGATCCAGCGCCGCGTCAAACATCTTCACCAATATTCCCCAGAAGAGCTTGCAAAAATACCAAAGGGGGAGCTCAAGAAGATCGGCTGCTTCGTCTACCTTCCCCGGTCGCCGGCTTTGTACCGTCTATCAGCACGCCTTCCTTCACGTAAACATGATCAAAACATCTATTCTGCGCTAAATGAAGGTTCCTGTCCTCTTTTTTTGGCGGGCAACAAAAAATTATTAATGAAATTCTATACCCAGTCTATAGAAAGGAACTCGATATTCCTCCTTCAAAATATAATTAAAAGTTTTCGTTGAAAAAGATTTCTTCCCGGTTAACGCTGTTGCGGTGGGGGATAGGACCGTGAGAAGGGGCGGTCGCAAAGGCGCTGTTGGCATGGTGTTACCTTTCGACTTGAGGAAAAAGTAAGTCATCTCCTTCAAAGGATATTTAAAAATAGGATTGAAAACTTCGAAAGAGTAACGACTTTTAAAAAGTTTGGAAAAATTTTGCTATTTCGCAATATGTTTTAATTACTTATGTCAAGTAAATTATATTACTGTTAAATGTATACCGTTTCCAATGTACGTGAAATTGTATTTAAAAGTATACGTTGCTTGTATGAGAATTAAGTGTGTGTGTGTGAAAAATATTTAACAAAGCAAGAGTATGTGCTTGTTTTGGTTGAGATGTTTAATCTTTTGGAAACAGGACGTGGTAGTAATTTATAAAACGTAATTCAGTGAACTGAAATGAAAGAACAATGTTTTCCTTCTTATGCAGATTTTTGTCATATGTTCATTCATTTGCACTTATGGTGATATTCTTGTAGGGGGATATTGCTACAACACATTACATCACAAGAGGGGGATCTCGTGGTGTCATGGTTTAGGGCAAATACGCCTTCTACCCCTGGGCCCAGGCAATCCTACGGCAATTCATGTAGAAGCGGGATCTCGCCAGATGTTCTCACGGTTACTCATTTCCCCTAGTAGTTTAGTTAATGCCTTATTTTACGTGGCGAGACTCGGGCCATCAGGCCCGCTCCTCCGTCTGACCACGCAAATTTCGCTACGCTCCTTTCACCATATAGCGGAGAAAGGAGGTATTATCTTGGGTGACGAAACAAGCGATTTGAATTTCTCTCAGAGGCTTCATTTAGGCATGAGGATCTTTTACATGCAGTAAATCTACAACATGGGACAGCCGGCTTTACTTTCCCTCCGAAGGAAGGCATACGAAGGATTTTCCCCTAACACTCATTCCGTAATTTCTCCATGATTCACCAAATCATCATTTTATCATATACTCATTAGATCTTTACTCGTAGGTCTCAATGACCTCTACAGTTGAAGGGTCTCTATATCAAAAGAAACAATATATCACGTGCCATGAAAAGGTTGGTCCATTGACTGAGGAAGACGATGCAGCAGTATCGTATCCATTCTGTTTGTTAGTGTTGTGAGTTGAGATTCCAACATGGGCATGACCACTTGTAATTTTCGTGGTGTGAATCCCTTTTTCCCACTTTAGCGACAGTTTAACAAACAAAAATGCCTAAATTACTCTCTAGAATATAAAGGGCTAAGTGTGTGAGAAATGAATTGGAGCACGCCTTAACCGTTCACATTTTTGCCAAAATAAAAAGAAACATTATAAAAACACATTCTTTTATTTCTGCATGATGTGAAGAATTAAACGATGATTCTCATAACTCTTCAACAACGTAAAATATACTGTAATTGTGGGCAAACTAATTCAAAATGTTACTGTCTTGGACTCCATCTGAAGTGACGGTCTTGTTGTGGCCTGCTCCTTTCCATTTCCTAACACTTAGACGCACTTTCCCTCACAGATCTCCTTCGTCTTCTCCCTTCACCTCATCTCCCCCTTCGCAAAAAGCCAATGTAACAAAGTAGATTGTTCCTGCCTAGCAACAGGAGACGTGGCGGGGAACGTAAAAATAAATAATCAGAAATCTTTGAGATGTGGAAGTAAGCAGACCTGCTTAGCAGATCTACGAAGGTATAGTAAATGGGCTGTGGATAGTTTCTAAATTACCATAAGTACTGGATGTACTGGAGCATAAATAATGAAAGTGTGTTGTTCAGAAAGAGATTTAATTTCTAGAAAAGATTTGACTAGTGGTCAGCTGGCCCATGTCTGACCTTGACATCGCAGACAATTGCGACGCTACACCAGCGCCCCCTCGTACGAGCATTTTCGTGAAAAAAAAAAAACTGATTTACACGGTAGTACAGGGATATGGTAGGAGAAGTAGTACGTGATGAAAACGGCGAAGTGCAGTAATTATTCTTGGAGTAGTAGATTTTCTCTGTACCGATTTTCTCTGCACATACTCTTTATCGTCGTTTTGACCATGTTACACTTACTGTTGATACTCATGTTTTGTAGTTTCATTGTAATTCTCCCAAAAATCGCGAAGTTATCTGCTCAAACTTTGATCAGATGTCAGTTCTTTGTCTATTCACATTAATCTTCTTCGATTTGGGAAATTTGCGAAAAACGATTAACATTTGAGTTTTTATACTTCAACTAAAATTAATTGCATCATAAATGTAATCATCTTTTATCGTCTTACATAAGTAGTTGCGATCTTTTGCGTTCTACCGATTTCCATTTTCATGGCACGCGTCACCGTTTGTCGCGCCAACTCATGGCGCGGGGTGCGGCCCGCGGGGGACCTCACTGCCAGCACAATCAATACACAAAAGCTTGTAGATTAATTATGACATCCGCGGGCTGTCTCCTCGGCAAAATAATCACGTGACTCCTCTCGTCACTGTCTCCCCGCGACGTCCGTGACTGGCGGGGGCGTAGTCGCGGTGGCGGCGGGGGCGGGGGCGGGGATGGAGATTTGCCTAGCGGTGATCGCCCGCCATGCCTGCAGCCACATGCGGCCACGCGCAGTTATACGCGCCGCCCAAAGAACAAACATTTGTCGTCGCTTGAGAAGCGTTTCAAAAGTTTGACAGACACCTGTTGAAAGGAAAAGAATTTGAAAACCGCTGTCCACGAAAACCCTCTGTGAACAGGGGAGATAAAATAAATGACAGCGTTTTCGACGTGAAAGAAGGGATCGTGAAGGGCGGTGGCGGGAGCAATGGCGATGGCAATGGTAATGGCGATAGCTGTGGCGATGGCGGTGGCGGTGGTGGTAGCGGTGGCGGTAGTGGTGGCGGTGGCGGTGATAGGGAATGTGCTTCCGCGACGCTACAGGTGGCGTTAATAATAATAACAAAATTGTCTTTATTTGTGGCGAGGCTCAGGCCTTAAGTCCTGCTCTTCCGCCTAACCACTTTAATTAATTTACAGTTTTAAAAATTACAGTTGAGGCTTTCGGATGTAATTAATATTACCTGACGTGTCGCAGAAGAAGAAAAAAATTAATTTGTGACTACCAACTGCATTGGGCGTTGCGGGAGGGGCGGGTATTCCGACTCGTAACAGGAGTAAAACATCCTGTGACACGATCTCTTGTGTAAAACTTTTGACGTTCCTGTATTATCTTTCATCTCCGGCTTTCGCAGAATAAGGCTGCGCTACGCACGCTCCAGAATTTGATACAAACAATTCATCCAAATTCAACACATGAAGAGCTCAAAATGTGCCGAAAATTTGCAATTTTAAGTTTTGAACGCACCAAATTTTCCGCGGTTCGTTTTTAAAAAATTTGCTGATTTTCATATAAAAACGATTGGTAAAGAAATCAGCTTAATACTTCGATTTGGAGAAAAATTATAAACAGAAAAACCGTGTATAATAGGGAACAGGGTTAATATACTGTATTCTCAACATTGATAAAAATGCTGTTTTATATCCGATAAGAATCCAATTGTTAGCACCAAACTAATATAAACGTTTTTTTATTTAAACGTTTCTGTGTCTGTTCGTTTTCACTTTCATATACGTTAAGTTTTGGCCCTTGTATTTAAGAACATACCTTCGTTAACTATTGGAGGTACACCTATATTAATAATTCATCACCATATACATTTTATATTTGTTTAATGTCACGACAGTTCCGAGGACTTACATTTCCTCATCATCAGGCTTGCAATTAAATTCAAAAACATGAAAAACACTCTCAGTCATGAGTTATTTTAAATAATTTGATATATTCCAAGGACCATGTTATTGTAGTGAATCATATTGCGTTTAAAGATAATTCAACACCACCATGTGAATTTACGAAAAAATGCAACCATGTGCAGGCATGCTTGCGTGCTACAGAGACAGACTGTCTCTGGAGCACGCGCTAGTGTTGAAAATCCTGCCACCGTTGGGAGTCGAAGCTAGGACCTCCCGATCAGAGGCACATTAATTGATGCATTGAGTCACCTCTCCCGGTAGCAAAATTAATTTCTTCTTTGGAGTAACAGATAGAAAACTGAATCTATATTTTTCCTAATGATAGTCCCGGGGAGTTGTAGTGGTCTCAAGGCCTCCCTGCCGGGGTAGCCTATGTCTGTTATGACGGGGTAGTGTATGTCTCTTATGACAGCTACCAAATCCGCATTGGGGTACATGGGACGACGACGACAACGGTGATGATGATGATGATGATGATGATGATGATGATGATGATGGTGGTGGTGGTGGTGGTGGTGGTGGTGGTGGTGGTGGTGGTGGTGGTGGTGGTGGTGGTAGTGGTGGTGGTGGTGGTGGTGGTGGTGTGCAGAGTTTATCGAGCACGGTCCTTGACCTGTTGTGTAGGTTGGTCGACTGGTAGTAATCAGAGTAACCACGGAATCTCCTGATCAGAGCAGCTATTCCGATAGGCGCCTCAAACTCAGTGATGTTCAACACATTAAGTAAATTTGTGACACCTTTCCGGGTCCATACCGCGACCTTCCCATCACTGGTGTGCCAGCCCACTCGTTTGAGCCGTAAGGCCATTACGCTGGCCGGTGCGGGAGTTGGTATGTAAAACTAGTGGTGCTACAGAATGGCACCGACTTTCTCCTACTAGTTAGCTTTCTAATTTCTTTGGTCTGGGATAGCTTTTCAGTCATGCCACATACTCTCGCCACCTGCCATCTATTGCCACTATTGCCACACCACACGCAAAGTGCATTTTTTTGAAATTTTATCAATTTTTTGGTTTTCTAATAGTAGAACCGATATTTCTTCAAGAATCTTATAGAAGAGTAAAACCTCGTCCTGTCAGGAAATTTTCGTTGGAAAATTTTGAGCCCTTTTTAAGAAAATGGCGTTTAACTGTTACTGAAAATGCAAAATTTGAAGCTCTTTTTCACAGGAAGCTTTAGAATTTTAGAAAAGCTTTATTGCGAGCCATTTAAAGCACTTCCATTCACAAATCTAATAAAGTATATAAATAGGAAATGTACATATTAAAGTCGTGAGATATTAAGAAAATATTTGTGTAATTTTTAAAAAAAACAAAAAATACGGCAAAATTAATTTGAGTAAAAGAAATACATTTTTGTAATTTTTGAAAGAAAATAGAGCAAAATGACATTTATGTCATCCTACAGAGAACATTTAGCACTAACCCTACCAAAAGTTTAAAGAAAAAAATGAGAAAAACTTGTTTTTGTTATTTTTTAAATATCCACATATTTCACACACAATACTGCGCGAAAACAACTAAAAGTTTCAAAAAATGTATATGACCTTAATGAAAGAACTAAATATGGAAAAAAAATTATTTGAAGGAAAAATCTTTATCTTCAATTTTGTAGTTGTAGGAAGAAGCCGAAAAAAACTGTTTTGCAATTTTCAAAAATTCAGACTTAACAGTGAACAACGGACCCATGTCATCTTCATAAGTGTATGTTACTGTATTCCATAAAACATTAAAGAAACAATTTGGAGCCATTTTTGAGAAAATTTGAAAATGTCCGAGGGGAGTCATGAAAAGTACTCCAAAATTAAGAAAGATTTTCAAAATCACTGCGCCTCGAATCGAGAGAGATCGACCGGAGAATATCCATTTTGGAAAAAAATCCAAAGTATTGTGTAGGCGCTAGTGGTGTTCACAGACTGATGGACTGACAAACGGCTGGACGGGCGTTTTGGAAAAAACTCTTTTTCAGTATCATGGGACCTCAAAAAATGTATTTCCGTTGAAATCTCGAAATCGATTTTCACCACCATTACATACTTTCTCTATTCTACTATATTACTCCGTATATACTTACGTATACGAGAAAATAAAATTACTTAATATGCTTTATAAAGAGGGAGTTATTCTACACAAATCACAAAATCTGCTCGTTTACAGATCCACGATTTTAAATTTTATATATTTTCCTTGTATGCCCTCAATATGCTCAAGTTTCTTTTCTGTCTTTCGCTCGAACAACTGTCTGTATCTAGAGATTTTGAACAGTACTGTAAGAAGCGGAAGCACCGAGCAGATATATTTTTGATTCAGAATCTCCCTGCGTCGGAAATTCTCAAATTTCTTAGAACAGATGGGTGAGAGCCGCTTATCTCGCGAGGGGATTGCTTTCTGTTTTAGATTGCAATAGATGATTTTCATTCTTCATCTGGACATGAATTTCAGCTGCAAGTTTCATTTTATACGTGAGTTCGTTTCGGTGAGCGATAAGCCAGAGGTGTATCTGATACTGGTCGAGAGGCGGATAATGATAATAGAAAGTGAGAAATCGGGTTCTGCAAGAAATTTTTCCAATTTTTTTTATTGCGGATGAGCCAAAAAATATTAAAAAGGGGAAAATTCTATGGTAATGGAAGAGAGAAAATCGTTGTGGTATGAAAAAAGAAACGAGAGTGCGAGTGACCTAATAATTTTGTGGTTTTAGTGCTCACGTAGAATACAGCCATTCGGTATTTTTCGAGAATCGTTATTGACCGCTTAGAACAAGACTCACTCAATGTATATTTGTGCACATCTAAACATATTACAGGAAATCAGCTACGAGAGTTCGGAACAGTTACACCGGCAAACAGTTACACCGGCAAACAGTTACACCGGCAAACAGTTACACCGGCGATAAATTGATGTCACTGTCGATGCTGCTGACCGTGCCGTCCTAGGGTTCGAGTCCCAACGGTGTACTAACGGGGCTACATACTTAGGTCGAATTTTGTCGCTGACTGGAGGAGAAGCCTAATGACCGTCTACTCTGATCGGCACTTTTTCGTGGTTTCTCCGATCAACACCAGGCGAATGCCGGAGATGTACCCTAACAAATGGGCCACGGACCGCGCGCGACCTTTCCTTATTTTTTTCTTGTTCTATCCTGAGCCTTACTTACTCACACCTACGCTCACATGCATATCCTACCATTCTTGTTGGAAGATCACTTGGCAGCTTAGAGATTGTCCTGCGCGGGGCGGTGCCACGCGGTGGGACCTAACTGGCTAGGGAAAAGCTCGCAAGCCGACGTAAGTCGGCGCCGGATCACGCCAACCAGCGGCCCCACAAGCTCCCGCTAGAAGAACTGCATCACACATTCGGGACTAAAGACCTTGGTAGTTGACGCGCCCGGAATCACTAACCAATCAATCGAAACAGTCATGAATCATGGGAACATTGGGAATATTTATGGGAACAATTATGGGAATTATGGGAACAAGAGCCCAAAATTTATTGCTTATTTATCCTTGAAAATATATTTTATTTCATGGGAGCGTGTTTTTTTTCATTCAAAATTCAAGTAGTATATGACTTAGTGTAGGGATCATAGAATTTTGAAAATGTGCACACAATTCACTTCTCCCCATAGCACGTCATACACAGTTTTAACTGTTTTTGACGTAAAATAAATAAATAAATATACATGGTAGCTCGGCACTGCGTATCCCAGAACTGTAGTTATGAAGTTTGTGTTCTCCATCGCTGTACAATATGCGAACACTAAAAACTAAAAAGGAAAGGAAGACGATCCGACGGGTACAAAATGTGTAAGTATTTAAATATATTCAAATAGTATGCTATAGACGTTGACAAAATTGTTACTTTATCATCGGCAAACCACTCATGAATGAGATATATGGACGATATTCTTCTCTCGGATATAAACTAATCTATTAGGAAATCTATCTCATTTATGTATCAATTTTATTTCGCCACATATGCAGATTAGTCATAATGTGTACTTATGAATATAATTCTTAATTTAATTGCATATCATATAGGAAATCATTACGTTGTGCATGTGTATGATGTAGCTCTACTTTCGCGTATTAACTAGATTATTCCGCTGCATTTCATTGTAAAATTTGTCGACACATTTACGGCGCCTCTGTCATGTTACATGAAACAGCATTTGGAAGGGCATGCAGGAGCTTGGCTTTTACGGCGTTATAACTTTTATGGTATTCATTTGAATAGGCGGTCCACGGGAGGGGAGAGGAACGGGGGAGGGGCATGAACGTTAACGAGCTGCCGAGAGAGAACTCGGGTGAGAGGAAAGAGCAAATCTGCAGCACGTTCCTCCTAATACGCTACATTTGCTACCTGATGTTTACAGTATCATGCTTTTATTGTATTTGTTCTATTGAAACATTCTTGGTGTAATGGTTCAAGTCTAAATTCTTTTGCTTTATAAAGTAAAACAAGTTGCAACTATTTGTCAAGCGAAGTAGATTGGATGTACGGTAAACTTTAAAAGCCAAATAATCTGTTAAAAGAACTCGTATACCAGTTATTATAGAATTTAAAAGATATTTATTTCATTAAAATATAATTCGGCGGTATTTTTTTATCTTCTGAAGAGGTGCTCGCTTTTAAGTTGATGAAGTTTTCGTTCCACTCGTTGTTTATACAACTTGAATGAAAAAACATTTAACTCGCATATTACTCGTAGATGTAGGAGTCAAAGGAAAATTCGAATCAGAAAAAAGATGGTCCGTGCTTTGCTCCTAAACATTAATCTAGTTTTTCTCCCTCGGAAACGTCACCGTTTGCAAACGTTATTTGCTGCCTTTGACCATAAAGAAATAAAAATTAATCAATAAATGAAGGAAAATAAAAAGAGCTTGACTCTCGTACCTGAGAGGGTCACTATGACAAACTAGTGGTGCTACAACCGCATATAAATTTCTCAGATTATTTCTAAATTTAATATTTTCGAAATTCAAGAAGTTCAGCGAAAATGAGACCTGCTGCTTCGTTTTAAGAGTACCTTGTTTTATCCGTGAAAAATGAAGAAAATATTTCGAGCGATTTTTGATAAAATACTTCTTTTAAATTGTCTATATACCACGCAAAATTATGCAAAAACGACTCTTGAAAAAACTTGTACATGACTTCATTGAAAAAAAGTATGTACAATTTTTATTTATTCATTTTAATAAAATGTGTTGTCTTTGAACAATATATTTTATTAAGAAAAAATCACTTGCTTCAATATTGTAGTAGTAGAATTCGCCGAAACAAATGTCACTTTTACAATGTTCGAAAAATCAGGTATTTAAATGAACATGATAACTGTGACATTCTTTTAAGCGTCCCTTACGCTATTCAAGGACAATGTTTTCACATAGTACAATTTTCTGAAAAAAAAAATAGTTTTTTGCCTGATTTTTTTGTATTAAGAAAAGTCAATTTTTAAAAAATAATTTCTCAAAAACGATCCAAATTGTTTTTTGAAATTTTTATTTCGATAGATCAAAGGTCTAAAAATTGCGGATGTGCAATTTTTATTGAACTCCTTGAAAAATTGAATCATTCACAGCATTAACGCCTAATACTAAATATCACTGGAGAAGTAAAATGATCATGAGCTGAAACTAGGGCTCATGTTCTTCCAACTTGGTTCCTTGAATTAACATACTGTATTTTAAGTTTTAATAATTTAAAACAATTGTTTCTTGAATGAACAATTTTTTTTTTACTTTTATCTTTATTAGAATATCTTGTCTTAAAATTTGCACATCTAATTATCTTCAATGACAGAAGAATCAAGGTCCATAAGTAATCTAAAATATAACTTATTGAATATTACGAAAGAAATATTAAAAATACGCCAAAATGTTACAGGGTGGACATTGTCTTTCTATAGTAATGCACTCTATGAATTCAACAAACCATAAAACTATGAAAAACTGAAATAGTGTAAATGAATTGCTTTTACTTCAAGCAAAAATTATACAAAAACTACTCTTATTTTTATTTTGTACTTTTTATTTTTTCATAACCGTATTTAAGGATCTGATTTCTGAAAATCATTTCATTAAGGAAAATGTCTCATTATCAAATCATAAATACTTTGCTACGATTCTTTTTGTAATTTTTATCAATAATGATTTCGCCGATAATGCGGAGCGGCATTTTTTAAGTGACTTTTGCTCTATCCCAGAAAAAATTTCAAGAGAAACTTTGAATCCCTGTTTGAGAAAAATGTTAATTGCTTAGACGTCAAGAAAATTTCAAGACTGCAAAAAACAAATTTTTCAAAAAATGAAGCAAAACCTATGTAATGATCTATTTAACAAACATCATTGAAGGAAATGTACTCTTGCGAATTTAATGTTTTGCGATTTTCTATAATACAAAGTGTTTTCCGAAAATGGGACCTGCGCGAGTTTTAAGAGTCCTTTGCTCTATTTGAAGAAAAAATCAATAAAAACATGGAGCAGTTTTTTAGAAAATGATTGTTTAAAAATTGCCTATATTTCACGCAATATTACTTTAAACTCTTACTTTCGAAAAATTGTACATAATCTCATTTCAAGATATATTTGAAGAGCAAATTTCATTAAGAAAAAAATCTCTTACTCAATATTGGAGTTGTAGGAACACGCCGTATAAAAACTTTGGCAGTTTTCGAAGATTCTCAAATTTCAACGAAAATAAGATCTGCACCATTTTAAGAGTTCTTTGTTCTCTCCATGGAAAAATTTTAATTAAAAAATTTGGAACCATTTTTCAGAAACTTCTTCAATGTTAATGATTCATGTCAGGTATCATGCCAGGATTCATGTCATAAATGAGAATATCCGCTTTAAACTGGACAGGTGAGTGTGGCTAGATCAACCTGCCAATATCAATTTTGAAGAAAACCTGATTGATCTGAACCTTTTATGTTAGCCACATATGGACGAAGAAACAGATGGTTTGCCGTTAGACAATTTTTCGATATCAAAGACTTACAAACGTCGATTTTGTCTATGCAGCGTGTTAGAGGAAATTATTTTTTACATATAGGAACAAGATATATCTATTTTTTTAAATCTATTTCTTCTCGTTCGATAGGCTTTGTCCTTCTAGGATATTAAATGTATAGTACGTAGTTTTTAGCTTTTGGGGAATGGCCGTCCATAAGCATCCATTTTTTTGATATAAGGGCCCCACAATACGATTTTTTCTGAAAGAAAATTGCTACTTTCTACTGCAGGATTTGAATACTGTATCATTAGTATGTAAGTATTACGTGGTATGGAGAGAAAATAGTATTGCAATAATTTTGTCTAATACGCGAAGAAAATATTTCTTTCATTAATGTGTTCATGGAAAACGAAGTTATGTCCTGGAACATTATTTGCTAAACAAATTTCCTTTCAGGACTAAATCTTCGATAAGTTTATTTATTATCCTGGGGAAGCTATCGTATTCATAAATTATTACGTCGTGGATTAGTATGTTTTGATTAACTGCCATATATTTATGGAAGTAGGAGATGAGAATGATTGCATGCTTATGTTATAATAGCTATAGTGCATCGTCTGTGTGAAGATGGGAAGAACATTTCCCGAAACTTTGCAATTTGTGTAATAGGTAACATTCTGACTCTCCAATAATAAATCTATGAAAAAATATTAAGTGTTCTAAAAACATTTTGAAGCATAATGTGTCTGTATGGTTAAATCATCGATAATGTACAACAGTGGATCTTCTAGCGAAAACCGCCAGCAGAGAATACCTCGAAATAGACCACACACAGCGACTAGAGTCCCTAAATACAGCAGGCGATCTAACAATAACCGCAAAGTCACGCTTAGACTTTTACGATAACTAGCCATGAAGCACTCAAGTGTTGCTGCGCGTGTGCCAGAGAGTGTCTCGGAGTAGTAAAATAAATTTAGAAGTTAAAAGTAAAGTAACATTTTTAGCATTCCGTTTGTATTAACTTAGCTTCACCAGTGATTACTACCGTCATTCATATTATTACCTTCATTCACAAATCTTAGATCTTAATTATTCTCAGAGATATTTCGCTAAAAGTTGTATTTTTCAGCTTCCTTTAATATCAACTTTATTCAGGTAATTGGCATCTTGAGGCTGGATGAAACTTACTCTATAAGACGATCTTTATTAACAGCATCGTCTGTCCAGTTCTATTTGAACTACTTTGGTACGATAATTGCGGAAGTATTTAACTGCTACAAGAGATGGGTGAATGAACCTCAAAATAGAACGTGAAACGTGCAATGTTTCTAAGACCGTTAGGCCAATGTAGAGCAAATTACGAACGTAGTTTAAATTTCTAAACCGAGGCAAATCGAGGTTTATAACCAACCGAGACCTTTATTTGTGTTTTGGTTCATGTGTTGTTCAATACTTTTCGTAATACCACTTTCTTATAAGAAAAATTATGTAAGTAAAAATACATTTGCTGTGAATGGGAGTACTACTAAAAGGAATGGATACGCCATCTTTTGCTGCAACACATTTGTTTCAATTGTTAATTTAATGGATTTCTCATACACCATTAATACTGAAGGCATTGCCTCTGCGCACAGTGTCTCTCGGTATAGTTGTCAACACCTCCGAATTTGTTTATCAGATGCTCCGATGATATATCGCAGTAATTTTCACCCGCGGATACGCTGCCGCTTACGTGTCCTCTGTATTCCCGCTTTTCTCCGATACACACAGTTGCAGTCCAATCAGTATTGTTTTTCATTTCACTCAATTACACTTATTAATTTGCCTTGTTTTTCACCGTTTTTGTCCCGATTTAAAGATCGATGCGGCTGGATTCTTTTTCACCCCTGTCTCTCACTGTCACTGCCACACTCGAGCTTCGCCGTTATTCCCTCTCGTGCCTCAACTGCCTGCTCTCGTTCCCACCTTTTTTTCTGCCTCAACTCACTCGTTCCGAACGAGTCGTCGGGCTACGGTGGTCATGGCGCCCGTGAAATTCAAAGTACAAACGTATACTCAGTAATGCAATACGTTTCAATATAAACTACGGCAATCCATGGTCATGACACAGACAATCCGGGAGCGGTAGCTCAGTGCATCAACTGTTATCACTGCAGCGCCTCTGACCGAAAGATCCGAGGTTCGAGTCCTGACGGCGGCAGGATTTTCGACTAGTTTTTCAGCTAGGTCGAATTCAGTCGCTGTCTGGAGGAGAATTCTAGCGGCCGGCTGCTCTGATCGGTAGTTTTCCGTGGTTTCTCCGATCAAACAAGGCGAATGACGAAGTAGTACTCTAACAAACGGACTGTGCGCGATCTTTCCTTCCTCTTCCTTGTCCTATACTCTCCCCTTACACACACACTTACACTAACATACACTACACTAGCACATTCCCGGAGACCGGTCGGGAGCTTAGAGCTTGTGCCGACTGGGGCGGTGCCCCGCTGGTGGGAGAGTCCTGGTTAGGGGGAAACCCCACTAGCCGACCGTAGGTCGGCGCCGGATCTCGCCATCCAGCTGGGGAAGATCACCATCTCCCGAGGAAAAAACATGCACTACACCTACGGGAATAATGACCTAAGCTGTTGACGCGCCCGGAATCAACAACAAACCAACCAACCAACGACACAGACGACACGCTATGCAACACCGATTTTAACGATCAGAATGAGAGATTTTTTCCTTTCATTTATTTGGATTTAACTTGTTGTCTACTGAAATTTAAAAACATCCATCAGTCCAAGGAACGGTATAAAAAATTAGTAGCGTAAAGAAGATGATAATAATAAATATCATTTTCAAACTGGACAAGAATCCAACCACCGTTTCTTCGTTGGTAAATTTTATTTTTAATTAAGATGATCATTTGTCCACTTCGCAACCATACATCTACTGCTGTTCATAAATGGAAAAGAAAACAGTGCACTTCTGTCTTCTGCCGTGGATTTTCAGGTTTTGGGCAGCACGTAATGCTATGAAGAGAGTAACTCTCCAATCAGTATTAGCAGTCGCGTCTGCAGATATGCATTTTTGTTAAAGTGTGGTAACTTTACACTAATAGAACTGTCAAGAGTATTTCAAAATGTTTATTGCTTTGTTCTTTTGGTACGTGTTTAAATAGGAAGTTTATTAACAGTAAATAATAAGAGAAAATGTCTTCCTATCTATTTTTTGATGAATTAATCGAGATATTGCAATGAAAATTTTTAAACATTCATTCGCTTCTCATGTTTTAAAATGATGACTTGTTTCTGCACTGAGCTCGATTCTTGTAAGTTTGAAAAGAACCTTTATTGCTATCGTCTTTCCGTTACCATTTTTTTATTTCGTTCTTTTCGATTACCGTTTGTTTTGGAATTTCAGTAGAAGAAAAGTTAAATTCAGATGAACAAATGGGAAAAATCCCTCTTTCTAATCGTTAATATTAATGTTCGTATGTTCTTCGTGTCGAGATCATGAATTGCTGTAGTTACGCCTTCATCCTTCACGGCCACCCCTCTTACACACCTCTCTCCATGGAACAGTATCGACGCCGCGAAGGCCACCTTCCCCTAACGGCGACTGTTGCAAAGGCTGTCAGAGCAAATGCCCGTTTACTTGAAAATCTCATGCCAGAAAATGTAATTTTATACTCAAATTACAGCAAAATTTGAGCATATGATATATCATTTTATTCCTCTTTTCATGGTCTATACATTGCTGGTGATAAAAATATGTAGTTACATTTAAAAAATCAAAGATGACTAAATTTCTCGAAAACTAAAAATATTATAGACAATTTCTCTATGGCATGTTACTTGCCCCATGATTCCGCATTTTCAGCAAAAGCTACATTTCGATATCCTGAACCCTTATAAAGTTATGGGGGTGGTCCATAGTTGTTAGGACAACCTTTGTGTGTGTGTAACTATATAATGTGTATTTGTATATATATATATATATATATATATATATATAGACACACACACTTCAGTTCAGCATACTTCTTTGTGCATTTTTTACTATGAAGATATAAGGTCCACTTTGTTTTTTTTAATGGAATTCTATGCTATATTTTATCTATCGTAATGGGCTTAAAAAGCGACTTCAAATATGTGTACTGAAGCTAATCGTTTTTTCAGAAATTGATGTGTTTTTGTACCGTATTTTTCTACTGAAATGGTACTTTTTCATTCAACCTCGCCTGTTCTTCGTTGAGAAACTAAAGGATTACGTCTCGTGAATGGTTTTACCTCCTTTCCGAAAATGCTCAAAGGCCACGTACTACGAGTAGACAACAGGACGGAGGCCTGGAGAATATAATGCGTCACTGGGATAATGAGAGCGCCCTTTACCAGTTTCTTAGAGCATTTATTTCGTCTGGCTCTTAAGATTATAAGATACTGTTCATTTATTTTTGTATTATTTATTTAGACAAAAACCGTCAATAACTGTATGTGACGTATGTGGGAGAAAATCATCTGCACACGCTTTCTTGAGTTTCAGAATCTCTTCCCAACAATTTAACTATTAATAGTTGAAAGATGAAATAATAATAATAATAATAATAATAATAATAATAATAATAATAATAAATGTAAAAAAGCGAGAGATTAACATTTCAAAAACTAGATATTTTCGTTGCCGCATTATAGAAAACTTATTTTTAACGGTAAACGAACGAACAGATTTGATTTTTCTGTATTATTATCAAAATAGAAACTCGCCCTAAGCTCTACTACCACTATAAACAAAAGGAAAGTTCAACAAAACGTGCGCATAGTGAAGCTACATTTACGCCCAGAAGCAAATCAAGGGGCCATCTCAGCATTTGCTCAATGGATCAGGGAAACTGGACAAAACCCGATCGAGATGGGGGTCATTGACCCGGAAGCTGAAGTACATTACTTGTTACAGGCATATTGAGTCTTTTTTTAAAATTATACAATGCAAATGTAAACTAATTCATTATACTGTATCTGGGTTTTGTTAAAGTAAACAATATTTTTCTTTTGGACGATCAGTATAGTCTCTAATTGTATAGAAACAGTTTTGCAGCAGAAAAGATTTGATTATTTACCTAAAATTTATTATAGGATATGTTGCCACGGTTGTCAAAAAAATAGTATTTGCGAGACAAAACAAGAATTTTCCAGAATCCTGTATGCGGCATTTGAATTTTCCTTAGACGAACTAGTCTTTCGGCAAAATTAGTAATCAAAAAAGATAGTTGTTATTGTGCTCAAGCAAATGACCACGTTTTTCTGAAGGACGAACTCGCGAAGTTCCCCATTTAGTCAGCAGGAAAGGGCGAATGGAAAATCGCCGCTTCAATGGAAAAATACGTTACAAAAACAAATCAATTTCTAAAAAACGATTCGCTTAAATATGAAATTATAAACATATTTAAAATCGTCATTTTAAGCCCATTACGATCGACTGTAATGCAATCGACTATCCAGACGGCATCTTCCTATCTGGCACGGTTGAGGAAATAGGAGGGGTGTAACCACTTAGTTGTTTGACACCTGTGGGTGTATATATTTAAAAGAGCGGTTAACTCCGACACCGTGTGACTGATCTCCATGAAAGTTGGAACACTGCGTATTTTTGTCCACCCAGAAGATTTATGTGCTGTTAATTTTGTTGTAACTCCTCTAGATGGCGCTGTAGACCAAAACTAAATATTCATGTCAAATGCAACCTGCAATACCCGGCAGGATTTTTAATCTATATCGTTAATAACTCGTAAAAGAAGCGTTCTAGTGAATTAAAAACTAAAATTTGGAGACCAGAGGCCTCCAGATACGTTTCTCACGCCGTAATCTACAGGATGAGATCTTTTTGAACATTCTATTACATTTTTGCTGGTCCGGCGCTTCTCGATATTACTCCACCTGCTTAGAGACATGCAGAAACTGCAACGAAATGTCAATGAGAAGGACAGTGAGACACACACACACAGAGATCGAGAAAGACAGGGAGAGAGAGAACTCTTTGATTCGCGCCATTCCACTGTGCTCTACATCCCGGCGCGGCGTGGCCGCTCGCTAAACGCTGACCGCTTTAGACGAAGCCTCCCAGACCCAACAGGCAAGCCTTTTGCTTCTTTTTATTCCCGGCGCGGGGCGGCGCGGGGCGGCGCGGGGCGGCGCGGGGCGGCGCGGGGCGGCGCGGGGCGGCGCGGGGCGGCGCGGGGCGGCGCGTCGCCGACCACTGTGGGCAACTGTGCGGTGAGAGCGCTAAGTGCGAGGCGGAGGATTGGGTCATAACCGCGGAATGAAGCCCCGTAATTGAAAGTTGTAGCGCGCGTGCCCTGCATGGTCGCCACCGCATAATTAGGAGTAGCTTCGAGCGATGGCCGGGGCGGTAAAGGGTGGGGGTGGGGGGACAGTAGTGGCACAGACTGAAGGTGGGGGGCACGGGCTGAAACAATAGCGATAAGGCGGGAAGGGTAGCGATAAGATAGGACCGCACATAAGTCTAGGTGAGAGCAAACAATGAGCAGTGCAATGAGAAGTGTTAAGGCTAACTGACAATATACAAGATGATATGATAATCTCATTGATAATGATAAACCATGCTGATTAGAATAGAAAGATGTATTTTTTATCAAACTTTTTTTGCAATCTGCTCATACATGAGAACAATAAGTAAATTAGTTGACTAGGTAATTAACATTAATTAAAGAGGATACTCATTAGTATATCTCCATTAATACATAAAATATAGAAATATGGCGCATTATTTATAACCTCATAAAATGTTTGGAGAGATGCTTTCACATAATGAGGACTTACAGAAAAGGTCCTAGGCTGCTTGTTACGTCGATAGGGCCGGGCTGCTTAGCTAGTATTGCTAGGCGAATACCGGAACATTAACAAACGAGCCACGGAATGCGCGCGATGTTTCTTCCACACCCTTGTCTCCCTCTTTCTTTACACACTTTCACCTGCATGTACTTCAATTACCCTACCATACACGTCTCGTGATTAGTCACGATCTTAGAATTTGTCACGGCTAGGGCGGTGTCCCGCTAGCGGAGATACAAGAAGAGAGAAACCCCGCCAGTCGACGGGGGGTCAGCCCTGAATCTCACTTTTCCAACAGGGAGGAACATTGCCACCTCCCAGAATATCATGCACTACGATTACGCTGCCAGTGAATATATCAGTTCGTGCACTCAGAAACACGAAATAATCAATCAAAATATGAGTATTTTTCACGTAATATTGGGTGCAGTTGTGACAACTAAAAAATACGTCAAGTTTTGCTCAAAACCAAGCTCTAATTTTTCGCTCGAATAGAGAAATTATAAATTTGCTTAATAATGTGGCATAGGTTCGAATTTGACGAAAATCACTTGTATTTCCATACTTGCATTTCATTTTTTCAGTCTATGCTGAAGCACGAAATATTTTCCTAAAGTAATCTAAAGCTCAATATTACATCTTGAACTCAATTCATGTTAATTTTCTCGAAACAAAAGTGTTTGAGCCATCTTGAGTTAAATTGCTAGGTTTTTCAATGTCTTCTGTATTTAAAATAAGTTGCACATCACCTGCCTCCTTTAAGGATGAGAGAGAGTACTTCTGCCTGCAAAACTGACGGCCAAGGTTTGTATCCGCCATTTCCAGGGGAAAGAATCCCCGAAATTAGAGCAAAATGTGTTAATGAAAATGTAAGGTCCGATTTTAATTAGAACCTGGGAATTTTCGAAAATTAAAAATTCGAATTGCCCGCGTTTCATTTGCTGAAAAAGCTTTGCGCGATTTGGCTGAAAAATTAAGAAAATGCAATTGAATCGTCAATTGTTAAAAAGGACTAAGGGTCCATTGCACTTAGTTCTGAGAAAACTGAGAAAAACGTGTTCTGAATTATTGCATTAAGGAAGTAAATATCTCTTGTAATATGTTTGGCTATTTCTTACTGACCTAAATAACTAGTGAAAAGTGTTACTCCTCCAACAAATGACACCTTTTTGATATTCTCCTTCTCGCTTGTTTTCGCACCGAATAATCTCGTTCAGAGAACAGGCACCGAAGTGTTTAGTAAAGCCTCAAGAAAGAGTTCGCGTCATATCCAGCGCATTTTCTTAAGGTCGCTTTTCAACATCTTGGTCATATAGCGACCACTGTGGTTTTTAAACTGTAGGAGGAACTGTAGGGAGACGATGTAAGAACAATACAAACACACACAAAGATTCATGCCCGAGGCGGGATTCCAACTCGCGATCCTCTGGTCCGAGACTGCTACTGCGTTACTGCCTTAACGATCTCGGCCATCAGATCGGCCCAGCGCAAAATTGAAATCCACAAATATGCAAAAATCAAAATTATTATAGTTAGTACTTGAAATAATACGTACAGTTTGTATACATATTGTGTACGCCAGGATTGAAGTGAATAGAGAAGTTGAACTTTATATACACAATTTAATACTATTTTAAACATCATGTTTATTAAGTTTGTAACATAAGTTTTACAAATATTTAATATAAATCGAAGAAACAACTAAGGTGAACAATTGGTTTGAAAAATTATTTGTTTTATAAATCTGAGGTGCCGTGTGCTGCTTACATTTCTGGTTGACTAATGCTTGGATGTGGAAATGTTAATAATTCATTAATTGAGGTTTTGAAATGCATGAGAAATCTGAGAAAGGAAATGGTGGCTTTTGAGAATGCATTAGTGAGTGTGCCTCTTTCAGTGGGGCCGGAGCCCGGGCGGATCGCAGGGCTGGCCGGCGGACGCGATGATATGGGCCCTGTTGCATGTACCGAAACAAGAAAGCAATAGCTCATAGATTTCCAAATTCAATATAGTGTTCTTTATAGCTCAAGTCGAAAATTTGGGTCGTCAAAGAAACCGTTTTTTCTCACGTCTAGCGAATGTTTCTCTGCCATCTTATTTCCCTTATCTGTGTGGCACCACGGGTGTACATTCGAAAATCGGAACAAACAAATACTTTTCTATTTGTTGTTTTCTTCTTCTATACAATACTATTTGAAGACTTTCATTAACATACTGAACAAATACTAAATAAAGATCCGAGAGATATAATGACATTTGATGTGAACTATTTACTAACGAATCTAACATATCTGATATCCAATATCTGACATTGTTCAGATGAACAGTCTTCCATCTTCATTTATCCATAAGAATTATCCATTTAAATCATCGAGCAAAATGAAATTTATATTAACTCCTAAAAAAGTATAATTCCCCATTTGCAAAAGCATCTTCACTTTTAAGTAACACTCATGTTCATTTTTTGAAGTTCTGGCCAATCTGAACTATCTCTCCGAAAATTTAGAATTACTGAGTGAATACAGCGATATAAATGTATGCCTAAAAATACTCCGATAACTTAATGTATCACAGAATATGTACTTGAATACGTAAAATATTCGTAGCCAATTCAATATTTCAATATTCATTCAAATTATTATGTTGTAAAAATAGTCTTATTTCCATCAAGACATTTTAACCGAAAATTCATGAAATCATCAATACTGTTACATCTCAATATGAAATAGTTTATTTGGAAATTCCATCAACAATTTTTTTTTATTTTATTTTATTTTTTTTATTTTTTTTACGATTTTATAATGCAATCCGCAATACATCTAGGTATTGCGGGGCGGGCAGGCAGAGAGACGGGCACACACACACATCTGCCCAATAATAATAATAATAATAATAATAATAATAATAATAATAATAATAATAATAATAATAATAATAATAATAATAATAATAATAATAATAATAATAAATAATAAATAATAATAATAATAATAATAACAAAAGAAGACTAAAAATTATATTGCCGGTTTATAGCAACATTGAGTTCTGAGAATGTTGATCTGAAATGATCTATAAAATGGCTACGAACAGCGAGTCTTAAGAAACAAGGGGTTTCCTCTTCTCCACACAAGATCAAGTTATTAAAACCAGAGTCTATTGAAAGAATATTATGGGCCAAATCATTGTAGCAAATGCTGATTATATGACATTTCCCGTGAATAAATTCAACATAGATGCAATGGATATCCAGCCTCGGTAGAAGCTAAATATTTCATCATTATAATGTAGCCAAAGTAATTCATCAGGCTCTTGCCAAAAGATATCAACTACTGGAACAAGAGTATTATAAGTGTAAACCTGAGAACGTGGTTGGTAATCACTTAGCCCGAATTCTGTAGGACAGCACAATTATAACTGACGAGACGATCGAAGCATACCAGACATAGTTTTATTTGATTAAATAACGAGAATAGCTCTGATTATTCATTCTGCAGTTCCTGTAGACGACAACCTAGTGTCAACGGCAGCTGAGAAGCCAGTGGTGCTAAAACAGCACATACTTTCTCGCCCGTTCAAGCAAAGTTACACGAAAAGTACTCAAATTTTCGAAAAGTCGTACATGATCTTATTTCAAAATCTATCTTTAAGGAACAGATTTTATTAAGAAAAAATCTATCTTCATAATGGTAGTTGTAGGAAAACGCCGAAAAAAATTTGAATTTTTGCAATCTTCGAAAAATCAGAATTATCCCCGAAAATTAGACCTGCATCATTCTCTTAAACGTCATTCACCAAATCCCCCTATCAAAAAAAATTAATAAAAAACGATGGAGTCATCTTTGGAAAATTTGAAAACTGTCCCAGAGACTTCGTATAAAGTACCCTCAAAATTAAAATATCGGTTTCATATTCAAGGGACCGCGATATCAGTCTGATAGATTGGGCAATATCAATTTTGAAGAAAATAGGCTGAACAGTTTAGCCGCTTAGTGGTTGTGTACAACAGTGACTAACTGACGGACGAACGGACAGACGTTTTGCCGTCATCCGATTTTTAGGTATCAAGGACTCACAAATCGGATTCTGGCTACTGCACGTGTTAGAAGATTTCTTTCGAAATTTAGCAACTGGATTTATCCACTTTTCCGTTAGCAAGGCCCTGTAATAACAGAGGTTTAATTTGATCTAGCTAGTGTCGAGGGACCTCCTGAACAGACTTACTGCAGCGACAACAATTGTTTACATTGAGTCACTTGAGCCGGTCTGAAAACCAAAGACTCCTTCCCGCTCCGACAAGCTTTTCTATGGAACATCAACTGCGTAGTGTGTACTCTCCTCTATTCCTTGCACCTGTATTTCCTCGCAGTCGTGTAAAATAACCTGAACCCATATTTTGCTCATTCCTTTAAAAGAGGTTAATGGGGAGAGAATATAGAAAAATATATTTTTAAATCAGTATACATTATACAAATTAAATTTTTGTTTTTAAATAAGTTAACAATCCTTAAAATGTGTATTATGTAACGTAAAATTCAATGAGCTTGATAGAAATAATTCTTGTGACATTACATACTTCCAAATGTGACTTCAGCAAAAGCTATTCTTCCCGTCCCAAACACTACTTCCGATCCGTGCGAAACAACTTGACGCACGCGGCAAAGAACTGCGAGCGCCTCCTCAGGGGCAGCGAGTCCTATCGAGCGGAGGCGGCGAGGGGCCGTTGGGTGCAGCGGGGGGCGGGGGGCGGCGAGGAGGCGCCAGGGAAGGATTCGGAAACACGCAGCTGGTCGGGCCGAGCGCGTATCGCCCGCGGACCTCTCGCCTCGCCGACCGCTGGCGGCGTCCGCCGTGTATTCAGGTGTTGCTTTCCCTTCGTCCAGCCGCCAACAATGCCGCGTGTGCGGAATTGGATTTCCTCGCGAGGGAAGGCGGGGCGGGGTGGGGTGGGCGGGGCCGCGAAGGGCGGAGGGCCCAGGAGGGCGGGAAGAGGTGTGCGGGCGTGGAGCTTCGGAAGTGTGGAGGCGCGGAGACCCCAAGGGCAATAGGCCTGGCCAGACAGCGAGCGGGGAAGGGGGGGGCGAGAGAGGGGCTTGGTTGCGGGGCAGGAGGCGCGGATGCGAGCATAAATGGGGATGGAAGCTGGAGTAGTGGCAAGGGTTGGGATGGGCAGTACGGTTAGAGGTGAGAACGGGGCGGAAGCAGGGGCAGAGGCGTGGGTGGGGGTGCGGCGGGGAGCACGGTTGTGAGCGAGGGCGGAAAGCGAGTGGAACGGCTTCCGAGAGATGCGACCGCCTCGTGGTTCGGTCTCCGCTTTACGGGGTTAGAGTACACGCCAGGTGTGGTTGATGTAACAGGTGTCCACCGTCGTCTCCATCAATAAGTTGAGTAGGAAGACGTGCTTCTTCCTCTATGGGTCTCTAAGAATCTATAAGATATTCACTGATTTTGTGTTACTTCAGCATTCTAATAGAAATACAAGCTTCTTGGTTCTATTTGCGAATTTGTAAATTAAATATTTTAAAGTACTTTGCCTATCGATATTCAATCTACTCATTCCTTAAATCCTTTAATATCTTAAACCCTTGCGTACCCTTTTTATAAACTTTCAATAATATTTATAGACTTAACCAATATTTTGTCTGGAATCTTCTAATTCTTCAACTCCATCTCTGTTAAAACTCTCTGTTCCTAATTATCAGGCATACTTCTAACAAGTGCACCGAGAATAAAAAAAAACTTCTAGTATTTAGTAAAATCTGCTTAAAACAGGCAGCGCCAATACGATTTATCTATTTTCTAATTAGAAAGCTTTTCCAATATTTCTACTGCGGGAATGGATTAACTGTAAAATAATTATTATGTTGAAATTGCGTCATTAAATAATTAGGTTAATACATCTTTGAATCTCTAATTGAATGATAATTAGAGTCATTAGTTGCGCATTATATTGGCAAGACCATATCGTGTGAGAAAAAAGGTATATTAAAAGGGGTAACCCGTCAAAAATGACGGGACGAAATCCAACTCTTATAATTATAATTCATTATAATGAATTGTTGTACACAATGAATTCCTTTAATTCCTCCTTTCTTTAAATTTAAAGTCATATCCATTTCAACATTTTTTATGATCAGTAACAGTTTCTCAAATCACGGTCCTCTAAGAGACAGTGAAGCGATTTTCGGGAGGCCCTGAAGGGGTCTTGAAATTTTGGGATATTAGGGATTGTTGTTACTGGTTGCCACTTTCCATGAAAGAATCTAAATTAGTTCCTCTGATATGTGTTGTAGTGTTTATATACACTCTGTTCTTAGTACCCAACAACATGTTAATCGATGATTAGGTTCATTTTGATCCCTGAAATCGTCCGTATGTGATTGCAGCCCACCTGTATGGCCGTCTTCCATTCCTGTCACAATAGCAAGGAGATCGGTCTTACCAGTATAGGATTGATCTCTACTGTGGGTTGTATTCTCATTATCGTTTGTGTATGTATGATTTTTTTTGCTAAACAATATTTAATTATGGCATATGTTCATCTTAATAAATCTTTATTTTAATAGTTAGTGGCTTTAGTTGAACTGTGACAGTGGCAGTGCAAGTCAGATCCAGTAGCTTTTCTCTAACCACCAGAGTTGTAAATTCCTTACGGGCGTCGCGGCCAGATTTATTAAAACCCTCTGCATTCGCAGATGTCGACTTCCGAAGCGTGTGATTGCCCGGGCGAGCGCGCGGAGTCGCCTGTAGCTTCCAGCAGAAAAGTGTAAGAGCGATCGCAGCCCCTTCGAAATCCAAGTCAATCGAATTGCATTCCGCGGCGCAGACATTACCAAATTGTACAGCCGTATGTCGTTCCAAAAGCACATTTCACAGCTACCATAGCTCTGATCGGTACTTTTTCGTGCTTTCTCTGATCAACGTCAGGCGGTTGTCGGAGTAATGCCTTAACAAATGAGCCGCGAAACGCGCGCGATCTTTCCTTTCTCATCCTTGTCCACTCCTTTCTCCTCCCCTTACACTCATACGCCCATATCATACACTTCCTCACATGCAGAGAGGAAGGTAGAGAGCTTAGAGATTGTTCGAACCGAGGCACATCAGTCCAGATTTTAGAGCTAGTCCCAGTTTGGGCGGTGCTCCACAGGTGGAGATACCTGGTGATGGAAACCCCAGCAAGCGGATGTGAAGGTCTGCACTGTATCTCACGTTCTAGCAGAGGAGAACTCCTCCCCCTCTTGTAAACTACATTTACCGCACTAATGACCATAGCAATTGACGCCCCCGGAAGCAAAATAATCAATGAATCAACCGAAGGTAGTTCTGGCGTTTCCCGTGCATTCAGACTCATATGTCCAACCTCCCACCCTCCCTCCCCCTCCCAATGTTCCCGCCTTCCCCCTCTCGCTCCCTCGTCACCAAATGACCCCGCCAGGGAAGCGCGCGTGCGAGGGAGCGCCGGCCGGCGCGACGATGTGAATGATGACGTGAAAGCACAAACAGACTGGGCTGCCCAGTCTCAGTAGACATCGGACCCAGCGGGCTCTGTTTATTTGCTTATACGCTGGCTGAGGTTTCGGCTGTGGTGACTGTTGCCGTTCAACTGTCTCCACTCCGACGCTCCATGTGTACCCTTGGTCATTAGGACCACCTTGTGTTGCACTGTCCAGCGTTGCAATGTACGACACTAATGTATTCAGTTAGCTGGTTTGTACATTCCAATCTAGGTTTATTATGGTATTTGTCTTTAATTTAAGTTCTGTTTTCATTTTGAAGTATTTCGAAGGATTTTTTGAATTGGAAATGAACTAAAGGAAAGACGACAGATTTGTGTCGGCTCAGGTGTTATAACAAAAAAATGAATTTCAAATTTGGCACCCACACACAAATTTATTTCAATTATATAAACGATATGATAGTTAGTGTGATAGTTATGATAGTTATGTGTTTCACTCTAATTAACCATTTGTTTCTTTTGTGCATCAACAAATATGTTGATGCACAAAAGAAACAAATGGTTAATTAGAGTGAAACACATAACTATCATTTAGCATAATTAAGAGACGCATCATGTATGGATATTGAATGTTGCCGAAGTAGTTGCAAATACGCACACTCGATCTTTCTTTGTTATGAGTGAATGTTAATGCTGTATTATACCACAGCCGTTCTTCCAAGTACAGCCAATAAGAGTTTTTTCAGCTCGCGTCTTGATGCTCGGCTTCGCTTTGTGTGTATTGGCAGAAACCCTGCGAGTCGTTCCATGTCAAGTGGCTCAGGGCTCCCTGCACGCCCATCTCTGGGTTTGATGAAAGTTTGTATGCCGAATCGCATATATCTCAAAGGAACTTTGAGGCTTCGTGGCTTTGGCTTCATGAAAAATCATGTCAGGTGAAATTGTTTTTGAGATAGGAGGTTTGTTTGACTCCACGCAGCACAGATTTGTTGGGGGACAACAAAAAATTCACAAATTTGCGATTCAAAATGTCCTCTGTTATAGCTAAACCAATGAAACAGTGCTTATTTGAACAACATTTTCCTCTCTATTCAATGAAACTCGCATAAATTTTGGCTACACACTGAAAATGACATACAGAAGAACACACAAAGAAATACACTTTAGTAAGATATCCACTGCCTCAAATTTGCCAAAAAATGTTTAAAAAAATCCAGATTTAATATGCAATAGCGTCTTTATTATTTGAATAACAAAAAATAAACTTGGCTCATAAGTCATAAGATATCAAGTTTAAATTGTTTCTTGCTGCATTATTTCCTGGTTAGACGGAAGAGCGGGCCTGAAGGCCGAGTCTCACCACATAAATAGTCACTATTATTATTATCACTCTCATTTATTTCAACCACCTAGGTTTTGCCATTACAGTGAAACCTCATTGAAAGTCCACCTCTATTAAACGCCCATCCCTCCCAAAGGCCTCTTTGGGATTTCAGCGTCCGTTCCAAAGGCCTTCTTTGAAACGGACACTGAAATCCATATATTGTAAGCAAATTATACCCCTATTAACAGACACCCCTCTCTCCGACCAGCTCTTAGCAATAAAATAATTCGATGTCCAGTAATAAATAGCCTGTAGCAATTTTCTTAATTTACCCCTGTTAAGAGTCAACTTTCAGGAAAATTGTAAGTGTGGCGTACACGAAATTTTCAGTGGTAAAATGAAGATTGGCGAAGTAAAAAGCATTCGCACGACATGTCCGGTGCCTCAGCTTTATTTTCGAGGAAATCGGAGGGCGGAGGGATTCTGGGGATCAAGTAGGTAACAATATAATACGTTACCACCGGTATTGTATCAAGTCAACTCGCTGCATTTGAGTTTCATTTCATCTAATGCTAAGACAGCGGATATGCAAGTGTTTTAACATTTAATTCTTTAATTAACAGAGCCTTCCTTACCTTACCGGAAGAACATCACGTGTGGTAGAATCAATTTATCATTTGGGTATACATGGCACATACATGATCTTAGGAGCTTCAAACATTTCTTCGCGCTTTATAAAAAAAATTAAGCGATAGAAATTGGATGAATGCTGGACTCAGATTCTCGTCGCAATCACATATGACGGGGTTAGTTGATAACTGTAACTTCCGACATTTGTATCACAGGTACACCCACACAAAAAAAGTTGTCAGAGCCAACGAGTTTACACATGTTTCTGATGAATTTTGACGCTCTGAATCCGAATCTGAAGCAAGAATTGCGTCACCACCCTCCAATTTCATTTAAATTCCGAAAAAAACACTGTAAAATTGTATCTTTGTTTTCGGGGAATGTTGTCAGACCCGAAAACTTGACACATGTTTCTCTATGTATGACGACGTGCTGACAAGAAATCTGAAGCCAGAATTGCACCACCACAGTTACATACACCAAATTTCCAAACGACAATTTTACGGTGTTTTTTCGCGATTTAAAAAAAAATTGGAGGGTGGTGGCACAATTTTGGCTTCAGATTGGAATTCAGTGCGTCGAAATACATAGAGAAACATGTTGCAAGTCTTTGGATATGACAACAATCCCCGAATACAAAAAATACAATTCACGGTGTTTTTTAGCAATTTAAGAAATGGAGGGTGGTGGAGCAATTCTGACTTCAGATTCGCTTTCAGCGCGGCGAAAACATGATACAAGAAACATGTGTCAAGTCTTTGGGTCCGACAACTTTTTTTTGCGTGGGTGTGCCAGTGACATCAATGTCGGAAGTCACGGTTATCAAGTAGCCCCGTGATTTGCGATTGTGACCAGATTCTGAGTCCTGCACTCACCCAATTCTCATCGCTCGATTTTTTTAAAAGCTCGAAGTGATGTTTAAAGCTCCTAAGACGATGTATATGCCACAAATGATAAACTGATTCTACAGGTAGACTTTCGGTTGGAATGTTCGTTACCGGTAGACAACTATTGGGAGTACCAAAACTGAACATGATTTAAACGTATTTTCACCGAACAGAAAGAAATATAAATAGTTTAAAAGTACTTAAAACTTTACAAAATATTTCCAAAAAAACATTTACTTCGAAAAAGCAAAATATAACTTCGTCAAAGTGTTTGACTTTTCATAATTCGTGCTCATATATCAGAAACGTCTTGTAAACATCCGATATAATACACGCTTTCCTAAACCATAGGATGTCCAGTAATAAGAAACCATTTTTTTTACAAAAAAGGCTCCTACTACACAACCACCCCTCTAAAAGACCACTTTCACGTGACCAGGAGTTGCTCAGTGCATCAACGCTGTCTGGAGGAGGATTCTAGCGGCCGGCTGCTCTGATCAGTAGTTTTCCTAGTTTCTCCCATCAACACCAGGCAAATGCCGGAGCAGTACCCTAACAAACGAGCCACGTCCCACGCACGATCTTTCCTTCCTCTTCCTTGTCCTACCCCTTACACACTCACTTTCACAACACATGCCGGGGGACCAGTCGGGGACTTAGAACTTGTCCCGGCTGGGGCGGTACCCCGCTGGTGGGGGATACCTGGTTGGGGAAAACCCCTCTAGTCGACAGTAGGTCGAAGCCGCCATCTCGCTCTCATGGGGGAAGATCACCGCCATCTGCCGATGAAAAATATACACTACACTTACGGGACTCATGGCCTCAGTAGTTACGCACCCGGAATCACTATCAATCGATCAATCGAGAAGTCTGCCATGATCGGAACTCGAACGCTAGAACCTCCTGGTCATAGTCGCTGCAGAGATACTCTGAGCTAACTCGGACGAAAAACATATTGACATCTAGCGAGATAAGCAATAAATTAGAGTCCACACCCATGCAGACTGGGTAAATAACAAATTAGAACAGGTTGTGTCAATAATAGGAGGCTTAACTGCCTGTAATTCGCGCGACAGGCCGCGTACGGATTATGGCCTACCAGCAGCGTCCCGGCCTCGCGGCTATGGGTTAAGAGGGTGGTGTGGTTAGCACGAAGATATCCCCACGCTGTCTGCTGGTCTTCTCAACCTGAGAAGTGAGTTTCCTCATCGTCATACAGCAACATATTCTGAGACATTGCAAGGAAAACTCACATTATAATGTTGTCTGACCGGGAATCGAACCTGGAGTCGCGTCATGGAAAGCTGGCGAGCTGACTAATGAGCTAAACCGCGAGGAGTCAATAGGAGGCTAAAAGCCATAGATATTCATGAGAAAATAGAGGAGTAACAGTATACTACTTTTATTTGCAGGTTTTCAATATAAATTCCTTTTATAGAAATATTTTTTCGCGGGCTCCTCAAAAAAAGTAATTACCTAGATTCCCGCGTCACTCGAGTACAACACGAAGTTGTTGACAACACTTGCCCTCCTACTTGGCAATACAGGATGAGAAGGGGAAGCAGTCTTCAGTTGACCATTTAACGAGGAGCTTACACTAAGTGTAGCGTCCGCTACTGAAACGCACGCGGCTGCGTGATGCAGAGCGGGTATCGTGGACACTTTGAGAATGGATACGTGCAGAATGCACCACAATGGGCAGGAAGCGAGGGAGGCCGAGGTCAGCATGCAGTTCGAGAGGGTACGCGTCACACTTGTGTCGGATGTGTCGCAAGACCCGGCGGGAGGGTCATCCGTAACGCAGCCTCAGCGAGGCTATAAAGGCGGGCCGGCCCTGAAAAGGGCCTTTACAGCCTCGCTTTGTTCCTCGAACTTTGTCGCGAGGCCATCGTGAGACGCCAGCGTGCGTAGGAGGTCGCAAGCTTGCGGGTATGAGCGCCAGGCTCATGTTAACAGTACATTCAGTAGTTAGAAGATGCTAACCGGAAGCAAATGCTTCTATAGTAAATGGTAAGACAGTTATGTGTATATATGTAAATAAACAGAGTATATATCAAAGCCATCTTGTCTGTGATTTGTTCAACCCACGACGTCAGAGAAGTCTTCTCCTGCACGGCGCTGTAGCTGTTCTTCTTCCCCTGATGCCTCTCAGCGTCGGGTTAGCCATTCGACATACTCCTTTTTGTCTTGTGCCTGCGCTTCACCTCTCCTAGGGTAGCTCCGCTCCTTTGGAATATATCCAGTATATAGGCGTCCCATGTTCCTCTTGGTCTTTCCCTCTGGCCTGGCTTCGATAATTTGTTTCGGTTTTCTATCCTCTGCCATTCTAGCAACATGTCCGTACCACTTCAGAGCCTTATTTTCCATTTCTTTGAGTAGCGGGGTAACTTTTTAGTTCCTCTCTGTATTATTCCTGATTCGATCTCTTCTTGTTTTCCCTACTATCCTGCGTAGGAATTTCATTTCCACAGCTGTGACTCTACTTTCTGTTTTCGTATTATGTGGCATACTTTCAGTTCCATTTATAAATGTTATACGGACTTATAAATTTGGAGGTTTGTTTTAGTACTGTGACGTACTAGGGTGAAAAACACAGACGACTGTTCTGATTGATATATACAATATATTTACAGAATATTTACAATTAATGTACAAAGATTATAATACGAAAATCTAACCCCTTGGCAACCTTTCAGTTCTCTTAGCCGCGAAACCCCGCGACCGTCCCTAGGCCTTCGCCCAGAACCACTGCTTCGGAAACAGCAAAAAGCAACGCGAGGTGCGAAGCTGTCAGACATAGAGTCCCGTAACTACACCAGTTACATGGCTTGTCGCCAAACCGATCTTCGACCCGAAGATCACGTGCAA